>VWYP01001637.1:0-136985 GCA_013400435.1 Pycnonotus jocosus | reverse complement strand
GCCAGGAAATAAATTAAAAAAGATACATAAATTATTTAAAAAAAAAAAAAAAAAAAAGGAAAATTTTACCATGAAGCAATGACAAAATCCAAAATCTTCATAATTAAAAAGAAGATTTGAAAAATGAAACATCGTAAAATTCTTTTATTTACTTTGGCCAGGACAATGCTTACAGCTGTTAACTGAAAGAGGCTAAATGGAAAAACTTCCCATTTTTGGCATGTGAACTTGTTGTACATGATAATATGGTATGGATAACTGTTTTCAGTATTCCTCTTACACACTCGATATGCTAAAACTGTTGTTTGACAGCATCTGTAAGGATTTAAGATTGAGAAGGCAGAAGGAGCGAATTTCTGAATTTCAAATCACTGCTGGAAACTGTCCAGCTTTCAAGATGACTGTATCCCTCCAAGGAGAGTTGACCACAAGAGAGCATATATTTACTGCCCGTTTCTCAATCCCTTTGCAGCGCCTCTAGTTCTTTACCTGATCTCTAAGACACACGAGCAAATATTAATTTGGTTTTTGTACACTTCTGTCATCTATCTGCCCAACTACCTACAGACACTTCTGCATATTTTTGGCCAAACACTAACAGAAATCAATCTTTCAGAGACGTTAGCAGAGAGCATTCAATCCACCTGAAATAAATGTGCCTAAAATGGTAACACTCTATCACTCCACCTCTTAGCTGAAAGGAACACCACAGGTTTCAATGTTTTATACAGCGACAAACCCACATGAAAATAAAAGCAGTCAATCACATTTTTGCCCACTCTCACCTTGTTTTGAGTTTTGAAATATTTCAATATGCTATTACAGCTTCAATTCAGCCCCTGATTACGCCAGAATCTCACATTCTGCACTTTTCAAAGCAATCTTTAGCCCTTTGGGCAAATTAAAAATAATATTGAATAATAAAATAAAAATATTGTATAATAAAAAATGAACCAGCAACAACTCTCATTTTATATAAACAGATCACATAATTTTTCTTCAATGATTCTTTAGTAATTTCTACATATTATGGTTTTCCAAGGCTACAGTCAGAATTATACATTGGTAAATAGGGTAAGAGAAAGTGGAAATTACAGATCCAGTGGTCAATGGCATAAAACAAATCTAAAAGAGCTGAGGGGAGAGGTTAAGTGCTATGCTAGTTAATAAGAATGACAGCTTGCTTTGAATGCTCGTGCTGACTGTCCAAGATATTGAATAAACCTCATTTAAACTAATTTTCATTATTTGTAGAGCCTGCGTTAGGCATCTATCATTGTCCGTGCTATTAATATTCTTTTCAGAGACCACATAATCAGCATATTTAAATGAAAGCTTTCCTTTTTAATATTTATTAACTCATTAATATTTCTTGGTGGTAATATCCTGCTTGTAATATCCAAATTAGTGCATACTAAGGTATTTTCTACTGATCAAACTTTCTGAATGAAAAAAAAAATAATTCTCCAGTACTAAAATGGCACCTGAGCTTCAGAAATTCTGCTTTCTTCTTGTACTATTTGAGTGAATGGCATTTAAAATTCACATTTTTGTGTTTTTTCAGTAGGCACCAGTAAACCGGAGCACAGATACTAGCGAGCTGACCAAATGTGAATAACAGATGAATGAGGATATGAAAGTAAATTTTTCTTACCTGGGTTACAGTCTGTGAGGAGGGAGCAGATGGAGAGGAGAACTTTAGAAATGGTTAATGCTGGACTCCAGTTGTCCTTTAAAATGTCCAGGCAGATGACGCCTTGGCTGTTAATGTTACAGTGGTAGATCCTTGTCCGGAACGTTACCTGGAAAAGACAGCATGAATCAGTGGAACAGCCTTCAAGCCAGTAATTACACAATTATTAAGCAATGAAAAACCACAGGAACAAACATTCTGCTTTCCAGGCTGACATGACAGTACTCTGCTACCGCTGTATGAAGACTGAGCAAGTAAAAAAGTAAGA
This sequence comes from Pycnonotus jocosus, assembly GCA_013400435.1. NCBI lineage: Eukaryota > Metazoa > Chordata > Aves > Passeriformes > Pycnonotidae > Pycnonotus > Pycnonotus jocosus. The sequence continues at coordinate 135,024 of VWYP01001637.1, read as the reverse complement.
AATAAACTCTGCCTCTTGTATCTGTAGCCAGCAGTGAAATCAGTTTGTGCAGGCTGAGAATGGGATCCTGAGCTTCCTCCTGCCTTGGTCTTATCAATCTCATTATTTTGTATACAGCCAAAAAAAAAAGCTACTCCAGCCCCTGGACAGCGTTCATAATTCAGGTCCACAGCTCTTTCACACTTTGAAGGAAGTCAGAACAAGACAGATTCTTCTACTGTCCTTGTCTGGTCATCATCTGACACAATAGATTAAGCTGTAAAAAAAAATGCAGAGGCATCACAGCAGTGACTCCCGAAAAAATTGAAGTGAAATATTTTTGAGAAAGGCTGCTCAAATAAAATGCTTTTGTTTCCAAATTTTAGGTTACATTTTTATCACTCGAATTGTTTACAAACATCTTTTGGGTTTTTTAGTAGTTTATTTTGATGACTTCTGGATCTGTTTTATATGGTGTCGGGAGAGTAATGCAAACTGGAGACAGGCTCTTCTGATTTTCTTCAGTATCAGAGATCTCAGTGATCTGAGTGTGACTGTCAGGACACTCAGCAAGCACAAGAGAGAATACAAGTGAAATGATATAGTACCCAGTTTACTTCTATAAAAAAATAATTACCGAAATTATTCTCTAGCACACTGAAAAATTCTGCCCCTTTCAATTAAATCAAGAAGCTTTGACAAAATAATGGAAAGAAAAGAAAGTAGATTTATGGTATTAAAATATTGCATTCAACAAGAAATACTTCTTCTTGTAAGTACTTTTTCACATAGATCTGGAAAAATGCTTTGGAGCCCATTGCCATGCATTAGTGAGTTCTGTACCAAAGAACCCTACTAAGCAAGTTCCTCAGTTTTTAAATGATTCTATATCTAAGCTATTGCTAATTAATAGGATAATTTGACAGTTTGCCACTCCATACCCTACATATTTATAGGTTCTTTCATTTTTTTCCCTTCACTTGAGGTTTTGCTTACTGTTTTCCAGACTAAGTGCTTCACTTCTGGAACTTCTATGAGAATTTAAAATATTTCTGGCACAATGATCTCAATTAATGCAAATACTACAGCCAGAGGATCTATTTCTTCCCACCCATTAGAAGCCCAAGTACGTTCAGCATTTGGAGGGAAGGAAGTCTTTTGTGAGATCAAAAAATTATTTATTTAAATAATTATAATTTGGTGATAAAATTGTCTGTCTACAGGGGGAAGTTATCTGGAACAAGGAAGGTTACCAATGCACAAAAGCCATAAACTACCTTACACAGACTGCATGTGTAAAGTGCCCAGCAAGGGAGATGGTGTGGAGGACCATCCTGTGAATTGTAGGTGTTCATTAGTTCCCCAGGTAGATTAACTCCAGGAACTCTTATACTCCAGTTAGAAGTAAATCAGTGACTGCTTCCTAGCAGGATGTCCCAGGACTCAGGCGAACACCTGCCTAATTTTAAGTATTGTATGCTGGCTTTTTAGTACACCGTTGAAATAAAGCTTATGCTTAAGTATTTTACCTCAGCAAAGGTTCTTCCCTATACTTCCACAGGGAAAATTTGAGGACTTCATTCAAAGGCATTAAAATACACTGAGTAATAAGATATGTGTGGTTTCCCTGAATGTGAGGGAAACACTGAATCCACTGCACAGATTAAATTATACCCTCTAAAATATTTATAGACAGGTCAGTCTGAGCCTGTAACCTGCTTCAGAGAAGGTCATCAATTTGAGAGCGTATTTTAAGTGTAACTGTTTTGCTGCCAGCAGAGAGGACAGACACTGCCACACGTTCCCCTGCCTCAGCTGCTTCTGAAGCACTGAAGCAAGGGCACTGGGAATTTGGCAGGATTCAGAGCCACTGAGATGAATGGAGGTATTTCATATCTTTCATGAACTGTTCAACACTCCATTGCCATCTCAGGCTACCTGGTGGATAAATATATGTGGGACTACACCTGTTTGCAGTTGGAAGGCTGCTTTTAGAAAATGCCTAGACCTGAATGATAGCATTTTTTCACTATGAGTACATATTAAACCTGTGACATTGACAAAGGCAAGATAAGGCTTGCTGCTTACTGACAATGTCACCAACTTGCCAAATATGCCAGTGCACTTTAAAATGCCTGCCTAAGACAGAAGCATTTAAATTATTTGAATAATCAACATATTAGTTATTTTATAATGACAATATGTTCTATTTTATTAATTAATTTTAATATTGAGAAATCAGTTCAATTAATTAATGAAAACAATCACAGTGTTTAGAATTGCAAAAGAAGCTGTATTAATGACAGCCTTTACATGTTGGAAACTGTGGCCTGAAGGTGGCAGGTAACAGAGCTCTTACCCCAAGGCAGCAGAGTACAAATGGGATGACACATTGCTCTCCTCATCCATGCACTGCCTCAAATTGCTGATAATGTGGGAAATGCTGACATGTAGCTTTCTGGATGTTGTGCTTACCATACCTACATTATAAGGTTATGCAGGGTCCTCCTATTATATGTGTAGAGAGAAACCATATGTTAATACCTTTCCAGGGGAACTGCATTTTCTTTATTATGGTCATATTTTTACCTTTGATGTCCCTTAAATATCTCCTTTAAATGGTGGACTCTAATTCCATTTCTCCCCTAATGAAAATACCTAAACAATCCCATGCAGAGGCTCAAAGGGGTGTGTGGGTGTGCACGCAAAGTCACATCCAAACAATTAAATGGTAGAGGAGCAATTTAGGGGTTTTCTTGAACAGTGAGTGCTCCCTATGGATTTATTCTCTTTCATTATGGAATTTAAAGAATGTACCTAATTTTTGTTGAATAAAAGTATAGGTCAAAAAAATGCAAATTATGGGAAATAGGGAAAAATGGGACTACCTTCTGAAAACTGTGAGAACTACAAGCAAACTTCCAAAAAGATAACGACAAGGAATTTATAGTCAATCACTTTTGGAAATAAACTCATCTGTTATCTACTGCTGAATGCCAAACATGCAAAGCTATGGCCGGCTGTTCACTGACTTTTAGGACTGAAAAAAGACTGTTGGTAAAACCATGGATTTCAGTTGAGTGATTGGAGGCAACTGGTTGAAGGCAAGATAAGTAATTTCTGGATCTCAGAGTGATTTTGAGTTTCCAGTTTTTGATTTTTCCAGTTTTCCAACATGATGTAGTCTTAAAATAACTTACTGTCTCTCTTTTGCATGGAGGTCTAAACACAACAGTCACTCTGGTGCCTGGTACACCATCTCACACACTTTCAGACTCCACTGAATTCAGTTGCAATCTTCTTCAAAAACATATCAGAAGGAAGAAATGATTCCCCAGTTTTACAAATTACATGCAAGGGATTACAGTGTGCCCTCAGGGTTTGCTTTTGTCAGCCTTTCTGGGTTCAAACCCTCACCTCCTGATTCTCAGTCACTGGAGCCTGGTGACTGTTTGGGGAGAGAGGAAAGATTCCCAGAGCCAACAGGAGAATGAACAAAAACAACCTCCTTTTGATCAGCTAGCACTGGAAGCAGAGCTGAGATCCCAGGGCTCTCATTCCCACGATTTTGGAAAGTTCCTTTTAAGACCTTTCATTTCTTACAATGATAGAATCCTGTACTCCTGCCTGAAATGAAATTTCAGTCTTCCTCAAATATTCCCCAGGAGTTCTGCTTTAATAAAACTGCAGTGGCACTACCTGAAGTGGAGGAAGTTGTACTGCATACAGAAAAGGTTATATATATACTTATATATTTTAAAAAATGATGCCATTTATGACAATGTTCACAGAGCTCAGGAGAGACTAAGTTGTTCCCATCTTAGTTTGTCAGACTTTATGAGCAATACATTTGTCTGTTCAGATAGAGAAAATAAAAACAAGGTCAGGCCTACACTCTTTAGTCATATGAGAAAAATAGCCTAAAACAATCTAAATGAAAAATGTATATAGCTCTGAATGACACAATATTCATGCAATAACCTTTATATTAATCAGCACCCTTTAATTTCTTACTGAGTGCACCTCATTTATCTATGAGCACTGAGGCTGCCTTTCTAAGACAGGGTAGATTATTTCCAGTTTGTCAGCACAGATTTGTAGCATGCACATGAACAATTGTTGAGATACTTAATGATTTATCACAAAAAGTGCATAAAAAATGACTGGCCATATGATGCTCACTATTTAAGAATACATTTTAAGTTTAGACCAAGAAACGAACTTCATCCAGTTTTCAAAACACTTGATTACATTTAATTTTACTTGGTAAAAACCAGTTATAATTTATTTTATTGAAGGGAAATATATGCTATCTGCATTAGCAGGAAATAATAAACTGTAATTACATTTGCTTGACCTACAGAGAAGTCTGATATGCAAACTGTGCTGTGCTTCTTTGGCAAAATGCAAGACATCAGTAGCCAAAAGTGGTAACAATTTAAATGGGTATAATAGCATCCACATGAGTTAACCTTTAATATTACTGAAAATGAATCAGTATGCAATGTGAGTAATTTCTTTCAATATTCATTGTAATTATGAAGCTGAGTTAACTACTCACACTGCCTCATTGAACAGTATTGCAGGGGAAAAAAATTGAATAAGCACTGCAGCACTAAGTATCTATATTATATAAATGCACTCATTTTGCACACAGATTTAACAGCAGGAGAAGTAAAAAGGAACCTTGATAATCTTTGATGTATTCAAGAGGGCAAATTAAAAAAAAAAAAATCCTAAACAGTACAAAGTTGTCTGAAAACAAAGGAAGAGAAGGAGAGAACAAGAAAAATGGATTCTTGTTTGGGTTAGGGATGTTCAGAATAGAAACAAGATGGTAAGATGCCAAGCATAAAAGCTTTTCTGACAAAGTCATTATCAGTTTTTATAAAATGATTTTCATATAATCAGCACAATCTTTCTTACAATTAGTAATTCCATATGAAAAGTCAGCAAAAAGAAGTTCTTTTATAGAGAGCGAGTTTTTTTTAAGATTTACTGGCCATTTAACTTTCATAAAATAAACCCTCCCTTTTGAAAGCACACAGGCTGTACTGTCCTACATGTACACCTCTCTCAGTTCACCAGAGTGCTCCTGCATGGTGCTCCAGACACGAGACTTTATTCCTAGACTTTATTCTAAGAATCAGGGGCCTCTTCTTCCTCACCTAATCCCAACAGCTTTTGGGTATTTAGGTACTCCATACACGAGAAGTCCTAGGCAGACTGACTTCAGAACTAGTAGTTTTTTGTCCTGATCAGTTCATCTGCTCTCATTTTACAGTAATGATGTGCGTAAAATTCTTTTTCCCACATCTGTGTATGTTTATCTGTGTGCGGGTAAAAGAGGACAGGGAACAACATTGACATATTATATGTATTTTAGATCACATGGATTTTATGCAGTAGTAAAACATGCTTGATGCAGCAGAATTATGGAGCTTCTGACACACTTATGTAGCTTAATACAAGCTGTCCTCTGAAGATATATTTGACAAGCAATATGAAAACCAGTGCTGTGAGGCAGAAGATATTCTCCATAAGGTGCCTCTACAGGCCCCCTTAAAGAGCTTAGTGTACTGGGGTATTCACAGGAAATTGGAAGAAATGGTAAACCACCTAAGTCTTGGTGAAGGAAAACAGAGGAGTTTAGTAAATAGAGCTGTGTGCATCAAAATTAAATAAATCAATAGAAACTACTGATATAAATTAGTGTATTATAAACATAATGAATAAGGAGGCTATTCGTTAGAAGAACCATTGGCAATTCAATTTGCCAATTACTAGAAGAATTATCAGATAAATGAATTTAAAGGAAATTTCAGAGATTTCCATGGAGTTGCCTTATCAAATATGTATTTTTTATTTATTCACAATAAAACATAGTTATTGATTCTCTCTTCAGTCTAACATACTTCTGCCCACATCTGTTTCCTCCACTTTAAAACTCTCGCTCTGTTGAGAGACATCACAGTTTCTTAAGCAGCCACCTGGGTTTGAGCTGTCCAGAGCCCTGTACCACTGCACGCTGGTTCAGTGTCACCTGGAGACATCACAGACTCACAGAATGGTTTGGGTTGGAAGGACCTTGAAGATCATCCAGTGTCAACCCTCTTGCTGTGGGCAGGGACACCTCCTCCAAGACCAGGCTGCTCAAAGTTCCATCCAACCTGGCCTTCAACACTTGTAGGGCTGGGGCATCCCAGGGATGTGACTTATGGAGCAAACTTTCACTGCAGGTGGTGCAAGCATGGGAACTGCACTCTGCAGCTTACACATCTGGAAAGAGCTGCTCCAGAAGAGCAGGACTGAGGCTGATCCTGCTGGCTCTGACAATGGCCTGCTGGTGGCAGGTTGTCCATTTCTCTCTCTCAAAGACTCCTCTGCATCTGATTTCTGCTTGCAAACACCCAAAGATCTCACTTGCTGGGAAAACCTGCCAACTCCATTTATTGTCATGGATGAGGGATTCCTGGGCTGCTCTCAGCAAGAAGATGCAAACAGAAAGGCTGGGAGAGAAGAAAAGGGAGCACGGAGGCACAGCAAAGGGGCCGCGGGAGGCAGAGCTGTGGGAATGCACCGGGTGAGGCACCGCCACTCCCGCGGGAGGAGGAGGAGGATGGGGAGGGCAGGAGGCAGCTGAAAAAAGCTGTGAGCAGCACAGCACGGCTCTGAGAGCTAATAGGATGTGACGGGGCTGTGAGAGAAGTATGATGAGGCAAATGAGTGTAAGGGTTAAGGCTGACAGGAGGCGATTGCGTTTGAAGGCAACCCCTATGACGGCAATGTCTGGGAAGGGGGGCATGAGGAGGTAGACTGAACCCCTGCCTGCATCAGGGTTGCAGAGATGGTAAAAAGGGGTTGATCACATGGGCTGTATTTAAGGAGTTTTAGAGCTTCAAGTGTAAATTGTGTTAATAGGGATAAATGCAATTTAAAGTGCATGTCTGCCTTGTGAGGTTCATTTTAACAATGTAGGTTAGAAATATCAAGGAATATTTTTTTTTTTTTTGCATCTGCTCTTGTAAGCACCATTACACTGCAGATAAAAGTGTCCTTAACAGCCAATCACATATAAAAAAAGTATGAACATGTAGAGTAAAAGCCAGGAACAAAAAGAATTGCCCCTCAGACATGAGGCTAAACTTACAAAATAGGCTGAAGGTGTCTACCACAGGAGAAGAATTCCACAAAAGGATATTGAGTGCATTGAGATTAGTGCTATATTACAATTATGTATAAAAAACTCTGAAGAGATGTTTAATATTGCCATTAAGATCAGACTCTATAGACACTGTGCATTATATTTAAAAAGGAAAAGAGCCTCCCTTGCAGTCCAACTGCTGATTTAAACCACTTAAGACTTTCAAGTGCTGAGAATAGTTTTTCAGTCAGTCGATAGGCATAGGAGATTTACATGGAGGAAACAGAGTTTTCTGTTATTTTAATTTTGATTAAGAAGTGATTTAGCATATTGCAGCTTTCAAGCCCTATGAACCATTTTCCAGTCAGTTGAGATTAAAGTCCCCAGCAGGATTAATTGTAGAGTTGGGATTAAGAGATTCTATAAATCACTCAAATTCAAAAATAAAGCTAGCAGAATACTAGGATAATGATAGATATATCCATATTGTATCAGCCACAGCTAAATTGAATTGACACTGTAATAGACTGAACATAGTCAAATATATGAGAGTAGAAGTTATTAATAAAGATTATTCTTGATGAAAATGCAGACTCCACTGCAGTGACAATTCCTGGGAGGAAAGTTCTCTTCAAGAGCATTCATTTTTCTACAAACACCTGTACAAAAGACTGGTATGGCTTCCTGATTTGTCAAAGCTTCCTGCTCCAGAGGGCCAGTATGCAGGATAATGAACTTACTGCCTTCCCTTCAGTTGTGCAGTGTACACAAAGCTGTGGCGTTTGTACTGATGGCTAAATTTTAAAGGACCTCAGATCAAAACCTTGCATACTAGGGGAATTCACTGATTTCTTGTGTGGACTGAGGACACAAATTGAGGTGAAATTCTTTCTGTGAGACCTGGCTGACTAAAAGATGTGATACTGCCTAATCATATACACATGAACATATACATAAATAATCATACATGTACACCCACAGATATACACACAGACGTCCTCCCACAAGAGACATCTATGCATGGCTAGATCCCATTCAATACCCTGAAGAAGGAGCTTTGGGGTATTGAATGGGATAGAGAGAGAGAAATCTTTCCTCTGTTAAAGCCAAGCAGTGAACTGTCTGAATCCATTAAGGATGAAAGGAAGATGGTTAGCAGGAAAAAGAAATCTCAAAGGTAATTCTAAAAAAGGTCGAGGGGGTCATTAAGCCACTGAAAAAATGTAAGGTTATTTCCTTGGCAGGTCATCTAAGCATTTTACTTCATTTCTGCTCTGAACAGGCCACAGCTTTGTCTTTTTTTCAGTCCCCTACACTACAAGGGATGTGCTCTATTTTTGGGCTGAAGTGAAACCTCACCTTTTGACCGAGACTGAAGCCACAGCATCATCTGGCCTTTAGCAGAAAGAGAGCTCATCACCACATCTATGCCTCACTTTGTGTGTTTCATACCTTCCTTCTGTCTGGCATCTCATAAAACTAAAGTGAAGCTGAGGATGCAGCCGAGAAGAGAACAGCTATTGTGCAGCCCGCCTGCTTTCTGCTGACTCAGCCAACAAGGTGCTCAGCTCGTTTCTGCAGTGCTACAGCAGCTTCCTCACAGTGGAGGCAAGGAAGTATTTTTAATCGATTAGAGCCTCTCAGAAAGCCATAACCAATCTGTCAGTTCTCAGATGAGCTGTTCTAAAAATCTTGTTTTCTGGCTGTAGAGCAAAATCAGAGTTAGGCTGGGCTGGCCCTCCATCACTCCTACTCAAGCTGAATTTGTCACACAGAGGTAAACTTTTTTCGGGAAGAATAACTCCCTCCTCTGCATGAGTGTGCTGCAATTGTGGGTGAAGCCAAATGCCACTGATTTATAAGGAAGGCAGAGCTGAAAAGGTCAGTGACCTCTAGCTCAAAAAATTCGGAGTCCAGTTTCAAGGCATGTGACAAAGCTGAAAAACTGAATCAGACTGACTTCAAAGGGGAAGAAATTAACAATGTGAGAGCAAATTATACTCCAACTTACCATATGGTTTATTCTGTGATGATGAAGAGTAACTCGATTTGATACTATGCTTATGGTTTAACTTTGGAAAGACTCTGACAGGTAGAGGACAGAGAAAAAGAAAACTATGGATCCATAGGGGAAAGACTGGTTCGTGCAGACTGGAAGGGAAACCTGATGACAGTGATGTGTTGCTATACAAAACCTGAAATGTGAACTGGATCACACAGGAGAATTAATGTGGAAAATGGAGATAAAACTTGAAAATCTTAAGATTGTTGGAGGCTACAAAGGTGCAAAAACTGACAAAATATCTGAAAGTGAAAATTTGAACAGATACTTTTTCTTTGTTGAACAAAACCTGAATGAAAGAGTGATTCACTTTCTTTTATGTGATAAAGGCAAAGTAGAAAAGCAGATTAGAAGAGCAAATGAAAATTACTTAGTACATTTGTTAAAAAGAAAAACCGAAATATAGGTAGAATATCTTCACTTGTGCAAATGTGGTTTTGGTTGTTCATTTAATTCATGTTTTCCAATATGCAACAGGATGCCCAGTAATCATAACAGGCATCAACAGTGTTTACATATTTTCTGGATCCCTCAGAAAATATCAAGAACTTTGTATAATACAAATACAACAGTGGTTATACCACAAATATATTTTAATGATGATAATAAAAATAAGAGGCGCATATCCAAAATCCATTTTCAATGTATTTTTCTTATTTTAAAAAATATTTTACCCTCCTCAAGATCCATGTGTGACATACACATGCATGATAATGGAGTGCACAACATCTGAGAATAGATAAGGAAAAGGAATCTTTCTGCAGATTTTAACATACTGTGGATTAAGCCCCTTAACAGTGCCTATGTTATGTGACATGGGAATTTGCCTTTGGAACCCCAGGCTGGGTCAAGTAATTGCATCTGAGAAATACAGTTTATGTTTCTTCATAGGTCATTTTTGGAAGATCAATTTTGACAGTACTCGTTTAAATATTTCCTTATTTCATAGTGAATGAGGGACGAAAATGGCCCACAGAAATCTCAGGAGTAATTTATGAATTCAGTCATAGTGAAAAATGTGAATTAGACCCTTTCTGCTATGTTCTTACAGGGAGGTAATCTTGCCAACACTCAGGATACATTTTATGTCTTTCCCAGTACATTTCACAGCCTTGTACTTTATTCCTAGGTTTTTAAAGACAATAGAGGCCATAAGGAGTTAGAAAAACTAGAATTATAAAGAAATATAAAATGATCTATGCTCATAACCCTATAATCCATGATTCTGAGAAGAGCACAAAATACCACACATCTTGTGGTGAAGTAGAAGAGATGCCAACACTCAGTGACACAGATAGCACTGTACTTGAGGCCATGTGTTATGTTCCACGTACTCAGTACCTTTTGCTAGAAATCAGCTTGGGGAGAACACATTTAACTACCCATTCCCAGCAAAGCTGACTGGCAGCAGCTACCTTATGATAAACAGTCGTCTTCTCATGCTGCTTTATTCAAGGGAATTCCCTAACTATTTTACCTATGGATGAGTTTCATAAGGTCTGGAAAACAGGTGTAATGAAATACCAACAGTTTGTGAGGTCACGGAGCAGGATTGAAAATAGGGGTCACTTAGAACTGTGGCTGAAGTGAATAAAGTAAGAATCCATGTGTATAACACATGCTTATGACACAGTTATATCTGACAAGAGTCCCCTGCACACAGGCACTCATCACTTTCTTACAGATGACAATTTCCCTCATCATAAATACTGGCCATTTAGTAATACTATATGGCATCATCAATTCTCTTATCTTTTTTATCAAACAGTATGTTTTCAGATGATTTATATGCACACATTTCTTACAGTGACAACTGGCATCAAGATAAAGGCAGACAATAAAATCTATTACAAAGCAGGACAAGAACCACCTCTTTGCTTGACATTTCATTAATAAGCAAGGCACAGCTGCATTACTCATGTCTCAAAATAACACAGCTGATGAACACAATTGAGTGCAGATTGAAAAGGCTTTACCTTGTGGTGAAATAGCAAACTGGACCTTCAACTTCTATTTTAAAAGCTATCTGTTGCATACACTGCCTCAAGACTCAACAGATTCAAGAGAGAATGACAAAACTTGTCATTCAGAGCTAGCTCTTACATATTAGTTCTCTGAGAGAACTTCAAGCTCTATTTTATAATCCTTGCATGGCAGCTAGTGCAAACAGACTAAGCCCAAAATAGAAGTAAATAAATAGGGCTTGTTAAAGCAGACCTTATACAGACAGTGGGCTGGGCTGTGGGGAGGCAGGAAGAACAGCACAGGGGGAAGAATAGAACAGGACTGGCACAAGCTCAGCATGTCCAGAGCTTTGACTAACTGAAGGAGACATTATAAAGTTTCAAATTCTTTCTTCACAGTGTAACAAGAGCTGCCTAAATCTGAAACTGTGCAGTCAGCAAAGTGTACAACTCCTCTAAGACCTCTTAATGACATCAAGGCTTCCCTAAACTGGAACAGTAAAAGTAGGAAACAAAGTTAGACCATCTCTAATACTGCTATACTCACCCATCTTTAGGTTACTGGCTGGGAGAGTCCAATTTACAGACTGACAAGTGCTTTGCATTCACATCTCTCACTTGTTTTACAAAACTTTTCCTGGTAACATCAACGTTTTCTACTATTGTAAACATTACCAATGTGGCATTAAAATTCTATATATAAGCACTTAAATTTCAATAATCTACTCAAAATAATCAAATAGGCATTGGCTTCTCTCTCGTTTCATGCAATATCCTTCTATTATAGACCAACATGGCACACCCATCCTTTCATAAATGCGTCAGAAACAAGGTAAATATTTTTGAACTCATAGCTCCTTCTGTGGGGATCTTCCAGACACACTCTCCAGAGTGGCAAGGTGAACAAAGCACCTCTTTTTACTCTGTTTCATGCAAGACAGCCCCATCAATTTATTTGATTCTATTAACAGCTCTGTGGGATAAATTTCCTGGTTTCTGTTCCTATTAGCAAGTGTGTGTTAAGATTTGCATTCAGTCTTCCAGATTAGGTCTTTCAAGCATCTTGTATCTTGACATTAGTAATACCTTCTCTCTGTAGGCCAGAGGATGCATTTTAGGAGGATGCTTTCGTTTTTTATAAATACATTCAGCAGGTGGTTTGCAACAACCCTGTGATCAAGCAATAAAGTCCCATTCTGACATCCTCCTCAGCAATTATTACTACTGGTTATAGATGGCTATCTTAATTGCCACATTCCACCCATTTATGTTTTTGCAGTCTTCCAAATCACTAGATTTTTCATGTTTGGCATTTCAGGTTGATCGTGGTAATGTTCTGTCACCTTCATGCTATTGATACAGTTCTCTGTTTCTGGCTGGTATCATTATAGACAGCATTATAGAAAGAATCTCTAAGGATTTCTGTAAATCTCTGTCACTCCAGTTTCTTGACTGTGGTGCCATATTTCCACATTATTCCAGAAAACTGATGTAAAGCAATTACTTATAATAACTTGCACCTGCAGATATTATATGAGGTAGTGAAATAGGTGCCTATTTTTGTCCAGAAAGCCATACAAGCCTGGTGAATTATATGGGTCAACAGGAAAGATTAAGTATCTTCAGCTACTTATAAAGGGTACAACTCAAATATAAGCGCTTTCATATTAGCAACAAATCCAAATTTAAAAAATAGCTAATGGAAAATTGCAACCTTTTGCTAAATAAATCCATATCCATTCAGCTATACTGGCAGCATGCAAGCAAATTTTAGCCAGTTATTTAAATTCTTTCTATCAAAAAGGTCAAGTTTAAAAATTCATTACTGCTTTGAAAGTTTTATGTTTCATCCTAAAATGATATTCCAACACACACATTAAAAAATATCAGAAGGAGAAGACTCCTATCAGACTTTGAATATCCTTCTACTAACCTTGGGTGGTTTAAAAGGATAGTCCGGTGAAAAGGTTATGTCAAGGAAGAAAACTCCACCTTCATATACAGACCCTGGAGGCCCCAGTATAGTTGACCTCCATTCATAAATGTTGTCTCCTTTGGGTCCAGCACTAAAATAGAAAACAAAAATATAACATAACAACCACATACAATCAAGGATACACTGCATCAGTTATACTCTACCAGTAGTACCGCTGGTTTTGCTGTAACACCAGAAACTAAAATTGTGTACCACACTCATTAAGTTAGTCCCCAATAGAACATGCATCTGATGTCCTAAGCTCTGTCAGAGAAGTGATACATTCAGCCAGGAAGAAGTATTAAAATCACATCATAAATTATTCAAATAAGCACAGAAAAATTCCCAACTGTCTTATCTCAAATATTCCAGTGGGCAGATGTGAAGTATTTACAGTGCAGGGATATAGAGACTTTGCTGAGATGCCTTGTCACTGTCTTGCTTCACGAGCCATCCTATTTTCACCTTCCTCCTCATCCACCTACCTCCCCAGTCAGTAGCAGCGTAATTACACACATTACACAGCACAGACTGTACTAAAGACTGAGCTGGGTACAACCAACCTTGCAGCTGCACTTGTTCCTAACCTAAGGTCTCCAGTCACTACCACAGAAGGCTGCTCGGCCCTGCAACCATTGTCCTATCTTAAAAATAGTATAAACAGGAAGTGGGTTATGTTAATTATGTTAAATCCAACAGGAAGTGTTGGATTATGTTAATTCAAAGTCCTTGGTTAAAAACACAGTACTGAAATAATGTTTAAAATGTACAAAACATAATCCTATATGAAACAAGAATAATCTCTCCTCTGTATGGTGAATTCCTGAAAAAGATTAAATAAAATACTAACTAATAAAAGTTCTTGGGCATGACTCTTCTAAAAGCCAACACAACCTCCTTTCATACAACATAATGCCTGTCCATACAAATATGTACTTTACTCAGGATGGCCTCTTAAAGCATAGGCCTGCTCTTTTCCATTCACAGCCTGCTGTTTACAGTCACTGATATAAGGGCCTGAATTTTAATTATGATTAATTGGAATGGTGACTTCCAGATATCTGATTAATAACTTTTAGAAGCAAGCAGTGCTGGTAGACATCTCAAAAAAGTGATGTGGTATTGTCTTAAGGCACTTCTTGTGAAACAATTCTTGTTATGTTTGCAGTGAAGGTTTCTGCAGCGTACAGGGGTTTGTGGAATCGCTCTATGTGTAGAACAGCTGAACGCTCTTGGCTATGCTCCATGCCTCACAATGTACCCAAGGCATACAATTATTATACGACATCATGTCATGTTCACTGCTCAACTATTCGTTTTGTTCACTGGAAGTTAATAAAACCCGCTTTCACCTGCAATTCCTTGGGCTCCCTTCATTAAAACTTCTGACTGCATGATTCCCTGAATACAGCTGCATGACATAGTCCTGTGCAGAGCACTTCATTAGTCATGGTACCTACATCCATTTTCTGTAATAGCTGTTAATGCTTCTTGGCTTTCTAAACTACCTTGCTTTCTCAACAATAATGGGTTACAGAGACTATAACATTATGGAACGTTCATTTTCTATCAGCCGTAGTAACAAGACTAGCAATTGTTTTAGAGATAAAATCTGGCTTAAGTGGCACAATAGCAGAAGTGTTGCCATCCATATTTCACAGTGTCGATAATACATCAGGTTGCTAGCTGCCAAACAAATTTAATTTACCCAGTTCTCAGTTTGCATTAACCTTTGAATAATAAAGCACAGCTGAGACTTCTGTAAGAAACAAACCAGAGAATGAATAATTAAAACCACCTCCACTGCCTTTAGAAAGACCAATCTCGAGTCAACAGGGAAGGTTTAATTGTGACTGAACTAGGCATTAAGGAGCTAATTCAACTCTTTATAAGCCCAAACAAATGCAGTCCTACATCAGTGGTATGGTATACAATGTTCACAGAAAATAAAACTCCTAAAAAAAAATGCAGGCAATTATTTCAAATAGAAAAGACAAGAAGCAAGGCAAGTCTAAATCTTACACCAAAAAAAACCCCATACTATGTGAAAAGAATCCCTTCTCATTTTCTGCAGGAAAATGTTCTAACACTTAAAGAAGCAATTCCTCAGTCAATGCCAGCAGGTTAAAATGGAAGTGATATAAATGTCATTCCCTGAGAAATGGTTGGAAATAAGTAACAAAAGGTGGCCCTAGCTCTTTCAGAACTTACTTAGCCAGGAGGCGATGGTTGGGCCCTTTCTGGATTTGAGTGAGGCTCACTTTTTTGATCAGAACTCTCTCTGATAGTGGCATTTTCATACTGTATATTATTTTTATTTGTTTTGCCTATTTATTTAATTGCATTACCATTTGAAATGAGCAGTCATTAATTAGAATAGTTGGAAAATGCTCCATCTGCCAGTTGAACTGTTTCGGCACGTCCAGCTACAAGCCCAGCCTGATCACATTCTGAGGATGCTGATTACCATTAATTGAAGGTTTTCTTTGCAAATGAGAGATGAAGCTTTATTAAGTATTATTATTAATTTGAAGAATAGCTTAAATTGTATGGAGTGTGGGAAGACTGCTGTTATTGACGTTGCCTGTTTGAGTGCTTGCTGGCAGCAGGGCTGTTCAGCCATGTGAAATATCAGCCCATGTGCACAGGCAACAGCTGGTATTAAGGGCAACAGCATGCACAAGCATCACGGTTTTTCATTTGTGCATTAATAATACAAAA
Organism: Pycnonotus jocosus; assembly: GCA_013400435.1. NCBI lineage: Eukaryota > Metazoa > Chordata > Aves > Passeriformes > Pycnonotidae > Pycnonotus > Pycnonotus jocosus. The sequence goes on along the minus strand of VWYP01001637.1, from coordinate 119,179 downwards.
AGTTTGACAGGTGTATCATCTTTGTTTTCCTCCTTTCTTAATTGTTAAGCCTTTTATTTATCTACATTACTGGCAACCCGAACAGGCTTCACCAGAGAAAATTCCCACATATGCAAGACCTCAGCCAGAGCCTTATTCTGTAAGGTTTAAAATGCAAGAGGATTTAATTACCCTTCTCTCTACATGGATATCTGCCCGACACACTAAAGGCCAAATGTTTTATATTCAGTATGATTTATATTCCAGCTCTCTTAAAGTTACTGGCAACCAAAGCACAGATCTCAAAGAAAGTGCACCAAACATCTCAGTGCCTGAAGTTCTGTAATCTGTGGAAGGACAGGCTCAGATGTGCACCCTCTCAGCAAAAGGCAGAACAAATCTGTCCTGAACTTGGGTGACCCAGGGCCAAAGCACACAGGTGCTGCCTGTGCTGAACCTTCTGCTACACAGTCAGCTCCAAGGGAGAGAGAACAGTGGCTGGGCAGCTCCAGGTGGAAGTGGATGAGCTGTAAGGTGGTTGGGAGGACAGGCCTGCTGTCAGAGCAGCAGTGCAGCCTCTCAGTGTGAGCCCAGATGCTGACAACCCAGTGACTCTGCAGGGTGGGACAATCAAGGAACCAGCAGAGAGGTTGCAGAGTGGCTCTGGAACTGGTGTTCCCTATGTTTCCAGTGTTACCTCCCAGGTGGAATATGTAACATAGGACCAAGGAGGTACAGCTGAGCCCCTGGTGACTCGAAGTTATTAATGGCTTGCCAAGAGCCAGCTGTCTGCTGCTGTTATTCCACTACAGCTGATGAGACCCTCCACAGAACAGCATATTTCACCTCTGCAGAGGTTTGCTCAGTGGAAGACCTGGAATAGATGGACATGAAGCCAGTTTTCTTCCAGAATGACATCCATATGAGTGTATGAAATTGAGGACAAAGGAGTGAAAACGTGTAAAATGGTCTTCTTTTTATTTCACTCTCCTTTGCCTTTCATATATTTCAGTTCTGCCATGGCTTCCCATAAATACTTGTAGGTGAAATCTATGGGCATCAGTTACAGTTATTAGAAAACACTTTAAATGCTACTAGAACTGAGTTAACTTTGCTTTAAAGATGCTTACCACATGGAGCATTTTCTATTCCCTCAATATGTTTCAGGCAGGCAGCCACTTGAAAGTGGTCCTGCTAAAAACTGCTTGTCCAGTGCAATGCATTATAAACACCAAGCTTTCCCTGCATTTAAAAGCTCCTAAAATATTAAATGCAAAATAATGTGTTAGAAGAGTTGTATGAAAACAACAGCACCCATGAGATACACCAAATGAAAACCTATCTGGAGAAGTTATTAAAGTACAGTTGATTTTTAGCTGTCACTTGTATACAAATGTATGTAATTTCCAGTGAATAATTTTAAAAAGTGAAAATACAGAAGGTTAAAAAAAAAAAAAAAGAAAAGAATGCCTACCTTGATTATCTGGTACTTATACAAAACAGATTAGTCAAAATAATGTTATTATTTTTAATCTACCTTATATTTCTTCATGAGGGGGTCACATGCTTTCCCAGTGTCTATGACTGGAGGTAGCATAAACTCGTAGCATGTTTCTGGTAAGGTGGAAGATGAGGACTATTTCAGTGTCTTCCCTTCTGTTCTGTACCCTGCTGGTATCCACCATTAAAGTGGATACTCCTTAATACAAGGGAAAGGCAAGCCTGTAGCACAAAACATGTAGGATTTTAACTTCAAGAGTTTTCTAGACCTGATACATGAACAGGGAATGGCAGGGAACTGACCAGGCCAAATGAAATGGGAAAGCACATTGGTTGGAGGCCTTCCTATTCCTCAGGATTTGGAATGAAATTGCAAGATTCTTGTGGAGTGTGTGGGTTTTTATAACAGTGAAGAATAATGCAGAACCATGATATCATACTAACGCCCATGAACTCACTTTCCATGGCAATCCACTCCTATTATTGCACTATGTAATCTGAATTGCCTTGGCACACAGAAACACACATCAGAACCAGGGTGCAGTCTGTGGAGGATGCAGCCCCTTTCAACTCTCTTTGCTAACTTACAACAGTAGGGAAAAGAAAGACACATGCAAGGCTCTTTCTCTTCCTTGTCTTTTATTGTGCGGAGCTTTGGCTTCAATGTTTAGGAGTTTTCCCACTGAGGGGAGAAGCTCATTAGAGAATGATCTCCATTTCTAAGTATTACAACAGTTTCTTGCAATCCCATTTCTTGCACATCTAGCAGATACGCAGGAGCAGATTCTGCCTCTAGCTGCTTTCTGCCAATGCTTCTGGGAAACCACTCGCCTAGAGGGCAAAGTGGATACAAAAGTATCAGAAAATTGGCAAAATAATTTAAGAGCGCAGCTGGTGAGGGGAGAAGATGGATGTGGCAAACCAGAAGACTGCAGATTCAGCTTTCAATAATACCTCTCTTGAGAAGCAGATATGAAGCTTCATTAAAATAAACTCGGTATACCCTCTGCTCTCTGTTTTGAACACAGTGCCAATAATGAAACTTGTTCTAAGCAAAAATGTTGCTTTGGTCTGCACCGCACCTCAAGGTTGACCCTGCATGTGGGGACAACCATGAAATGAGCAGTGGGGCTGTGGAAGTGGTTGCTGGATAATCTCAATCTGGGAAGATGCAAATCAGCAGCAGCTATGCTGATACACCACCAGGTGATTCAAACTCACCTCCATGACCCATCCAACAAAATGCAAAAAGTGCCATTGAGAAGCAGTGGCATCTGTAAGCCACCACCATGTTTCTATAACTTTGGAATGGATAGGGACATTATTAGGATATAGATGGTGCCAGCAGTACAGGTTATCTGCTGAATTTCTCCTGCTCTTGTCCCAATACTCTCTCCCTGCAACCTGGAAGCCCACCCGATCCACCGCCTCTTGAGCTTTGTGACTCCCTTGCTAGTGGCTTGCATTCTTTGTAGTGCACATATTTTCTAGATTCTCCCACACCCTCTCTCTGTATGGCAATAATTCATTGCTCTTTTATCATGGTGGATCCTTCCTCACTTCAGGTATGTGCAGATCCCACTCCTCCTAACACCCCACTTCTTTTTCCCTCATCAAAAGCCATCAACACATCTCATTATTTTTTCACCTTTTTCCAGAGGTGAGGAGGGGGTGAAAAATTACAGTACAGTAATTTTGTTTCCTTCTTTCCCTGGAAAATGAAGAGCAAACAGGGTGGGAGCTGCAGGAACACTGGCGTAGGGAAGGGAAAGGGACTCACAGCTGCCTACCCAGATGCCACAGTGATATCAGGAGGTACTTTGGTAAATGTATGTAATAAACAGTTGCCACAGCAGCCAAAAGAATATACTTCTACAAAACAAAAACAAAGAGATAGCAGCGAGCACTGAGACTGCCTGTGGCAATGGGCGCTGTAGTGTGGTTAATAATACCTCTGCTATGAATAAAATTAGCAGGCTGGTCTCCAGGCAGTAAAGTCAAAGAACAATTAAAGAAATAAACCCTTTCAGAATTAGAGATAAGTGCTTACTTGGGCTATAATATTGATGACTTAAACTTTCCTCAAGAAATAAAGCCCCCACTTTTAGAATGCATAATATTTTTTAATGTCTTTTTTTCCCCCTGAAAATCTGCTGAAAATCCCCCAAATCTTCCTTTTCAATTAATCGGTTAAATAATTCATTAAAACTATCATCATCTTGATTCCTTCATCTAGATGGTGCAAAGAACTGCCATTATTAAAATGTTGGAATTGTTCTTACTAGCTATAATCTAGACCAAATCCAGAAATTTTTCAGTGTTAAATTTGAGGCCCAAGAGATCTACTCTAAGTACTCTAAGTAAATGAACTCTTTAAGTAAATTACAATGTATATTTACATTTTTAAAAAAGAGTTGTTAATTTTACTTTAAATAGACTCAACAGTTACTGAAAAATCTTGCCTTACTGTGACCTAACACTTGAATTTGGATCTGTGCTAGATCCAGTATTTTTGGTCACCCTACAAAATAAATGGGAATTTATGACTTACATATGTTGGAATATCAATATTATTAGAAGAGATAAGTATGACTTTTGAGTAGGTACCTTTCATTAGACTTAATTATTTTGAATGGAAACAGAGGTCCAAGTGATTGGGCCACTTGTCACTTAGAAAGGCTTTGGCAGAGAGAGACACATCAGACAAATCACTTACACCACTTAGTTTCCATTGCAGTGAGAGAACTCACCCAAAATTATTGGATCAAACTTTCTTCCAGTTCATTCAGTTTTCTGACTGAGAACATCTTTCATTAAGGAACATCTTTTATTTTATTTTTTTTAAGAACTTTTAGGCAAGCAGCAAAGGAAGGAGGATATTAAGATATTTTTCTAAGTCAGGATGCAATTCTTTCGAAGTGGTTACATCCTGCTCTTATTACGTACTTTCTGTTGAAGCCAGTTACTGTTTTCATGTTCACTTTGGAATCAATGTTTGTGAAGAACATACAGGAAAACTGATCCCAGTGAGCTGCCAAAGGAGTAATAATATATTACTGGGTATTGCTTGACATTGCTTCTTATGCTTATTGAGACCACTGGAATTCAATATGACACAGCATTTTTTAATTGTCAGTCTTCTGTAGTTTTAGCAAGGTATTTCTCGAGGTTTATTTACCATCCAAAGTGGGATGTAGTTTAGGGCTTCCTGCTTTCTTTCTTTCTTGCAACAAACCTGCAGCACACCAGGTCAATGTGCCCAAAGTCTGTATGAAGCAAATCCTTTTTTCTTGTGATAAATTTTATCTGCCCTCCTATCATGGGAGCCATTTAAAAATACTAGCTGAGGCTGTGAAGATGTGTTGTCTTTAAAATTAGTAAGTTTGGGCTACAGTATTGATATCAAATAGATTAAGACCAAAGTAAGTATCACTTAGTTGATTTTGTTATTTGCTTCTAAATAATATTGCTAAAAATTATTAAAAGTATCCTAGTGCTTTAGCAGACTGGTATTATTCAAAGAAGACTTTGATGCTTTTATTCTCCAAAGCCCTATCCTCAGAGCATTCCTGAGATAGAAACCATCATGAAGAGAACTGCTTCTTAATGCACAAAATAGTTATTTATATTATACTATCTACAGCAATTTATTCACTGCAAACACCATTACACAGTGTATGATCACAGCATGCTGAGTATTCACAATGAGATTTTAAAAATGGCAATTTTGTTAAGTATTCTCCGCTTTGTTCAGCTGAAGAAAATTACATAAAACCCTTCAGAGAAGGCCTGCCTTGCTCAGAGTAGGAAACAATCATTTGCCTCCTATTACACACCCATGGGCTCAATTCCCTTTTGCCACATCTTTTGTTTCTTTTTCTTTTAAAGTAATACCAGTATCTGAAGTTCCAGCTCTTTTAAACTAGCAGAAATTGACTGTATATTTTAAAAAAGATAAAATATTTTTCAGCCTGATTTGTCTCTATGGGAAATTATATCAAGCATGATTTGTAGCCCTATTTTAGTAAAAGAGAAAACCACAAGTAACTAGGAATGAAAAACACTACAGAAGAATGAATAGGCTGTCCTGGGACCATCTAACATGACCTCCAACCTTGCAAGTTGCCAAGTGATATTATTTCCATGTTACTCCTAATTTGCTTTTCCTTGATTTTTTTTTTCTTTCCCAGGATTGTAATTTATTTTTCAAAATGTAACTACTTTTAAATTTCACAACATTTCCCTTTGCTGACAACAGTTGTAATTTACCATTATCTCTTCTCTAAGTTAATCAGAATCTGTGACATGCAACAGTGGGGTGGCACCACCAGGCACTGTATTTTTAAATTTTAAATCTAATTTAAAACTATGAGGTGACTAAGTGCAGACAGATAACACAAAAAACCCCAGAGCAGCTCGAAGATTTAAGAGGTGCAGTAGGGAAGAAAGCATTCTTTAAAACAGCATTGACTTTTTAGTTTCTGTGGAAACCTTAGAGGCAATGCAGGAGGGAGAGGTAGACAGGACTAAAGCAGACCAGCTCAAACATACTAGAAAGACTTCTCATGAATGAGTGGAACACACTGAAAGATTTGGATTTGAAATGCATTTGAAATGTTGATTTGATCACCAATAAAAAAAAAGATGGCAAATTCTCACTTTTTATCAGAAATGATGAAAAATTACAACAAAGGCCACACACGATGTATTAGTGATGAATGGATCAACTGAACTTCAACTAACATGTCCTTCACTTTGAGATAATGGACTGCTGATTTAATGTCAGGATTTTTTTAAAGTCGTATCCAAAAAAGATCTTTGCACTACTGCACTTTTAAAAATGTTAGTGTAAAAATCTTCTGCAATAGTCAGACATTTCACTGAGAATGATTTAGACAGGATTATATCTAATATATATACACCCACACTTTCTGATTATTATGAATGCTACAAGCAGGGCAGTAGTATTGTTCAATGTCTGCATATTCTCTGTTCCTCAAAAGCTGGTCTTCTAGCTGGTCCACTAGTCATTGAATCTCTCCCCAACTTGTAAATGATTTATCCAATGGGCCTCTAAAGAAGCTTGATTTGTTCAAGACTGTAATCTTTAAGAGTCCTTAGGCAGTAGTCTAAATAAGAGCCCAGAAATTTTGAAACCTTATGGGACAAGATAATTTTGCAACTTTTTATTCTGAATGGTCTGATTCTGAAATTTCCTTTTGTGGCACCTTATTGAGACTTTAGTTTTTACACATACACTGCTTGTAGAACTGTTCCAAAATATTAATGAGGGGAAGCAATGAGAAGCAAATTTAAAGAACTATTTACAGTTTATCTCAAGCATGTAATACAGCTGTGTACCCAACAAGTCTGCTCGTGTCGATTTTGTAAACAGAGGAATAGGCTTAGATGGAGACCCCCCCCTCATTTCAGTGGGGGATCCACACATGCTTACACGTGAAATGCTTGCTTACACAAGGAAACAACTCTTTATTATGGCACAGATTAACTAACATGATGTTAAACACATTATAAAACAAGTAATTTCCTCCTGAGTAAACAAGCCTATAAAGCCAACAGGCACAGAAAAAGGAAATTTGATTCTGAAATCCATATACTTCAAAAGCAGATTCCTTTTATTCAGTCAATTTAGTTGAGAGGCTGTCTTAGTTCTCCACATCTCTGGTAAACAGAAGAAAACACACTTGGAAATTACTGGCAAATGGACACGTTTTCACAACTTTCCCCCTTAATTTGAAATTATTCTCTTACTTCAAATATGGAGACCAGCCACAGGTCCAAGGAGAAAGAAACCTTAAAATGTCTCAGCCGTAGGCTGAGACTGATTGCCCCCGTTGCAGCCCACACTCTGATTTGTCAGAAGAAACCACCATTTACGGGCAATTTTCTGAGCAGTGTCCAAGGGATGAACTTTACACCATTTGACTGACCAGCCAGAATGAACGGGGACATGGCAGAGTCAGACTGGGATCCAGTGATAGGGCTTCTTCTAAGTCAACAGAATATTGCTGAGACTTTTTAATGTCTCTGGGGTGAGGAGACTTATCTGGATACATGAGAGAGTAAACAGAAAATTAAACATAAAGGAATTTTCTTGTTTATTCATCAGCATCACTTTCTCCTAGTCTCTTTTGGGAGAGTATTTAGGGCTAAGGTTAGGAAGGGGCTTATGTAGGAAGTGTTCTGTTCTGAAGTAGCTGGAATCCTCTCAAAATCAGACCTAGAGCTACCAAGTATTGCTACAATAGTCCCAAAAATGATTATACCACAGACTCCACTATAAGACTCTTCCAATGTGCTTTTCAGTAAAGGGGAGCTCACCTGGGACAACTGAGGCTACATTCTTCTCAGTACACACACCTCCATGGTGTCCCACAGATCAGAACTTCTGATTAGAAAACTGTTCCTATAAATGACTTTGTTTCATTCCTGCCTGTATTTAAAAGCAGGATTGAAAAATACAAAGTGGTTCTGGGAAGAATGATGGCAAAATTGGTTTAAAAAAAGGACACTTGTTTGTCATACAAAGGTCACAACAAAAGAGTATGGCTGGAAGGAGAAGTCCTCTGCCTCTGTTCTCAAGATGAGAAGGCAAACACCCAGGTGCAGGTACCTGCTGGTGAAAGCAGTCTTCACCTCAGAGCTGGAGCCGAGGAACTCAGAGCTCTATAAAATTCCTCTCAAGATTTCAGGTGACACTTTCACCATTTTCAGGGCCTCACACATGATCTACATCAGAAATGACACCTTATCTAAGAAGAATCAACATTTCTAATTAGTAAGAGGGAACCAGCATTCTAATCTGTAAGTCACAATCAATGACTCTATCATACAATAATTAAACATCACATTTTTAAGGTGTTTTTTTTTTATAACCACTGTGTATGTTCCCTACATCAAGATAAAATACCAACAACAGTTGAAATTGCCATTATAATTTCCTTGGCAACAACAACTTGGAATCCTTACTCACACAGATGTTTTCTGCATGATGAAAATTACATTTGTGTTGTTTTCTTTCCCATTTTCAGTTCCAGCTCATCTCCTTGGCTCAGCTGCTGGTGATACCTGCTCTCATCATTGTTTATTTACTCGTAGTATTACTGGCTGTCTGCATTAAGTGACAAACAGCTGGTCTTTGAGTCAGAGCTACCACCACCAGGAGAACCCCAGAACACTACAGTAGCTATGAGCTACAGAAGTGTTCATGCTCTGTGGTCTCTGGTCCAGTCCTAGCCTAGATGTGAAGTTGTTTATACTTGGAGACTCTTTGCTGGTCTGCATCTAATGAAGAGGGCTTTTTAACAAATCCATCTCTCAGTGGACAAACACCCCAAGTCCTAAGATTATCACTGCTGATTCCAGCCTTGCTGGCAAAGGACAGAGAGGGAAATACTCTGGCTGCATTTGTCAGGTCTTGGTGGATGCCCTGAGAATGCCATGGGAATACATGCTGGACAGCTGCCTGTCTTTACTGGTTATTCACCCATTAATTAGGGGTGTATCTTTACTGCAACTGGTCAGGAACTCTTCACAAACACCATACTTGGTGTAAGAGCTTCAACAGAAAAAGGCCCTGGGCTCTATTGTCTAATGCAAATGAAAGGCCTGGTGGAGAAAATTCAAGCCATATTACTGTTTAAATAACTTGGATATGATCAAAGATACCAATGGTTCACCTGTATTGCTTGTTATAATTCAGTAGAAACCCAGCTGCCTGAGAAAGACTTAAAATCTACCACTTTACGTATTAAGAGGAAAAAGTGTTCCTCTGTCAGATCATACTGAATCACAGTGTATTCTTGTCACAGTTTCTGCACTTTTACTGTTTTTGATGCCTTCAAAATAATCTTTTTTAAAATTAACGTACTTGCCAATTGTACATTCTGGAAGGGAGAGCAGCTGTTTCCTCACAACTGTATGCATAGCCTTTTGAAGTAAATTTTGTTTATTAATAGTAATCTGTTTTTCATAGCTTTGCAATTTCTTAGATAATGGGGTAAAACACAATCTTCCTTTCATGTTCTCTACACAGTGAAGAGACAGATGCAATTGCAAACAGACTACTTATGCTGAGGGCAAAACTTAGTACTGCTTAATATGACTTAATGACTAAAAAATGTGTATCATTTATAGATGACATCTAGTACTCTGCTAAGTTGTTATTATTATGGTCAATGAGTATTCTTCCCTGCTGGTTAGTAAAAGGATTTGGAATTAAATCCGTTTTTATTTTACTTGTTCAAGTAGACACACTGAAAGCAACTGAGCTACCCGCATACATAATGCAAATGGGATTTAGTCTTTATTCCCAATCTTTTTCTAAACAGCAGCTCACATATAACAATATATATATTAACTTGAAACACAGAACTGGGAGAAAGGGAAAAAACCACACGACTGAAGAAAGGCTATTTTACAGCTACACAGACATATAAACACCTCCAGGAACTTTGCTTAATAAGGGCAGCTACTTTCAGCTATCACTTCACCGCCCGTGACAATCTTTGCATGAAAGCATTTCTTTCTCCCCTAGGCAACACTATCAAGTTAGTGCAGTTCCCTTGAAATACATAAATGCTGTATTTAAAATTAAATGTACAGCATATGGAGGACTGGAGCTATGCTCTGGAAAGCAACCCCCTCACCCACCCAAAGGCACTCGGGTACACAAACATACATCCCTGCGAAATGTGGTAAATGTGACTGGGAAAATGTCAGAAAACAGACATTTCCTCTAGATTTTAACTCATATCAAGACATGCTCTTGTGTAAAAGATACCACAGGGTCCACAACTGATCTTGAATAACCTCAGAACGTAATGTACACAATGAGGAAGTCAACTCAGCAGTGTTTAATACATGAGCACTCTTCCCCTTATGGAAAACATTGCTCGGCTTTTCCTAATGATACTGAATTGATTTACATGTTAATTTACCAAACTAGGTGTATCCAGCCCCAAAAGAGAGAAGCTGTCAGTGACACACAACTTTCCTGGGAAATGAAGGCTCAGTTCTGTGTACTCAAGTGTAGATTGGGGTTTCAGTGATGCCAGGGATACAACTCCCACTGACTTCAATACTGTGCACAAAAGAGAGCATTTATGAACCACTAATTAAGAACATAAAATGTGCATGATGTTGGACCTGCAGTTTTAAAATCACCTACTTTTAACGAGTCCTGTGGAATTAAAAAAAAAAAAAGTCTTGTGTGTATAATTGTATATTCAAATTTATGTTGACCTACTTTAGATTGTTTTCAGTTTATCATGTTAGGAAAAATATTCTAAAAATGTTACCTCAGATGATCAAAAAAACCCCACCCCAAACCTTCAAAATCAAAAAGCAGGGTATGGTGGTTTGGTCCCTAAAACCACCAAGCTTTGATCAAGGTTTTTTTGTTGCAGCAGTATTTCAGAATCACATGAAAATATAAACCACATTTGTTGGTTGACTTCCATTCCCATCACTTTAGAGGAAGTCTGTGTTTGTGGAGAATGATTTAAATACAATTCTCTGACATTCAGAACTGAAATGTCTGTTCCTATGTGAAATAAGAAAACTCATTAACTTGGGAAGTCTGTTAACTTGTTTGACAAATCTAGATGCATTACGTTTTTGGTGTACATTTCTTCATAAACTAATACTCCCTATTGAAAGAATATTTCTATTTTCATTTGCATTTTTACACTTACTTTCAAGTAATTTTATCATTGATAGGGATTATTGTTGGGTTCAGGACTCAAATCTTAATACAATATAAAAAAATGAAACACTTTTACTTGAATAATTTCTCTGCAGAGGTAAAAGGTCAAACAGAGGAGCAGTAGACAGGAGAAAATGAATTAGTAAACTGAAGGAAAGACAATCAGTCTGGTTTCAAGGTTAGCTTTCTGTTCTTTATCGCAGTGAGGTTTTTTTTATCCTTCTTTTTTTGAACTTCTAAGAGCATGCCAATTCCATGTTCCAGCTTGCTGTGCTACTGCAGCAGAAACTACACAAATAGACAACACGTCTAAGAATCACACCACCTTATGGAAACCCACCCCTGCCCCTCAGCTACTCCCTCTGAAAAAATCTAGAGCAAAGTAATACCCTTTCTGTTGAAAATCAGGAAACTGAGGCCCTGTCAAATTGACAGGTAAAGTATATTTATCTTCCCCAAAAACATGACTGTGTGAATAAGAGGTGCTCCCAAATGTGAGCAGTCAGCTGCCTCCCCAAATGTGACTATAAATACTGTGTTTAAATACAGAATCATAATATTTACAAATAGAAATTACACATAGCATGTCCTTCAAAATCTCTCTGCCATTGTCTGCAGGTTTGTTTGGTAAACAAACTAGCATAAACAGTGGATTGTAAAAGTGGTTTAAAAATAATTTTATTTTTTGCAAATGAAGCACTATTTGCAACAGCCATTGCTCTTGTGTTGAGACTGCTGTCTTATTTCATCCCTTACTTTGACTTCATAAACCAAATAAATACATTTTACTTCACAGATTGAGGAAAATCTGCAAATATAAACTTTTTTTTTTTCACTTTGCCAGCTTTGGAGAGCTTATCTAAACTGTCTCTATACCTTATTGTATGAATAACTTTATGTCTGAACTTTCATATATTTAAAAAAAATGACAGGAGATATCTAATGTGGCAAGTGTCTCAAATACAATTTAAATTTACGTTTTTCAACTTATGCAAATTAGAATTCCCCAATAATGTTACTTAAAAGTTTTGCACTGACATATCTCAAAAAAATCACATCCTTTTTTTATCCCTTTTCATCTCTGTTTTCCTATAACAGCCTCAAGTATTTTTCATTTGTCAGCTATAAAACATTATAGTTATTCATCACATATGGCCTTGGCATACTTGTTATAGCCACCTAGAGTACATTTCAATACCAGAATACATTCCTCAGTTTAATACACTACTAATGAATCAAATAAAATCCAAGTGGTTTGGGGCTTCAGCTGACACTAACTTATTACCCCTATAATCACACACGAGCAGAAGTGGCTCTGTACCTTTTGCTCTGTGTTCAGGACCTGCACTGAAACTCACCACAATATTCTTGCTCTGTGGTTTATAATTACTTCCAAATCTCAGAAAATGTATTTACATGTACATTGGAAATTATTTTTTCAGGGGAGGTCGTGTTATGCTAGCCACCACAGATGCCCAAAAATCAACATCCAAAAAAACGCGTATTCAAATACACATCCACAGTCATTTTCTTGACATTTTAAAGACAGTAGCTTGCTTCATTAAAACACTTCACACCAGCCCTCCTCACCAGAGACCGACCAGAACCAGAAACTCCTGACTGAGGAGTGGGGGCGGGCAGCCGCTCCCTTGCCAAATATATTTTCAAATCCTTTAACAACCCACGCTGAAGACATTCTTCATTCATTCAGTAACATTTCTTGTACAGGAAGAAAAAAGAGAAAGGCTGAGAGCAATGCCTAGTCCTTTGCTGTGGGCTTCCCACACAAAGAAAAAGACCTGGACTTGAGGGGTGAAGGAATAGTTTTATGAAGCTATTTCTCTGCAGTCACACGAAGCACAGCTGGCAGTCATTGTTCTGCAACAGTTAAAACTTAATAATACATTTCTACAGGGTGATGCCAATGAAAATATTCACACTACTACAAAGAGGAGTCATTAATTATCGTCAGGTCATTACCAAATGTTAGGACCTAGTACTAAAAATACACATGGAGGTGAACAACAGTATTTTGTGCACATGAAGCTACTTAAGGACATAAGTTTGTCACTACCCACACTCCCAAGAAGCAGTTTACTGTTTTTGACAGCAAAGTGAAGAGCTATATTCTAGGAATTGAAATAAATTTCTTTTATAGCATTATTTTTCGCCCAGTACACTACCAGAAGGCATTACTAAGGAAGGCCTATTTAGATCTCAATTACCTGAGAATGGTGTATTTCAGAAGAGCCTTAAGAGTTTAGTTTTGGATTTTCAGGGAGTATTTTTGCTTTTTGTGATTATAGAGCCCTGCCACAGCAGGCACAGAATACAAGACTTGTTATCAGCTTAGAGAAATATTATAATCAAGTTTTCATCTGTTCAGCAGAAGTTCAAAAACCAGGATGTCTCCTGTTGAACATCTGTACCTGCTGTACCACACGACAGTGGGAAACAGGTTTAGAGCTTGAGGTGAAGAGACCCAACCTCCTCACATAACACCTTAGTGTGCTGGTGGCTGGCTGTTGTAATTAACTCTTCTGAACTACAGAAGTAGTTTTCAGCCTCACTGCAATACATCCTGCAGGGAGAGGAAAATGAGAAAACTGACTGTGGTACCTCTAATGAGCAGAATATTCCAGCACATATTCAGGTTCACTGTTCTTAAATAATCTATTTACTTTAAGATAGGCAAGCAAAATCTCTGTCAATGGGCAGAATAAACACTATTTAGAGTGGAGCCATTCATAACATACTTTAATTGGCAATTTTCCCTTGACTAATATAACATCTTTCACATGAGGATTCTGCTGCTCTGTGATTTTCTGTCCCTGTATTAAGAGATATGAAAACCAATGTGTAAAATACATTCTCTTAAGAACAGAGCTTAGAGTAATACATCCATTATCACAGGGTTCACACTTGTTTTCTGTAACCAGATGAATGCAACCAGAGCAAGAAAGTAAGGTAAAATACCACCAAAAAGAAAATCAGCATATTTGCCTCAGAACAGATGGCAATACAAAATTATATTTAATTCCATTCTTTTTATTTTATAAAGGCTTTTATATGCTCTGTTCTTCCTTAAATTGGGCAGTACCTATCCCTCGAGGGTCTGTACTGGGATCAATATGATTTAGTATCTTCACTGATGACATAGTGAAATTGAGAGCACCCTCAGCAGGTCTGTGGGTGGCACCAAGCTGAGGGGTGCAGCTGGTGTGTTCTGAGGGAAGGGAAACCATCCAGAGGGACCTTGACAGGCTCCTTGACAGGCAACTGTTTTAAACTGAAAGAGGGTAGATACAGCTTGGGTATAAGGAAGAATGCTTTTTAAGAGGTGCTGAGAATACCTGGTATAGGTTGTCCAGAGAAGGTGCCAATGCCCCATCTCTGAAGTACTTAAGATCTGGCTGGATGAGGCACTGAGCAACCTCACGTGATGAAAGATGGCCCTGCTCATGCACCTATTTGGACTAGATGATCTTTAAAGGTCCCTTTCAACCCAAACTATTTTATCTATTCAACCAAACTATGAGTCTATCACATTGTATCATATTAAAAAACACACTGGACAATCATAATACATCCCACTCTATTGAAAACACACACATTCCCATGATTTCATTTTCATTAGAATAAACACATACTTTTCTTTATGTTCCCAAGTGTGTCCTTATCAGAAAAGACACTCTTTCAAGAGTTTGTCAGTACCAACTAGAGCTGCTTGTAGGAGAATGAAAAAAAAATCCCCTTCTTCTAACACATGCATACATAAAAAAACTCTCATAAATTAAAGTAATGGGACAAACATTGTCATGATACAATTCAGAGCTGTACTGGCTTACTGAGGATTAAACTTGGCTGAGGAAGATCATTAGGAAAACAAAAGGCTACAGAAATAATTTTTTTAAATCATGGAAGTGGATTGTAGAAACTCACAATGGAGTAAAAATTAAATAAAGCTGAATAAAGATAATTACACAAAACTCTGTCCCAAGATCAGCACTGTCAGAATGTGATCCAATGTAAAGAAACGCACATTACCAGAGAAAAATAGAATAAAATAAAAATTCTCCCAGGTTCAATGCAAAAGATGTTTTCCCCTTAGAGAAAACTGCATAAAAAGCTTCCTGTCTTCAGAGGATGCAACAGAATGGAAGGGAATGAAAAGAGGCAGGTAAAAGCTCTGCATTTCCAAACATTATTCAAGGTTAGAAAATGAAAATGTTTCATTACAAGGAAACAGACAAATCTGATCAAAGTCAGTCAACTCGCTTATTTATATCTCAGCAAACACCTTGGGTCCATGTTTTGTCAATCTGTAGAAAGCAAAAGATTTTTCTGACCTCATAAACTGGCAAGAAATGGCTTGTGTGCTGATCTATTCAGCTCAGCAGATACCCGGCACCATTTATCCTGGCTCTCACAGAACCAAATACACCTACCATCAGGGTGATTGCTATGGAGTTTCTAAAAGCCAAGAGGAAAAAGCCTCCTTTGAGCCACTGGTGTGTCACAGTGGTGTCAAGCCTACCCTGGTCTAACTGCCTGACACAGCTGAGGATAATTCCACTGAACACTATGAGGGTCTCAGCCCTGGACACAGCACAGCTGGGGTACAGTGAGGCAGGACTTCTAAAAAATTGTCAGCAATGTCATGCTAAAAAATTATGAGGAGATGACACCTTGTTCAGTGCCTGGAAGTTTCACTCAGCTTCCCAATCATTTGATGTGCAGATGTCAGCACCAAAGATTTGCAATACAGTGATGTATTGGCATAGAAACATCTAGAGAGAACATGTCTGAACATACAGGAGGGACTGAATTTGATCTGTTAGTATATATTCACATTTACCTTGCTCAGGAATAACTCACTAAATGAATAGGAAATAAAGACTTTATTCATTAGGCTAAATGAGATTTTACAGTATCACATTAATTCATTTAGCTACGTATGAACGCTGGCAAGGTCGATGTATGGATTATACACTTGGACTAGACTGCACTATTTACTATTTCTTAAATTATGTTAGCTTCTTTAAAAATATGTATCTTGAAGAAACCTCTTCTAAAATTTTCATTCTAAAGTTTAAAACTGTGGAGTCTCTCTCCCATAATGGGACTTGGTCACACACCCCCCCCAATCCTGAAGCAAACGTGGCTATGGAGAGAGCTTTTCCCACATATTGTTTCTAAAATCTGTATAACTATTTTGTATCTTCCATATGCATTAGCTCTTCAGAGCACATCTAACCTCAGACTCCTTTTAACTTGGTTTTCTGTATCCTGATATTTTCCTTTTAAATAAATATTAGCATGGTCAATTGACTCCACTACATTACTGCAACCTCTGGAGTGAGCAGGACTGGCCACTGAGCACATGCTGTGACAGCTACCCTTTTAAGCAAAAGTAAAAGGCTGTCAGAGAAGATGCACCTGGTTTTTATTTAAGCTTTCAAATTACCTCTTCAATGGTTTCTGCTTGCTGACAAGCAAATGCATGACCAAGGAATCAGCAGCTAGAATTACCTATTTGCTCAAAGTGTATATTTGCTGACTTAATGTGTTTATCATTTATCACACACACAGAGGAGTTGACAAATACAATCTTCTTGTCTTTAGTAATTTTGTGGAGCAAGAAATAACTCAGTTCATTCTTCTTCCTTACTTTACTTGTTCCTAACTATGGTACTGTGCCAAAAAACAGCTCACAGCTATTTCCCTTCTCTAACATACAAAGTCAAAGTAAATTTCCAGCTGGCAAATAAATTGCAATGTTGATTAGGAAGGCAATATATTTGAAACATTTGACCTTTAAAGCACAAAAATCTTGCATCTGAAATACGGTTTGTCACATATCCACAAAGCCATATCAAATCAGGAAACACAGTTGTTAAAGCTGATTAATGATGACTTTGCAGTTTCATGATTTTTGTACATACGTGTGATAGTTCTACCTTCATGAAAAGAACACTGCGAAGTTCTTGATTTACAAATATGTTCTACTTTGAAACCTCTTATGGAATTATGTCATAAATATACCAATTATGTTTAACTACGATCTAGGATTTTACCTTCAAATTGATGAAGTGCATCAAAGAAAACAACTGAGAGCTTGGCACTGAAATACACTCTAAATCTTTCCACTTTCATGCTATTAATAATTGTGTCACAAGTCACCAAACTCTGAATTTCCTTCATATTATTTAGAAACTCACCCCTGACAAGTTCTAGAACAACCTTAAAATTCCTTTTCCATGCTGAAAAAACCTGATTTGTGGGCTCAGATATTCTCCATCGGGTGTCTAACAAGAAGAAGCACAAAAATCCCAGAACACTGGATATGAGAAGCCTTTAGTTATGTACCATTCTGTAACTGAAATTCAACTAATTTCCTCATTCTGTGTAAGCGTGGACTCAAATTCTATCCATATGGGTGGGAGGGCTTATTCAGACCTTATGTTTCAGAGGTTACTGCAGCAGTTAGCTCTCCCCAGGACTTCCTGTGTGGCTCTTGGGGGAAAAATAAAGGTGTGAAAAAGGGGAAAGCCTACAGATATGCACAAGTTCTTCAGTTCTTCCCTTGTCTTAGGGGATATATATGAAATTATGGCTATGATGGTAAAAAATAAAGCAGGCAAATTCTTCTTACAAAGCCTATTATGCCAACAATAGGCTGAATATTATTCCCACGGAACACAGGCGAGTTGGTAGCAGAGGCTCCCAGTTAACTGTGTGATATTTGGAACATACTCTGGGATTCAGATTCTCCTCTTAGAGAATAAAAACATTTACTTTTTGTCCCAGTCCTGCTTCAACAAGACTGAAAAGAACTTTGTACTGATTCTAACAAAAAACAAGCTCCTTCCAAATCTAGTTTTGTATTTTGTTTAGTTGAATGCATAAACCCACTCGCCAGTAGAGGGGGTATAGCTCAACCATTTCTCGTGCTAGAGGAGGCTGTCACAATATGAAGGAGAGGACTATACGAAGAAGAGGAGGTTGTGCAAATTTACATGCCTTTAGAAAGAGAATCTGCAAGGGCAGAAGGGCTTCTGGAATGCACCAGGAAAAAGCAGTAGGAAAACAAATATTCATTTCAAGCTTTTAGCATTTTAATATAAGCCAACCAAAAGACAGAAAACATCACGAGTACCTTCAACAGATTTCAGACTGAAACCTCTTCTGCTAAGTATTTTAGCTCAACAGTGTAAATATCCTACTTATTTTGAATAAAGAAATTATGTGTGTCAAAAAATTCCAGGAATAGACCCAAGCATCATGTAATTCAATGAGTTGCAGCATTACAGCAAAATAAGAAGTTGATGTATTCTCCTTGAGAAATCATGGGCAAAAAACTTAATACCATTATGTGAGTCCAATGTAGTTGAACTGGAACACTTGTGTGACACTTTTCTCTGTCCCCCTTGGTAACAGCAAGTCCTGGTGAGGAAAACGCCCTTCCAAAAAAGGGAACACATCTCAAGGTCAGACATGAGATGTGGTTTTATGCTGCAGAATTCCTGGCTGCCATCAAATTAACTGCAACTAGCAAAATGGAAATTTTTTAGATTTCCAAAAATATGCCTGAAGAATGTTGACAAATACATGAGCTGTCATTGGCAGGGAAGTTCAGGCTCAAACTCCCAAACCAATCTCTTATTTAAGAGGTCTGGGGTTTTGAGCAGCTATATTAGACATTTTTATGTGAAGACCTCACAAATACCTTTGAGGCCAAGGTGTGGCTGCCCAACATTTCCCAAATTAGACTCTCAGGTCATGATTCAAGAAACCTCTTTAGTAAGTGCTCAATTACTAACCCAAATGCATCTGTGCTATTCTGAGCTCCAAAGTCGGACTCCGGAATTGTCGGCACCCAGCGCAGGAAACCCTTTTTGGGTTTGCTCAAGCCCAGTGAGTGAAGCTTGCCTTGCAGAGCCTTCCCAGAAGCATCCTAGTCGGGTATGAATTCTGCTGAAGCTTTGGAACACTTCAGAGAAGTACCCATCTTTTCTCAGACTTCAGCTGTACAGTAGTTTAAATAAAAGAACAACCTTCTGTGATGTCCGAGAAAGTTAAAAGGCTTTGTTACAGACCAGAACAATCCATGTTTAAAAAGCAAGATACCCTGATGCCACACGTCAAACTATTCTTGCATTTTAAAAGTGAAATAAATTCCAGTATTGAGTCTTACAGTCCATGGCTTCAAATGGATTTAGAGGGGTGTAATTCAAAACAGCATTAGCTCTGTTTGTCACCACTCAGTTTGAACAGCTAAAACCAGCGTGACACAGGCAACCGTGCACATCTGCTGTATTCACACAAATGTGGGGGGCTTTACATACATAAATTTTGTGTAATATAGGCATCAATCAGTTAAAGGAGCAAAGTGTACCTGTGCTACACAGTTCACTTTATCTGTGTTAAAGATACCCAGGGCAACCCCAAGAGGTGCTTCTTTGTACAGGCCACATACACATGATGATTGTCAACATGACCCAAACGTACTTAGAAATAATTTTGCCCATAGGAGAGGCTCTTTGCCCACAATACACTGCACAACCACTACTCAGCTAAAGGCCTGCAACTCTATTCTCTCCTCAGAGAAACCAGAGGAAGAAAAGAGAGAGAGAAAGAAAGAAACAGGAGAAAATACTGCAGTAAAAAATGGAATTATTTATTTTCTTGTACTAGGCTAAACAAATGCAAGTTCTGCCTGAGAGACTCTCTTAATCTCTCCAGTTGCTCCATTTTTCCCTTAATCTCTTGTAATTGCAATATTCTCAGATAGCCCTTGCCTCTAGTAAATTGCACCTTGCATCTCACATGCAACCCAGAAGAGGGGGAAGAAAGACAAAGGCAGAAGGCCCCACTCCATCCAAAAAAAGATCACACGATTTTCTGGACTTGTGTATTGTAGTCTTCTCAAGTGCCAGGAGGCTAGTTATATAATTAATGGAAAATCTGACATTAAATGAGTCAATTTTGTTCTCCTCAGTGTGGGTAACATCTAAATTTGAAATTTCCTCTCAAATGGTTAATTAATTTTTTCTGATACAGACCATAATTCTCCCAAGTCAGGGAAACTGAAGGGAAACATGTTTTGATCCCAGGAGCCCCACTGCCTAACAAACTTATAGGGTCAACACTGAATGGAGGAACATCTATGTTCTTTGTCATTAAAGCAATAGGGAGACTCATGGCCAGTTTGCTGCAAAAGCTTCCCATGACAGTTCCTGGAAAAATCTGGGGGTAATCTGTTCAAAGGATGTGTTGTGGCTTAGGGTTTCTGGCTGTATTCATACCAGCCTGTATTGAAATCTGAGAGATCTGGGTTCAGTCCCTGACTGTCAGAGGCTCCTGGGTCATCAAACAGGGCAGAAGAGTCAATTAATTTCATTAAGTCTCATTTCCAGTTGTAACATGAAGATATAAAGCTCCTTTATGAGGTGAGGAGGAGAGGGAGAACAATCAATTACAAAATATTTAAGAGTGAGTAACTGAAATCCTTCCCTATGAACAAATTTAAAAAAAAAAAAACAAATCAACCAAAAGACCTCCTTTTAATTATGAGAAAAAATATATCAGTGTATATATATATTTTCCAGCAAAATAACCTTTCTATTTTGAAAAAATATTTTGAGTTAAAATGAAATGAATGGCTAATTTCACCCAATTCTGCTAGGTTAGGATTACTCACAAGTACAAGGATTTGAAAGAAATAAATCTGTAATTATAGTGAGACTTTGTTTCACACACAGGCTGCAGTTTCCTGAATAACTTCACCTTATTTACTGCTACTGAGAGCAGCAGTCCTGCCCTCCCTGTTGTCCATGATTGTGTGCTCCAGCTCTCTTGTTTGTGCTGGCATCACTGCTCGGGCAGCTGCGCAGCTGGACTGAAAATTAATCTGACTACAGGAAAAAAGAGGGTTTTTTTTAGCTAAAGCAGCTCTCTGAACCGACAAGCCGTGTGCTGATACAGAGAGAGGCAGCAATGAATGGCTGACGGATAAAGGAGAGTGAGGGACAAACTCTTTCAGTGACCCCAGGGACTTAAATAGGCTTAAATCCATCATGAAACCACTTCCTCAGCCTTATCCCCACTGGCCAGAGGATGCTTTTCTATCTTTGGTGGGGGAGAGCATCTTCACACAGACAGAAGGCTCAGGAGTTATTCCCACAGATACTGCTTGCACACACATAGGAAATACAAAGATATTCAAGGCAATTTGTCCTGGAATAAAACAAAGGTAAATGACATTTACCATCATCGGACAGACTCTGGCCATGGCCAGTCATCACCAGAGCATCCTGTGTGCTTGGCTTATGTCCCTTTTGTAATATGCATTTTTATTTAGCAGAAAATATACAATAACTCAATATAGTAAGTCCCCAAATAATGTCAGGAAAAGATTTATTTGACTCAAATTAACAAAGTAAAAGGGATTGTACATCTGACTTCATGAGGAAAGAAAAAGTGGTTTGGGTCAATAAAAAATAATTTGTCCAGGGAAACATTCCAGAAATAACAATTTAAATATTCCTACAAGAGACTCCCAGTATTACAATTATGAAACTTGCAACATTTTCTCCTTCTGTGTGTCTTTGACCGAGTGCTGATTTTAATACAAACATAATTTGGATAATTTCACACTTAATTCTGAAGAGGCTTACTTTCCTAAAATTCAATTTTGACAATAAATGTTTAGTCCTAGTAAAAAATTTTACCACTCTGATTCTGCTGAGAACTTAAAAAAAGGGTCCCTGGTGACATTAGCTGCATATTCCTTGCACATTTATAAAATATTTTGTAACAGAAGTGTTGTAGAAAGTAAAGTATCATTTCACTGAATGTCAAAACATAACTCAGTAATATCCTTAACTTTAATTTTTAATGATGCAAATACCACAATGATACTTCATCCTTGTCTTGATTACATTTCTAATACTCTTTTATGAGCCGCTTAAAAACAACAGAGTAAGAACAATGTCTTTATGTGATTTAAATGCACCAGCAACTGAAATGAATCTTCTGTGTAGTCATGCTTAAATCAATTAAATAGATCCAGATCTAAGGAAAGTTCTCTAATTATACTTCAATTACTACCCAAGCTTTAAAAAAAAATAAAGTAAGAGAAAAAAAAGCTAGAAGTTATCAGATGCTTCATCTTCCTTCTTATTACATTGAATATGCAATTTTAAAAGACATCGTACGTTAAAAGACAGCAATAAGGAGTTCTTCATTTATGCCAAGTGAGCTGATCATTTTCTAATGATGAAAGTATTTCTCTGAGCAGGAACACTTAAATAGAAATGTTCACAATCTTCTTCTCCAGCTAATTAAAAGCACTTGGTCTGATTAAACATAAAGTCTGAACAATGTTTTCCTTCCCTATCCTCCCCATTCCATAATAAATCAGGGCTCTTGAGTGAGCCAAGGCTCTTGGTTTAAGTACTGACCCTAAACTAATTTTATTTTTATTATTTTAAGAGTTCTTAAAAAAATATTAGCTCAAGTGAAAAATGAAGGCACGAAGTCTTTGCATAAAGGGCTGACAGATGCTGCCAGCAGAGCCCTTTAATGAATGACCACTTCCACAGGATGGAACAGATAACATTCTGTGCTGAGCCAGCGGGCGCATGGGCCCTTCAGTAATTGGAAGGGAATGAGCTGCCTCCCTCCACAAGACCTGTGCTCTTCCCCCCACCACCTCTCTGCTTCATGCATACCAGGCTAGGGCTGAGGTGAATGTGGTTGAATTAACATACTACCTACACTTTTCCCGTTTTTATTAAATTAATTTACCTGACTAACGTTTGTAGTTGTAAAAAAATTAACCGAGCCCTGCCACAAAGAACAGTGCTGCTGTTTAAGCTACGGAAAAGCAGAGCTTTTAAAACCATTTTGTTTCAGGTAATAAGTGTTTGTAAACATATCTGAGAGCTGTACTTCATCCTCCTAATGTAAAAATAAAAATATTTTTAAAGATATTGTCTTAACTGTTTTTTAATGTTACCACTGTAAATATTAAAGAAGCCAGAGTAAGACTCTGGTGCACCTTTTAGTACTTACAATACCGTTTGCTGTTGAATTTTTAGTGCTACGAACAACCTTTTTGTCCAAAAGCTAAGAATTACGCATGCAGTGTATTTTCAAAGGAAGCTCTAGTCTGTACGAACAAAACACCACACCGCCAGTTCAGCTCTCTGCAAAAATAGATGTCTTAAGATCATAGCCTGCTAATGAAATCTTTTCTTAATTTTGCCCGTGGAGTTCCCATTCACATTATGCAGCCTGAGAGATGACTGAGACACAAGAAATATGATAATTATTGCTTTTCATAAAAGGCAGAAAGCATAGCTGTAAGATTACCTTCTAAAATGCCTGCAGCTATCCAAATTCAGAGTAGCACCTTAACAAGGGCAGAAGGTAACACCTCACAGGATCAGGCTGTGAGGGAAAGACAGGAGTTTAAAGCAAAATAGGCGCTCCTCTTTCCTGAATTTGCAGCCTAAAAAGTTTGAGGTAATTGTACCACTAACAGACCATGTTTAATCTTTGAAAGTACATTTGACAGATCAAACATAGAAGCTGTAAATTACCAGTAATGTCAGCAATCTTTCCATTTAACTATCAGTGTATCAAACCACAAACTCAGAGAACACAACAATAACTTGAAGATAGGAATCTAAGGAGACTCAGACTGTATATTTATTTGGTTCTCAAGTACATGGTTAAACTGCAAAAGACAAATATGTTTGGTTTTTCTCAGCAATAACAGGGATATAAAAAGAGGTATATGCAAAAACTAGAACACTGAGTGCCAGAACAATTACATTTCCCAAACAGCGCAGGTACAGAGCCAGATGCAAAAGAGCATTTTGAGCTGGAACATCCACATGAAGAGAATGACTAAGGGTTATTTTAGTGCAGCTACTGGCAAAAGGAGGAGTAGCCCAAAGGCTGATCTTGCTTGTGCTCCAGTGCCTGGCTGATCATGACCTTGAGGGAAGAATGGGACCATGTGGAGTATGGAGATGAGCAGTGCTGGAACACCTGGCTACATCTTCTGTACTCCAGAGAGCATTGGTCTATTACTGGTATTAAAACATTGGGATGTGAGCTTAATATTCTTGAAAATGTTTTGTGGAACCATTTGTAAGCCTGGGAGTCTGGCCTAGTCAAAACCTGACAACTGCAATGAATTTACTCACACGTGCATTATTTTTGTACCAAGACATTTCTACTTGGAAAAGGCTTTATAAGGCTTTAATGGTAACTACAGCAGTGTAATGATTTCCTTTGCTAAAGCAAAAAACCCTACAAACATAAGGAACCTCTGTATAAGAATAAATGAACTACATGATGACAACTGTTTTAAATACATGTATGGATTTAATTAAAGTGATAACATTTTATAATGTAAATAACACCAAAACAATCAATGATAACCAGCCATAATTTATGCTGTAACAAAAATAATAAAACCAGGCAGTAAAACCATGTGCTATTTCAATTACTACAACTTCTGGTTTCCCTGATGTTGAAGCACTTCGTACAATTACTGCATTTTCAGTGCTCAGTGTTAAAGTCTACACAGGAGAATCGAGACTGTACACCAGTGTATTATTATTCTTCCTTTTTTTTTCTCACCCATGAGGCCTCTTTGTGAAACAGGATTCTTTAAAATTGTTTCTCATCAATCAAAGCCCATGGTTTGCAATCCATACATCACACACCCTGTGTAAGGTTGCTACTGTAACTGTTTAATTTTTTCACACCACACATCTGCAAAGTCTACATGGCTATCTAACAAAACACCTTATCCATTTTTAATGGATGAGATAACATCTCTCTTGCCTGCTTTTCTTCTTACAATAGAACAGTGCCCCACACAACTTGAAGCCAGTTTATTACTGGATGACTGAGGATATTTCCGGCAGCAGCAGGAGATGAGCACGTGTTTGGCATCACACATACAAAGGGATATAGGTCCAGCAATGCCTGGGTCATTACTTCTCATCCCAAATGCCTGACTCCACACCGAGCCTCTCAGGACCGGGTTGGGTGCCTGAGATCCCTGCTAGAGGGAGAATAGGATGCCTCAGGAAGGAATCCAGAGCAGACAGTAAGGTAGAGCTGGGAGCTGTTGCAACTAGCCAAGAAAAACACTAAGGGAAGGGTGTGCCTCAAATTCTTCTCCTTTTGCAGCTTAGGTATCTTTTTTTTAATGGCCTGTAAGGCACTGCTTATGTCAGCTGGGTTTCAGAGCCCCAAATTCACCCTAACTTGTTCAGGTACCACAATTCCTCCTTTTACAACCAAAACACAATAGGTACTCACGTCTAAAATACTGCTGGAAGGTCAGAATAAAGACAATGTGGAATTAACTCCTGCTTTAATTCCTTCTCTAGCTTGACATAGTTTAAACCTACATTTCTCACTTCCCAGCAGAATGTTCCAACCCTATTATGCTGGGGAAAACCCAGGGGTGGGAGAGAGGAAGGGGTCACTGGCCTCTTTCTGCCTAAATTGTGCCAGTGCTGCAAGGGAAGCAATTTACTTAGTTACAGCAAAAGGTAAATTACGGTAGTCTCTTGCTTTTCAGACTAAAGTTTAAAGTCTATATATTTTTATATTACATTATCCATTACTCTCATACTCCTATTCCCTTGCTATAGTCTCTTGGGATTCTTCACATTTCTATTTAATTTCCAGGGACACACAGCTTAGCAGTGACATTCAATTAGTTCTCCACTTAATAAATAACCATATATAATTGAATATTTTTGCAAATATTAAACATAGAACATATTCATTGTTAAAATTTAAAATCTTTAGTTCCATGCTTGGAACCAGTGAATGACATTGTTCACATTGAAATAAAATAAAAGCATTACAACATGGAATGCTTATGTATAGAAATAGGTCATTTACAATTTCAGAAAATAGATAATTTACAAAGTTTAAAATAAAATGCATGATTGCATTGTTCTAAGCATTGAGGGACTGAACAAAAAGCTTCCACTTTCTTATCAGCATCAATTATGGCATGAGTGTGAATAATATGAATTGTGATTGAATCATTACTAACCATTTTGCATAATTTTCCACTTTCACTTCACCAATAAAACATTTTTTAAAAGATGAAATTATATTTCTTCTAAGAGCTATAAAGAAAAACCACAGAGCTTGATCTGTGACAACTATCAAGAAGATACAGAGGATCTCTCCATCCCTAACAACAGTAGCTAACAGCACTAATGTATTTCATTTTCTAGCCATCATCCCTCATGCAAAGGTTTTCACCTCAGTTTTGATGAAGGTGGAGTTGGGAAAAGTTTTTCTTCTGAAGTATCTTAAGGTAGTCCTTCTTACACTTTATAGACAGAATCTAGGGACCAGGTCTGCCACACAAACTGGTTGCTAGCACTTTGTTTGGTCTTTAGAGAAGCCAAGGTAGTTGTGGAAAGAGAAGCCTTCTTCCTTTTCTGGGTTCTTTTGCCCTGTGTTACAGGGTTATACTCAGTTGCACAGAAAATTGGAGAGCATCTGGTGGGAGGACAGAAATTGTGGCTCTACGTGTGTGAGAGACATAAGCAGGCTGGGCTCTGCAGCCTGTTAATGAAGGGGATGGAGAAAAAGTGATCAATCCTGTGTTAATTATGGAGCCAGCAGATCATTCAGCAGCTAATATTGCTTTTGTCTGGAAGGTGACTTGAAACAATGACAGCAAAGTATGACTACCATATAAACACTATACATTTCCATGCCTTTCAAATATAAGCCTTAATTTGGATCAGGAAAAAATGAGATTAAAAGAAACTTACAATTGAAGCATGTGATAATCAATCATCCAGAAAAAAATGTTTGATTATATGTATTGTGTTACTTAAGTGCTCTTTGAAGGCAGATGAGATGAAACGTATGTTTAAATATGTCAAACATGCTCAAGGAATATTTTAAACAGCTCTTGTACAACGAGATGACTTTAGGGATGGGCTCCTGGCCCTGTAGACTTGGGTCCTCATTTCAGTGTGGAATACACTGAGGTGCTGGATTTCAGGCCATATAAATCACTCCACATATGCACATATAGGAACCAGGGACTATAGGACTGCTAAATTTTCAAATGAACATACTGGTTTTTTTCCATGAGTTATTTAACACACTGAAAGACCCCACAGAGTACACCAGGAAGAAATGCAGCACTGCGTTTGATAAGGATTTCTTTCCATCTTTGTACAGGTACCTCTCCGAGGATCATATTTTGTGAGGTTTTCCTTAGGAGAGCCTAGATTAGTAAAAAGGCTTTTGGGTTTTTTTGTCCTCTGATGCTTACATCTTGTCACGTATCAAAGGGACTACAGATGCATATAAATCATTAAACAATATTTAATGAAGGACAATGCAGATGTTTAACTGTAAACATCTGCAATACATCTTTGAAGGAATCTTCGAAAGTAGGGGACACTGAGATTCATCACACTCTTATTTGTGGTGGCATCTTGATTTGAACAAAACTAAGTGAAGTATAAAGTAAGGATCTGTGAGACAAAAAGCCCCCTGTGTTATTAGTAGAAGAGTTTTTTTCTATCACATAAAAAATGAGTGGCAGGTGTAAGCCAGTAATGAAAAAGATGAATGAAAAGGAAACTTGCATGGTTACTTATCACTTTCCAAAAGACATTTAATATGAAGGCTCCAAATTTCTTTACACCATGCAAGAGGATAAATAAAGCAACCAGGGTGGACATTCATGCCTTTGGCACTCCTTGTAAACATTACCTGTGTTAAGACAAAACCAAAGCCTAGCCCAGTAATAATAATGCTTGAAGATACTGCATAGTCAATTCTAACATACCAAAAGAGAAAAAAAATCTGTTTCTAAGAAACTTGCAGAAGAATTATATGTGTTCTACAATCCTGCTTTACAACTCAACAAGGATAGGAGAAGGAATGACTGACAATCAGAATAATTGCATAAACAAACCCACTAAGAATCAGTCAGGTTTACAGATAAACTAGCATGGCTTTCCTAGGGAATTCAGTTACTTCAAAAGCTCAAATTATGGCACCTGTCTGTAGGATGCTCTCCTTTACAGACCTGTGCTACCAAATGTGCAGTTAAAATGAACTTACTTATTCTACACTCTTCATTTAGGTGGATTTACCCTAGGAGCTGGATGGATTACCCTTGAACCTCCAGGGAGTGACATGGGGTCTTACTGGCCAGAGCGCTGCCCCCACATATCTGGGCTCTGTGATATTATTCAAAACAAAACAAACCCTTCCTCACCTTCCCCATGATTGGTGTTTTTGTTTAGCATTTGACTCTGAGCATTGCTTCCCTGTTGTCTTACCATACTCATGTGGCTCCATGCAGACCTGTCCATCTGCAGTGTGGTGTTCTTGCAGAATATTTTTCACTGGCTGGGATGAATGGAAGAAATTGGAAGGCTTTTTGTGGAGGACACCCCTTGTGACACTGCTTCCCACTGCTGTCTGAGAGTGCTTCTGATACCACAGCCAAGATGTGTAATTCTGTATTCAGAAGCTACGTGAGAAG
Organism: Pycnonotus jocosus; assembly: GCA_013400435.1. Lineage (NCBI taxonomy): Eukaryota > Metazoa > Chordata > Aves > Passeriformes > Pycnonotidae > Pycnonotus > Pycnonotus jocosus. The sequence continues at coordinate 90,398 of VWYP01001637.1, read as the reverse complement.
CTTTTTTCAGCTGTAAGGATTCACTCATTCCTTGAACTTGTGAGAGTATTTTTTTCTCGAAACCACATTTTTTCCAAACAATTACTTAAGGCAGATACTTTAGATATTGCTGTGGCCATTATTAAACCTTTGCTTGAAGATGGCAGCAAACAGCTTCATCCCACCACCAACCTCACTAGCTCATGCAGCCAGAAATAGTTAACTTCATAAAGACACCTACAATATCAGTACTCCATGAAGATCTTTCCCTCTCCTTGGTGCTAAGTATTGTCATCACCCTCACAGGACTTGGGATGAGGAAGGCATGGATGTGCCATGACACTCCACCCTGCATACCGCCAAGCAGTCCATGGGAATCCAGAGAGGCACAGTACAGGGAAGTGAGTCCATGTAGTCACTTGGTCTGTTCAGCCTGGAGAAGAGGAGAGACCTCACTGCAGTTACAACTTCCTCACAAAGGGAAGCAGAGGGGCAGGCAGTGATCTCTCCTCTGTGATGACCAGTGACAGGACCTGAGGAAATGGCCTGAAGCTGTGTCAGGGGAGGTTGGGTTGAATATTAGGAAACACTTTTTCATCCAGAGAGTGGTTGGGCACTGGAACAGGCTCCCCAGGGATGTGACCACAGCACCAAGCCTGACAGAGCTCAAGAAGCACACGGACATCACATGGAGTGATTCTGGGGGTATCTGGTGCAGGGTCAAGAGCTGGATTTAATGATGCTTGTGGGTCCATTCCTACTCAGCAAATTCTATCATTCTATGAAAGGCAGGGCAAAAAACACGCCATACATATGTAATATTTATTTTGGAATAGTGTTTGATAATCTTAAAAACAACTTCCCAAACTTCCGGATCAGTATTTTCTTTTACAGACACTGTGCCATACCAAGATGTAATGTGGGTTTTCTTGATATCCATTTTTCCCCCATAAGTTTTTAACTGTAATGCTCAATAAATACTTAAGTGCCAGCATGGAGTGGATTATTGCTAACACGTTGCAGGAAAATTGCACAGTGCTAAAGCTGGCAATAAAAATAAGCAGAACGCCCACTGTTAATACACTGTAGTTAAGTGTATTAGCTGTTTTCAAAAGCATTAACTCCCACACAAATAGCAATGCTATTTTGTTCAATATATTATTATCAGACAGTGAAAATCAGTTGGGGACTATCTAAAGCCTTTATGCCCACATGTATTAAAATAAAATTGCTTCACAAAATTAGGAAGTTGTGTGGGGACAGCACTTAAGATTTTACCAGGTGTAAACAAAATAATAATAATAATAACAATAATAAATTATGAAATTACACACTACATGTACAAATGACTCTTCCTTTTCCCCACCTGATATTCAGAATCACTGAAGAGAAAATATTTGTTTCTCCACCTCTCATTTCTTATTCTACTTTCTGTCTCATCAGCTGATAAGATTTCATAATTTTTGAGCTCTTGTACTTTTCTTTCACCGGAGTGGGAAAATCAGTATTGGATAATAATAATACACAAGAAGAAGCAGTTGTTAATGATTCTAATGTGGCAGTGTAAGCTCTTCATGAATCTACTGATTATCCTTTTGTTTCTACTTCCTGTTCATCTGTCTTAGCAGTGACATCATGAAAATAATAATAATTTGCACCCAGATTCTCAAAGTGGTTTGCAAATATTAATTAATTGCAAACCTAATTATGCCTCTGAGACAGATTTTATGTTCGTATTGTGCTCTGGAGACTCACGTGCCTCTTTCCTCAAAGCACATTTCTTCTCCTTACAGGGCTATTCAAACCCCCCTGAAATTAAGGAGAGAAAAAAGAAAAAAAATATTGAGGAGGGAGATAAGAAGGTAGTGGGGGAGGGAGAGAGAAAAGAGGAAAGATAGATTAAATAAAGCCCTCATATTTTACTCGGTGCTCTACTGTGCTCTACCTACCTGAATCAGGGAAAATTCTGTATTTTCATGGCATTTTCTGTTAGCAGTTATATTAAAGATAACTATATTTTGTCCTGAGGTACTGTTACAAAAAGTAAAAATATTACTAAACTGCCAAAAAGCTGTGTTTCAATTTTACACATTCTTAGATGACAACAGCGATCTGGCACCCAGCAAGCTCTGCTGCACACGTGGCTGTGGGTTTTGGCTGAGCTGCAGGGGTGCACTGTCACACCACTGGGGTGCTGTCACAGAACAGGTGAGAACCCCGCTGCCACATCCCCTTTCTGGGGTCTTAGTGTCACAAGCTCACATAACAAGTCTTCAGCAACAGAAAAACATTTGACAATGCATTTTGTAGGGAAGCTAATGACACATTTTCTTCTTTTTTTGGGAAGCTTACTTTGGGATAAAGCTTGGATGTGTCCCCCTTGGGATAAATATTAGAAGAAATGCGTTTTTCACATCCCCTTTCACTATGGTGGTCCTATTTCTTTCTCAGAAAATCGCTCATCACTCTGAGGGATAAAAATATGGAAAATACTTCAGGTATTTTCCTGTTACCTCACTTTAATGTCATACGTAGTCAGTCAGGTAATTCTTCCCTGCATGCACTATTGCTTTGACTTCAAAAAATATGGAAGAATTATGGCAGTCCTAAAAAAGCTCCCCTTGAAGCAGCTCATCCCCTTAGAATAAGAAGAAGTAGAAGAACAGGCCAATTAGAGCCAATGAAACTATCAGTTTCAAAACTCTGACTGTCACCAAATTATCCATTTACCCTAATGGAAATATACATGCTTCCATAACACAGGTGCCTTACCAAAGGAACAAAAATACTGTGCAGTTCTCCAAATCCCTTACCAAAATTAAATGTTTCTCATCTAAAGAGCACACGGGCTGGTGAAGAGCAACACAACAAATAGAGCTCAAGTGATGTTCAGGACATTACAGGAGTGCATCCGGGACGACAAGGTTAAGTTACTTTCTTTAAAATTCAAGTAACTAAAGTGTTTGAAATCACCTGTCTTGACTGGCAGAATTCAAACACATGAACATCCTTCAAAAACCACAATCTTACTTCTTCTTTTCTTTTCTTCATCCAATAGCATTTAAATACACTGCATAGAGTTCAAAAAGATTTACAAATAATGTATTAAATTAATTCTACTAAAGAGTACACTCTAAAATGATTATCTGACTTTTAAAATGAAAGCAACATCTTGGAAATTTTGGTTAAATTCAATACTTTGGTTTACTCATTTTGGTTCTGAGAAGAGTAATTGAGCAGATGAGAGTGGTTTTGTTCCTCCTAGTATTTCTACATTTTGGAGTACAAAACTATGGATGTTTGAGAGTGAAATTCATATTAGAGGAAACAGCTGAGTGCATTGAAGGAGTCAATAAAGTAAGATGATAAAACAAAAGAACTTGTAGCTTTTTCACCCAATCATCCCACATATCTTCAAACACATTTTAAAATAAAAAACAATCTACATACTTATAAATCAGAACATAATTCTAAGAAATTGAAAGCCTGAGATTTGAAGCTGTAGGAGAGCTGTAGAAAGGGAACTGTAATATGCTGGCAATGATCTCTGCTGTGGCATATGGCAGGAGAAACTCTGTCTCTTAGCTTTATTCACCATATGCCATTTGACTGATTAAACTGTATTTATGTAGCAAAAAGATATTATAAAACAACACACATAACTACACCTCTTTAGTGCACATTATCACACTTGTTTCTTCGGTGTTGTGGTAATCCATCTGCAAACTTCACGCGTTTTTGTCCAGGTTTCCTCCTCCCTGCATGCAGTTACTTCATGTTTCTGCATCCCTACAAAATAACATGCACCCTGATGCCTTAAGTAATAATCTCTTATAGTTTTTCAAGTCCTGAAATCCTGTACTGCATTAGTGCATAACTCTGAACTGATATAGGCTGTTAGCTAACTGCCTTCACATTTTGGTCAGACACAACAACCCCTCCAGTCTGAGAACCAGGGACACCCTTTTGCCTCAGGCCCTGAAAAATATAAACAAAAGTGAATCAGGGCAGGTGGAGCAAACTAGGGGAATATGACTTAATTACCTGAAGCTGTAATTGGAAAATTAACCCCTGATACGCAAACAGACCAAACTTAAATCTGTTTGAAAAACTTGTGATCATTGTCCATCTTGGGTGTGGCACTTTTTGCACTGCCCAAGGTGTACCTTTTGAAGGCCTTTAAAAAATACCTACTTTACTCTCTTAACTCTGTCTGGCCGCTGCTCCAGGTAGCCACACCAAGGCATCACCCCAAACTGCTAAAGCTGTGATCTTCCTATCTGGCTGAGTAAAACCAGCTGATATTAGAAGAGGATGGAAGACCTCAGGATTGGGGCATTTTAAAAGGTTTTTGTAATTCAACAGGAAGCAAATCTCTCTCAGCAAGAACTGGTAGTGTCAGACAATGCACTTTTCTTTTGAGAATGAGTCTCTTCTATTTTGTTTTGTTTTACCCCCGCAATGATAAAGGTGAGCACCAGATCAGCTTTCCATGCACCTTACACACCGTTACACAATGGCTTTTCCTTGTCACCAGTACCCCACTCTTCCTGCCCCAGCCATCCAGGACACCACAGAACATGTCAGTAAGGCAGGAACTGCTGAGAGTCAAGAGAGGTGTGTGTCACTGCTTTGTGTTAACACTGCTGGTGATGTGCTCTAACTTGCCTTAATCCACATGCAACCATTCCTTTATCCAAACTCTGCTGAGCCCTACAGGTAGTTCAGCACAGGCCTGTGGCTGCTGCTTTTAAGCTTGGTCCTGGCACACAGGCTGGGCACAGTTGCCCCCTCTGAAGCTCTCCCTGGTAGGCCTTTTATTCATAAAAATGGCCATACTCTGTAAGAAAACTGTGAATGGCCTGTAGATGGGAGTTGAGGTTCAATCTGCTTTACTCTGATCTGATTTTGAGAGGTAGGTACATTCAGTAGGTACAAGTGAATGTGGGAAGACTCGGTGAAACCTAGAGCCCATCAGGACTAACGCAGTTTGGGAAGGCAGCAGGCCACAAGGAGTGTGAAAGAGTGACATCATACAGCTGTCCATACAGCTGATTTTATTTAAACCAGACAAAACCTCACTCTCAAATAAGTGAGCTAAGGCTTCTCTGCAAATGACAGAATCAGCAAACTGGGAATGACTGGTTCCAATGATTGCACTGATGGAGAACTCCTCAGTCTGATTTCAGTGCGGATTTACCATCTGCATCAGTTGACAACTGTAGCCCATTGTTAAAAACTGTTTCTAATAGCTTTGGGCCATTATTCTTTATCTTGATATCTTCCCAGACTGGGAATAATTCCTTCCTTCATCTACACAGTTACTCTGAAAGTATTTATAGACGATAATTAGGTCCCTTCCTTCCATCCTACTGAGTTTCCTCTAGGCTGTAGGATTGACTTCCCACTTGGCATATTATCCTATCCTTCAATCCTACTTCTACTTAGAAAACAAAACCAGCTTCAGATATATAGACAATCAGAATCACTTCTGCTATTGCAGGTTTATAAACAATGGAAAATAAAGTCTGAAAAGAGAAAGTGATGTGAAGTAGTTCTTTTTCCACATTCAAAAGATTTTCTTGGTGGGATCTGTGAATATTCATTAGACAGGTTGAGATTTTTGTTAGTTAACACCAGCAAAATACACAAAAGAAAAAATAATGAAAGTTTTAATAACATTCAGCAATGAATTCAGTGAGGCTTCTGCTAGTTATTAAATCAGCTGTGGACTTTACAAAAATTTCCAAATTACTTAAGACATACAATTGAAGTGGTGAATCATAATGTCCTGCTAAAATGTCTTTAAGGATACAGGTAATTTCAACTACACACAGTTCTTGTATCTTAACTCTAATGTTATTAATTCTCCTTCCTCTATGACTGCAAGTAATAAACCAGATTCTTATTTTACTTAGCTCTGGATTAAAAGTGGGGCATTATCCTTGAAAATGACAATGCTAAATGATGGCCTAAAGTATCCTGATTAAAGTATTTCCTGTAGTACCATTTTATGGGGTTTTTTACAGATTTGGAATCAAATAAAACATTGACATCATACATAAAGCTAACAAAAATTTGAAAGAGGTGTACTAATCTGAAACAGATACTTAAAAGCTGGATTAAAATTTCCCTGGTACACAGAAACGAACACAAAGTAGCAAAGCTAATTAGACTCTTCCTATAAAAAGTTCCCCATTTTTATTTAACACTGCCAATTTTCAGGCTATTCATAAACTGTTTTTACCCTCCCTATTCCAACAAATAAAATTAGACTTCTTTCATGCTGTCTACCAGTTAATTTGTCAATAGGTTATTATTAACTATCTTCAAAAGTAGAAAACATTATTTTATTTGCACACATGTGGTAATGATATTCCTGGGTCTAGACAAATAAAATGAGAGTTAGACAAGATATGTGAATGAACTGAGTTCTATATTTACAAATAATAAGTTAGCATTGGAGAAAAGTGGTGTTTTGTTACAGTTTAAAAAACACCCAAAATGCTACTAAAATATTTTATTCAACCTTTTGGAAAAGCAAGTAGAGTTTCTTACAATCTCTAGTGATACAACAAAATAATATCAAATTAAGCATTAAACTGAAACAACAAACCCATTCCAGTTAAATGCAGGAATAAATAATGAAAAATATGTTACAAAAACATGGAAAAAACCCTTCATTATCTTTTTTTCTCAGATCTAGCAAAATACAGCACCCTGTACTCAGGCTTGTTTCCCTGTCTCTGTGTTGTGAGGGATGAGATTATTTCAGTGAGATTTACCCTGGACAAATCACAGACAGATTCCCAATCCACTTAAACTATTAACTCCGTGGATTACATGTGTTAAGTGAAAAAAAAAACGAAACAAAGCAAAACTGAGCCTTTCTGCACATAAATATAGTATTATTTTTAAAAGTCTGACACAGTTTTCTACCAAGCAGGAGAAGGATAAGTGTCAGAGTAGATCAGTTTTGGATATAAGGATCTTTATCCCATATAGTAACAAATATATTAGAGTAAGGCAGTATTATATGTATTCTCCTTTCTAAAAATTATCAACAGTTTGTTTTTACACCTCTTGTAAATCAACCAACTATCCAACTAAGACCGTACTTTTAGCTACCAAAGTTTGTAATCTTTATCTAATAGTTTTTGTACAATATTTAATTGATTTCATTATTTGATATACACATACTATACGGCTGTAACATAACATACACTGTAAGCCTACTTAATCTATATGACTTATTTGTGAATTCAAGAAAAATTGTACTATATTCAGTGTAATTATAATGCAAATTGCTAATTTGATAACAGATTTATATAACATCCTCACCGCACTGAAGTCAGGTAAATAATACTTAATTCCCCCTGTGACAGCAAAAACCGTGCGAAGACTCATCCAATATAAATCTGTTCCCACCAGTTTCAAGTAAGTCACCTGAATAAAGCCCATTTCTTAGGATTTGCAAAGGCAACAAGGACTTTATCATAATATTTAGAATTAAACTGATTATCTTTAGAAATCTCCCCAAATCCTTCCAGCTAGTTACATGAGACGGTTGTTAGGTTATCTTTCCTCCGTGAAGGACCACAAAAACTTCTTTCTGGGTTTTTTTTTTCACAGTTTAGAAAAATCTACAGTGGTTTAGTTACTTCACTTTGCTTGTGTTGTTTTAAATGAAACATTGCCTTGGGCTAAGGAACATCTGTTCATGACAACACAAGGTGACAAAAATTAGTCCAGATAGTAGAAACCAGATTAAATCTGTGTTAATCTAAATACCAGACCCCAGATTTCCACCATCACACATTTCTTTATGTATTTATTCCAATGAAAACAAATTATTATCTTTATCAATCAATCTCCATTTTTTCTGGAGAACATATAACACTCGGTGTAATCAGCCCAAACTTGTTATTCACACAAATCCTTCGAGAATAATGATAACACTATCACTTCAGAAAGAAGTACAACAGAAAGAGTATTATTTATGTGTCCTGAACTGAGCTACAACCACCAGGAAAGCACAGAGAATGTTGCTGAGAGGTTTGTATCACAGTGGAGAGCAGTGATGAGGGCAGAAGGGGGAACTGTAGCTTGTTTGAGGTTATTGAGTAGGGGTCTGCAGTCACCAAACGGGGCCAGGATACAGGTATGGGAGAGGGGAGGAAGGTGCAGGGAAAACCAGAGAGGACAGCCATTCCACTGAAAGCATCTGGCTAGGAACTTGTGTAACTTGGATCACACGAGGCCCAAACATGTCTGGATTCAGTGAACAGCAAACAAAACAGCTGAGATAAAGAAAAGATAGCAGTTTATTTGTCTGTGAAATCGAAATTTCAACAGTACAGTTCTAGACTCATGCAACTGAAAACTGTAAAATTAACATTCCTAAGCCCAAGATACTTTTTTTGTAATAAACTGTATATGTTTTATATAACTTTTATGGAAGGTCTTCATATAAGCTTTTGTGTATAGATCTACTGCTTCTCATTATTATATTACTATGGAATGATAATTATTGGAAACCAAGTAATTAAAAACTGTGCCTGAAAAGTGTCTTATTTGCGTCTTGTTTTTATCCTTTTTCAGTCTATTTGTTAAGCATTTTTTCCTAGCTTATATCCTGTATTTGTCTCCAAAATAATTTAAAATAATCTAGGACTAAACAAACAGGAGAAAACTACATAGAGAAAAAAAAAAGAGGCACATTTTAAAAATCTTAGACTCATCATCAGCTAAGATCTGGGAAATTTCAAGCACTCAACAGCCATTTGCAGCAAGAGGCCCATTGCTTAAATTTGACTGAAGGCTATGCTTTGCCATCAACCACTTGATCTAAATCTCTTTTATCATTCCTGGCCTGAGTAAAGAATCTTTTCAGGACTGAATTTATCTTTGCATGAAACACAATTGTTCTCAATATTTAAGTTAGGTAGCATCATTGTCTTAAATGAATCAGCGTTAGTTTCTCTCTTCAACTAATCTAACATAAAAAACCCCCATTTCTTCCTGCATGAAGATAATGTTTTTATGTAGTACTATGGACATCAGACCATATGAAATATTATGTTGTCTGATGATTATCTCTCCTTAAAAGATTATTTATTTGTACCTTCTATGATACCCTGCATTTTTTCTCCTAAATAGTTTAGGATCACTTAAAAAGAAAGAATTTAAAATTATTGAGCTTATTTTCATTTGTGGTACAAACATGCAATTATTTAAGGGGTAGGTATTTAAATTTCCTTTTTAGCTATTTCAGTGGTATTATAAAAATAAAAAACAGCTGACTTCTGTATGACTGTAATTGTGTCTTATTTCTTGTAATGCCAATTTGCCAGATTGGTTGTGGTTAGTCTAAAGTAGTGACATTGTTTCCTTCTGATTACTCAGTACTAGAATTTGTTATGAAATGTTTGTATTTTTCTCATTTTCTCATTCTTAATTTTCATAAGTGAAAAAGATAACAGCTGTAATTAGATTGATCACGGTGTCTTCCATATGTTTGTATCAGTATGCTAATAAGTTTTACATCCACCCACATAAGCGTGAGGAGAACTACTTTAATTTCTTTAGTGATCAGAAGTGATAAAAGTGCGTTGTAATCAATCTCAAAAAAACCCCATTCCATTGAAGGTAAATTTTCCTAACAAAATATTAGGTTACATGAAGCCCTGCTTTTGCAAGTATATGGTTCATTAGCTCATGATATCAAGGCTTGAACTATACAGTTATTGTAAAATGAAGATCTGTCTCTAGACAGGTGCCAACTCTTTAATCTCACTGGTACCTTGCTAAGTGTCTTTTAACAATTAAAGTTGCATTGCAAAGTAATGCCAAGTATTGATTTGAATAGGACCCAATCTGGCACTTGGAGACATTAACACAGTCATTGTAATATTATACAAATTTATGTTTGCTTTTAAAAATTAGGGAAAGCTTGTTTTTCACTAGAGTGGGGCACAAATGATCCAGGACCCCAAAAGCCTTTCTTAGTGCATCATTCAGCACCAAAGTGTGCATGGGTAGGGTACCTTGGGTAGATCTCCGATTGCATCTCCACCTGACACAGTCAAAGAAAATTACTAACAAGGCTGAGTATTTAACCCATGGGACATTGGGCTAAAACATAACTCTTTTTCCTTAAATGGCAGCTATACCCTTGAAAATACTAAATCAGCATAAAGATTGAAAGATGTCAAAACTACTGAGGGCTAAAAATGAAGCCATATTAACTTTTATTTTGTTCGCACTCAATTGGGCAATAATTTTGAAGATTTCATTTTATTAAGTACCTTGGGAAAATGGTCTTTATCTTTGTCTGTAGTGATGGGACTATAATCAAACATAGTAAAAATACATCTAAGAAATTTTTTTTCTGTAATATCTAACTGCAACAACTGAAACACTTCCAGTGTGAGAAACCAAAGCAGTCACTGTTCACAAAATGAAACACAGACCTCTACCTCCATGTTTCTTATTGCATTTAACACTTCTGGATAAATGCATTTAAATGGGTCAGAAATGCAGAGCTCAGTATCAATTTATTCTCTTAAAAATTATTTATTTCAGCCATTCTCTATATATTTCCTGGTTGCTTCTGTAAACACAGCATCTTCACTCTCCTGATACTTAAAAACTACTTTACATGATGAGCCTTGCAAAATTAAACAGTTAAATTACTGATTTTCCTGCAAAAAGAAGCTTTATTAAATTGTTTCAAAATACCAGTGTGCCAGAAACTTAAAACTCTGTTTTGTGAAATTTAGATACTTCACATCCTACTGATGAAGCCAGTAGCTTACTGAAGCTTTTGGTAGTAGTTGCAATTGAAGCAGAGCTTGCAGAGCAAAGTTTTCAGGCTACTGAAGCATAGGGCTCTTTGGTGTGGCTTTTTAAAAGATATTCAGGCACTGATGGCCAAGGTAATTTCAGTAACATTTTGTTAAACATATTCTGTTCTCAAAAATGACGCATGCAGAAGTGAAAAAGATGTAAAAGTGACACGAGCCCAACCTCACTGAACACTACAAACTTTTGCTGCTAAAACACTGTGTAAAAAATTAGCAAGGCTAAAAACCAGCGGGACTACAGATTTTTAGAACATGACATCTTACTTCAGAGAAGAGATTACAGTATCTGAACAGCAGAGTTCATTGTATGGCTTAAGAAATGGCATAGCCACAAGGAACATGACAAACAACTCCACAAAAGAAAACTCATGCATGCATAGACATGGAAGTAAATAACTGTCTTTAAGATGCCTAGATTTAATGCCTATGTCTCCCAGTCTCTTTGATAATTTCTTTTTTCTTGCCTTTTTTTTTAAATACTTCTTGAATTAACACAGCTGATATGGAAGTCATAATTGTTCTCTGCTTTTGTGTTTTTCCTTCTCACTGTAGGCAAGCACACAAAGCTACAGAGATGAGTGTCTTTGTAGTCCTTGGGAGCCCTAGATCCCCTCAGCTTCCAAAATCTGTGTTACTGAGAATGCTTTTCTCAAGCACCCAACTAAGTAGAATTGACTGACATCTCCACAATTCTAACTCCAAATATTTATATGATGTATATCCTCTTGCTAACACCAACTTATCACAGGGTAGTCAAATAGGTTTAGTACCTCCTCTGTCCAGTAACTAGAGCTAAACACACTGATCTCACCAAATCCACGAGAGCTGCTTATTACTTTTCATAGAGCAATGACAAGAGCTCCAAATCAAAGACCAAGGTTCCTTTAGGTAATACAGTCATTGCATTTAATGAAAACATGGTCCCAGTCCAGAAAGGTAACACAGTATTTTTCTAAACAAATGAGTAGTGAATCACACTAACCTGAATAAACCCAGTGCACTTACAGGCAAATGGAATTTCAAGGAAGGATTACAGAAACTGTATCAAATGCATTTTAAGCACTGCTTTACATGTCCATTGAAGTGATGAAGGCAACACATGATGAAGTTACAGAATTGCTCCGACAATCTTTGAAGGATCTTACCCACTACAGACATAATCCATAGAGGAAATACAATGATATACATATCAAAGGAACTAGTTTTTCCTGACCATATTGTATTTCTCATAAACATTAGTTACTACTGTGCCTCTAAGGCTCCCATTATGGTAATTTCTTCCCCTTGGTAAAGAGGCAACAGGTCCTGGCAAACAGATGAAACATTACACTGCTACTTTAATTGAAACTATCACTTCTGATACAACTATGATTTTCTTTTCCCAATATATAACTGAAATTCAGGATCATAGGCATGGACCTTTTCCTCAAAATTTGAAGAACAGGACTTTTTGTGGATTCCCTTGACCACGTGGTAGAATTTGATTAGGCACAAACAACTACCCCAAATTGTATTTTTATGAGTCCATGAAACTATGAAAGTATTTCTCAGCCTGCTTAATGAAACAACTGTTAACAAGCAGAAGAAGGTAGCTGTTATGACACCACTGTGGTTGGAAAAATTACTAAGTCAAAACAACCGTTTTTCTCACGAGTTTTACGCTCAGAATAAGTTCACAATCAATTGAGTTTTGCAGCAAGACTACAGTCTTTTTACCCCACTTTATTCATTGGCACTGCAGCATCAGCACGGGCGTGAGAGACCAGGAGCACAACTATTATCACCTCACATTTTAACAAGTAGGTGGCAACCATCCCCCAATGTGTCTTTGAACTAAACAACTTGAAGATGAGAGAGTGCTTTAAAGTGTTATCTTCTCTGCTACATCCCACAGAAGCACTTCAGACGAAATGAGAATCTCCACAGGAAGGGCGTAGTAAATATAAGAATTGTTTAAAAACTGACTACACTATTTCCTAAAAAAGTCGAAGTTGGCCATTCTGAATTTTAGAATACTGGTTTTTATACATTCACAAACAATACCTTGCCTCTCCTAACTTTATTTTATTAGGTTATCTTCAGATGTTTTTCCTTATAGCCATTGAGACAGTGGTAGTATAAACCTGGCAAATGTTCAGGCTGCATGGGCAAGCTTTTAAAGCTTGAGTTCTATAAATAACTTTTGTAAGTTATAATAACTAGATTTTTATAAAGGGCATAGGAACATCCAATGTAAGGAAAAATAACAATAATACATAAATAAATAAAGCAGATAAATGCCACATTTATTTTTTACACAAGAATTAACTTGCAGATCTGTTTTTCAGAAGTCCAGGTTTTACAAGCTTAAAAAAGCAGATGCACAGAGAAGAGGGGAAACATGATTAATCTGATACTTTTCTGCCTTTTTTTCATTCATCTTTGAATGCAAAGCACTGTACTCCCAGTAGGGCTGTTTATTTGCTTTCTAAATATGCAGGACTATATATCCAGAATAAGTGCCCTTAAATGTTTGAAACAATACTGTGACAGAGAAGGGCTCACCAAGTTTACAAATCTGAATTATTTCCACTCAGCTTTTTACTGTGTGATAACATCTACAGATTGACTTGGAAATCCACCATGGCAGATGCTATGCACACAAGTAAGATGAATTGCCTAATCTTCTAGGGTTTATGGTTCATTTTGAAGTTAATGGTTGGTCTTTCTGGTCCTTATGAAAAAAGTCAAAGCTCAAATGAAATAGGCATTAAAGTTTCAAGAGCTATGAAAATAAAAACATTCCTCCATAATATTTACTGTCATTGCTATATTATTTAAATCTTTTGTTTATTACTTGATTGGACTTCTAAGGCTTTCCTGATTCTCTCAGGGTTAAAACTACACACATTTTCTCCCAACAGTTTGGGCTCAAAGCATTATGTTCCACCTGTCCACATGAATATTACATATCCATATGTGATTTTCTTTCCTTCACTTCTGTTTCTCTCTATCCCTCGGGGCAGATAATCTTAAATAAATCTGAATAGAAAACTGAGAATGAATAATACTACTTCTCTTGAGTAGAGTACAACCTCCTTAAAAAGCAAAACAAACCAACCCCCAGTATTTTCCTCTTGCTGCTGTACAGTGCTGTTTGGACAAGGTCACCCTGGGATTTCTCCCTCTGCAAAGTGACAGCAATAAGGTGATGCCAAGCTTTAGGAAAACATCAATAAAGCAGCCATCCAGCTTTTCGGATTTTAGATGGTCTGCCTACCCTGGCAGGAGAGATCTTTCTCTTTTCTGCAGTAGCACCAATCTAAACCAAGTATATGAGGCATATATCTGAATATGAAAAGGGCAATTTCTGTGTATGGATATAAAAAAATATTAGCCAAATGCCTGTAAAAGCAGCAGGTGAACTCAGTGTATTTAAAGATGATATAATATCTGCAGTTTATAGCACCCTATAATCCAATTCTTAAACTATGAAATATTTAGTCTTCTAATAACATCTCAAGGCCATAGTTATCTATTAATTAATCCATTTTAATATCTTGATTTGTGAGATAAGGAAAAAACCCCATTGCTTGTTTGTGTCATGTGATGCCACAAGCTTAATTAAAGCTGCTTAAAAATAAAATCCATTAGATGCCATAAAAGTGCCAGGTGTACAAGTCGTTATCTCAGGAGAGAAAAACACATTTCACTGGCCATAAAAGCTTAATTTTTCTAATACCAGCACGAATAAACCTTTCAGTTAATCTGAAAATGCAGAGTGCTTGTAAAAGGTAAGCACAGTCAAAGTATTATCTCAGAAAATGTTTCTTTCAACGAACAAAAATGTGGAATGAACTGCAAAACTCCCAGCACTGACTGAGCACAAACAACTGGAGAATGTGGCTACTGCACACTACTGTACATTGTAGAGAGTTAGTTTAAATAACCCACCCCTTTATGGGTTCTTCCAGAGCAATCTTACACAATTAACATGTATTAAGGGAAAAACAGCGGTACACCAGTCTTTTCTGTAAAAAGCAACTTGGGATGCTCAGAGAAAAATGATGGTAAGAACTCAAAGTCTGTTAGTATAGGTAATAAGTCTAAAGCAATTACTACCTGCTACGGAAACACTCTATTGATTTGGCCACTTAAGTTTGATAAATGGGTATCATATAGCAGAAACCATGAGAAGGAAGAAGCTCATAATCCTGGCACTGAATCTTAATTTATTGTAAGAATGTCAAAGTTAATATTAAAAAAACCCCAACCCTGGTATTTGTGATAATGCAGGCTGCTTTCAAATGACACCCTCTTCCCCCCAGCATGGCAAAATGTCACAAGCATTAAGGTTTCATTATGAACTGTTTTTTCCATCAAAGAGGTTGCAATATACACATGCATACAATTGTCTGCAATCTGGAAAACAAGAATAATACTTGTTATACTTATCAATTAAGATAATTTTGGAATCTTTCATATCATCTGCTGGCAACAGCCACATCCACGTGCCATTAGTATTTTCACATCATCAGTTTACTTCTCCCTCTGTGATTTATTATACAGGATTCAGATGGCTGAAGGACTGCACCACAGAAATGATAATGAAAATGCTCTGTATGAAGTAGAAACTTGTTTCAAACTTTAACAGCCCATTGAAATACTGTGCCTTATTATTGGTTTAACTAGTTAATACCTGTAAAAACCATTCTAAAATGTATATACTCGAATCGCTATTGGATACAGTTTCATTTAAAGAATTTCTGCAAATTCTGCTGAGAACTTTCAGGACAGCAGTATGTAAAACCACAATAAATAAAGAATTCCTAAACCTTTATGAGAAAAATAGATTTATTCCCCCAAAAGGCACTAGACAGTTTCTAGATCATTAGCAGACAAGCTCAGGATGGAAATGATATGAAAGTACACTGAAACAGAACATTTGAATAAATTGGCTAAACGTATGGGTCCTACATCTGGGCAAACTTCTGGTTCAGTTGTTAATTTAACAACTTCCCAAAACTTCCACCAAAGGTTTTGCGTTCATATAATGGCCATGACTGAGGAATATATATTCATGACTTAAACAGGTGGTTCCATTACTGTCTCCCACAAATCAGTTCTAGAATAAACACTATTCAATAACTTCCATTACCAAGCTGAAAGGTGATTCCTGATAAAACCACAGAATGCCTCGAAGACCAGTGAAAAGTAAAATGTTTAGAGGAATTTGCAGCCAACAGCGCTTGTCCATAAGGTGTAGTGGCAGAAAGAGAGGAACCCAAAGCTCATGAAAACCTAACGGGAATCAGTGAGCATTCCCAGCACACTGCAATGCATTTACAAGAGATACTGGAAAATCTGGAGAGCTGTAAGGAAAAGAAACATAGAGCCAGGACCTGGAAAGTTATGAAAGAGAAACTGCTGAACACTGGACTCTAAAGGGAAGTTATTTAGCAAATCAAACTGCAATATGTATATGAAAGCTTAAGCCAGATGAATTAAAATTAGAAATAAACCATGAATTTTCAGTAGTGAAACTGATAATTCATTGGAAGAAGCTCCCAGAGGAAGTGGCAGATTTTTCTGATGTCTTCCAGTCACGAAAAGATCTCTTTCTGGAGAACCAAGCATGAGATCAATCCTGTGGTAAAGGTAAATGGCAGAAATGAGAGGCTGTGATAAACCAGAGGTATGAATTTTAAAAAGTGAAAACCAGAGAGCAACAGAGTAAGATTCTCCTGTATCCTTTCATTTCATAACTATAATTTAAGGTATTGACCCCATTTTCCTCTGGAGGGAAATGGATCAATAGAACAGGGTCACAAAAAAGAAAATGGAAGTTGGCTCTAAAATTGGGAACTAAATCTTCTAAAAGTAACAACCTGGATTCTGTGTTCTGACTGAGAATGTATTCTACAAACAATTGTAAAGTTTGATAAAATGGGAAGAGATATAAAACTTAGGGCCTGATATTCTTAGGTGACTTGAAACAAACAAGAGATGTTAAGACCTGTTATTAATGCAGTGAAACTGTTGTATGCAGCATTTACACTGCTAGATCAGCAAAAAGAACCTAACTTCAAACTGGTCATTGAACCAGGGAATTATTTCAGAGTGGTTGTGACCCCCTTAACCAAACCAGCAGTACTTTGGTACAGGCTCCAAAAGAGGTAAATGTTTGAGGCATAGCCAGGCCAAGAACTCCTCTAGGACACCCACAGAGAAACAGAGTGAGACAGGGAGCATCCATACGAGCTTGGAACACCCACATGTGCGATCAACACATGAGTAGTGTGTGGCTTTTCCAAGATTCATTTGTCAAGGAACCTTGACAAATAAATACCTCATTGAAGTACCACAGATCTCTGGGTAAGTCTAACTGGAGTTCTCTTGTACATTGCCACTGGATTGCATGCCAGGTGACTCTCCTCTTGAGCTGGGACACCCCTCAAGGTATGAGCTTCCTTTCTTCTCAGGATAAGAGATCCTTCCAAGCAGTGAGGCATTTTATTCCAAGAGATCCTTGGTAAGTGACTAATAGCATGCTGAATTAATACTAATGGAACACACGTAGTTAATTCCATTAGATATAAACCTTTGTCCAAATCTGAGACTGAGAGTAGGTGCACCTAAACTCCAGTGGGAGTTTAGAAAGTCAGGGGACATATTTTGAACCCTGTGATTTGTTGAGAGGGTCTCCCTTACCCTTTTGCATCTCTGGTCTCCATGCAAATAATTCTAGCTCAATTAACTTGCTTTTCCTTTCTATGTTTCATCCATGTAAGAGGGTGAATTTTGCTAAGCTGCACTTTTTACAACATCATATTAAAACCACTTCTACTATTACTTTTAATGGTGATTCTTTAAGTGATCTAAATTGCTCAGTTGTGACAATGGTGAATAGCATGAATGTTGCCCTAAGAACTGGTAAACAAGTATTCAGAATGAGAGAGACGAAGAATGGCCAGATACAGCAGTGAGATATTTTTTCCACTGCTAGTCAAAGGTCAGTAATTACACAGAAAATCTGTGAGCAATGTCACACAGCAGGTGAGAGAGGAAATGCAATATGATTAAGAGTTCTATTTAGGCACACTGTTTGAAAGGCATGTCTGTTTGTCATTTCAGATAAAGTTGTTGAGGATATCACACTACAGAGAAGTCCTTTCAGAAGGACAGTCTTCTGATTTGCATCTAAAGATTAGTGTTCCATATGCCTGTACTGAGAACACAATCATTAGAATTTCAGTCACGTTAATGAGTCTTGTAAAATCACCATCTTATGCATCAGTTTTACTGCTGCTCCTCCACATGGATTAGCAGGAGGTAGAGCACTGCACAACAGACTTGGGGTGCAAAGTGCCATTTTGACAAAGCCAGTGCACGGCACTGGGGCGGCCACCACCCTGTGGGCCAGCCAGAGGAGAAAGTGGAACTGAAAGCTATTCCGCAACTACAGTTCCATTTAATCCCAGAAGGGCATAAAACTCCGTACCAAGCTGCCTGAACAACCCTTATAATTATATATATATTCACAGTGAGATGAGCAGCGCGTGCACCTTACCCTAAAGGTATGAATGCTGATTTGTGTATCAGAAATACTGATGTTCTCCTAAAAGTACCTTATCTGGAACTGTAGGCACCAGATTAACAAAAACTTAGATGTCACTTTTTTATTGAATGGGAGATGAATTTCCATACTCATTTGAGGACTTGAAAAAAAAATCACTTTTAAAAAGAAAAAAAACTCCACAACACCTTTATGAAATTTCTGTGGATTTTTTTTACTAGCATAACACTCAATAGATTCTTCCATTAAAATTCTTTAGTAAAGGAAAATAATGGGCTGACTTTTGTCTAAACAGTTTGTCCATATTTTCAAGTGGTTTTCCTAGCAGGCTCATCTAAGGCTCACTGAAGCTCAATAGATTCTTTCCTGTTCAGTACAAGGCAGTCTGAATCCAGCTTTTCTCAATTTTGTTGGGTACTTCAGTCCTGTAATATTCTTAACCAGAACACAAAGCATTGTTTAATTGTCATTTAGATGATTTCACTCTGATTTTATATTGAATATATTATGGTATTTGGTGCAACTACTACACTCTATGATATTTAAAGGATAGTTTTTAAATTTTACTGGATGATTTCCTCATTCAGTTTCACTTAGGATTTTTCTCTTTCTGCAGGACAAAGTAGATCATATTCCTCATTGAATATTTGGAATTACTTTACTTCCATTCCTTACTATGTCAGCAGTAGCTTTCAAAAATTATTTTCACATGACTGCAGCTTCTCTCTTTAAATATATGATTTTCACTGTCAAATGGGAAAGGTGACTGAAATAACACAGGCTTACTCTCATGGCTATTATGCTATTTTTCATGGTTGGAAGTATTGTAATGTTCAAGGGAGCAATTAAAATTGTTCCGCTGCATAGTAATAAAGAATATGATTCTCAATTCAAGCATCAGCCAAGAGGGTTTTATAAACTAAGAGAACACTGAATGTTTTGGTTTTAATATGCTATGCAGATATTTATTCTGAAAATAATAAACTTCATTATAGCTTTGAAATTCTAGCAAAGAAAGTTAAAATAATTTAAATTTAGAAGTCAAAACACTTGAGCAATAAGATTAAAAATTTATAAATATAAATAATGTTGTTTTACAACTGATACACATTTTCTTTCAGAAATATTTTAATTTTATATTAAATACCATAAAATATATTTGGTTTCAGTGGCTTCACCAACCTCTTCAACACAGCATTCTTCCACTTAGAGAAACAAATTTAATCCTATTTCTCCTATTATATACTAATGTTTACAAAAATATTGAACCCATGAGAGTTACATTTCTAGGATTCAATTTCAGTACTTGAAACAGCACTGATCCAAAGGCTTTTACAGAAAAAATATGTGAAAGCATTTCAATGAAACATAACTGCTTTAGGTTTTCCCTTCAGTCCCTTCATGGCACACTTAACAGTGTTTCTCACACTTTCAAAGACATCTGGTCTCCTAAGGAAAATATAGACAAAAACTGTAAAAATAAAGCATTTTGACAGGTATCAAAGGAAAGTGCAGTAATGTTAACACATGGCAAATGGTATCTCTTTACCATGCATGAATCCTTTTGTGAGAAACATGGTTAGAGGTTAATATAACTTGTAACACCATCTTTTCCTCCCCACCTTTTAATTACTCCCAAGCTCTCAATTTTATACAACTGCTAAGCAAACTGCTCTCCAGCTTGGCATTATGTGCACACCTGAGACCAAGTATTCCAGAAAACTACGCTGGGCAGAGCCAGCAGGGCTGCAGAAGACCTTTATTCTGAACCATGCAACTTGTACACATTAAACCCCAAACTTTTTCTCACTGCATTGTCAATGGGAAAGATGTCAGTGGGCACAGAAAACAGGAAAATTAAGGATACACCATAAGCTGCAGTGGTATGAACTGGTGTGGTTGAGTTGCATCATATTTCTCCAGTAGGCCTCTTTCTGTCTCCTGTTTTACATATATGTTGCAACGACCTGCAAGTTACAGTTTCTTACCCATAAAACCAGAAACATACTATGAACACTGCTAGTATAAGTCAGACTTGACATAAAATCTACACAGACTACCCTGGAACCACAGGGTCAAATAACTCACATATTACATTTTGCTCTGAAGAGATGAAGCAGCACTTTTCAGAGTTATGTCATTTAATTAAATCCTCCACCATTCTAATTTTGTCAGTTTGATAAAAGTAATTCTGTTCTTCAATGTAACTGTGTCTCAGAAGGAGCAGAGTGGGCACAGAGCACACTGACACCGGGATCCTGGATCCTTCTTCTTATGGTAGATACTCCTTCAGCAGGGCACTCAGCATATGCCTTCATATAAATAAGCAAGTCCTCCAACATATGCTGTACATCTATAGAGTTAATCTATGCATCCTGCTCAAGGCATCCCCTCCCTGGGCTGGCAGAGAGATCCAAATCTCCGGCATCTCCACAGAACTGTACATACTCAAACTGCTCTCTCCCACTTTGGTGACAGAGAAAAGAAGGAACAGCCCAAGGAATGCCACTAGATGCTTTGCTCTGTTGTCTTCAAATCTGTGGAGCAAGAATCCCTTGCACTGAGTGTGCATTAAAATATGCAATGGGATGGAGAGATTACACAGTAAAGAAAAAACTTGAGACAATTTTCTTTCTACTATTTTAGTATGATTATGGTTTAATATAACGTTTACGTAAATGAGACTTTCAGAGAAATACCTTTCCATGTAAGAGGTAGAAACCTGAAGACATTAATTCCTATTAAAAATTTTAAAAAATATATGTGAGGGTATCAACAGAAGGGTCTAAAGACAGCATAGCCATACTGACAGTACATATAAATTACTACTACAGAGTCAGCACACTACATTGTAGCTTTGGCAGAGAGCTCGGAATTCCTGAACCCTGGCTCAGGGGATCAAAAGGTGAAGGTCTGAACATCTGGCTGATGGTGGGAGAGAAGATAGTTTAAGTTTCCATTCTCTTCAAGCTGGCTAATATGTCAAGCTGCATTTTCAGCACAGTAATTGATCTCTTGATTAAAACAAAGTGTTCTAGATTTTAAGGGAAAAAATAGCACAACCCCCCATATATAACAGAGGAGACTATTTTAAGAAAGTTTGGAATTCTCAAAGCATTCAATTCTTCTATATATAACCACACTCAATTTGAAAATAAAAATGAACTTTTCTGAGGTTGTGTGTAATTTTTTTATTTAAGCATTCAAGGTAAATTTTATAGTTATTCTTTGCTTCAAAAGCATTCAAGAACTGTATTATTTTTGCACACTAAAGTAGCTTTGTTTAGTCTTCGTAAATGGCACAGAGCAAACTCAAACTGAATGTACAGTAGGGCAATTTCACAGCATCTTTTTATCAATTTTTCAGTGGGTCAATTTAACAGTAGGAGAGCAAGTAACACCTATAATGAAAAAATCCAATGGTAATGAAATAACCATAGTCTTTCATGTTTTCCTTTATAATATGTTGTGTGTGTATACGGAAAGTGCAACTCTGTCATTTGAGAAATAACTGCAAGGCAGAGGTGTCAAAATAGTCATTGCCTAAGACAAAATAATATCTAATTTTCCTTCAAGCAAAACAGACAAGAACTGTATGAAATACAACATCCTGTGCTGAGGATGAAGGCTAAAATGGGATGGGGAAAAGAAAGCATTTAAAAATCTTTAACAACATAATGTGAATTAAAAATAGAAGAGAGTTGGCATACAATAAAATCCAAGTGCTAGACTAATCACTGAGAGCACAGCTGGAACAGCAAGGACAAAAAAGACCTGTGTCTCTGACATTCTTTATAAAGAAATTATTTTATCCAAGGATCCCATGTTTTCTGAGGATGCCTTACCACTATGCAGAGTTCAAGGTCCTTTGACTTCTCTAGGGTCATGTAATCAACCAACTTAAGAAAAGAACAATCTGTCCCATATCTCTTCTTGCCTACTCTTGTGCTCTCAGGTTGTGTGCCATTCTACCCCACCTTTCAACTCATTTCAGTTTGCTTAAACTCCTCTGTCAGGGCAGCCAGTGAGAAGTCTTTGGAGTATGGAACTCCCAGAAGTGAGCTTCAGAGCCTCAAACACATCAAGCAGTTAAATACAGCATAAGTAACACAGAAAACTGAAAACAACAAAATAAATCCTAAATAATGGGCTAGATTAGGTACTGCTGCTGGAATTTTGAGCCTTCTTGGACTCTTTCCTTACTGGCTGTTTCGGAGTTGATGGAATTCTTCCAAAGTCTACATTAATTTCCCACACTTAACAAAGCCAGAGAAACACAGCAATGAGAAGAAAATTATATCCTTTTAAGAAACTGCAGTGTTCAAATGGCATAGCAAATGCAAGGGAGTTGGCTCTGCACTTCTCAGGTTTACTCAGGCTGGCAGCAAGGAAAGTTTCAATCTGGGGATCAAAGGGATGATTTCATCTGATACGTGACAAAATGTAGAGAAGTGTACACCTACTGAAAGAAATGTTATGGTTTTGTGTGCACTGTTCTGGTCTTGGGGTGTCTCTATTTTTCTTGGGTTTTTATTACTGATTTTTAAGGAAAGGAAGTGAAGTTCTCATTCAGAGAGATATTTTCTTAGAGGTTTTTTTTAAAGGGATAACTGTGATAAGAGGGCCTTCTACTTTCTAGATATTACTAAGATCTCTTGGTTTGATTTATTAGGTCTTTTATTCTAACCTTCAAATGACTTCTGCAGTCTCTTTTGCACAGCCTCAATACAAGAAATGGAAAGCCTCACAAATAAGAATAAACTGTCACAACATGAAACTGAAAATTTGGAACTCAAGTTTCTCGGCCTGTGAACAGTATGAAAACTCAGCCTTCTGCACCTCAGAGACTCATCTGTATAGCTACAAATCACAGGAAAAACCTTTCAAGATGAAATATGAAAAATTATAACAGAAAAGAATCACTTAACACATGCATAAGAGTGTGACCCAAGTGGTAATGCTGTGATTTTATTACATTTACCACATTTTTATTACATTTACCACCTGAATAAGAGCTTGTGTTTGAGGAAAAGATATTCTCTCAGAAGACACAGCTATAATTACAACTCCTTTGAAATTAATGTTACACAAGACCTTAGAAAGTGTTACACACAGCTAAACAATTTCTTCAGCTAATATACAACAAAGCCTGTAAACCCCCTGGTAGATGCTGCATCAAAATATGATTTGTATGTTGGATCTCTTCATGAATTTCTCTTAAAATTTGGTATCTCTCTGGGAATGATCCTCTCTTTACTTTGTTCTTTCTACATGCATAAATACTACTAGGGAGAGAGAAAGGTGGGTGGATATCTTTGGAGTATATGAACATTGCTCTACAGCTTAGGTAAAACTTCTGTAATAAATGACTTTAGTTATGTGAAAATGTTTGCATCACTCTATCCTGCCTGTGCAAACATGTCTTGGTAACTGATCTTTTACTATGAACTGTTACACTTCTGTTATTTTTCGTTAACTCTGAGCAGGATGCCCTTAGGAGCCACAAACTCCATATATAATTGCAGCTACAGTTCTGAATAAATCTCCTCATCTGTACAATGGCTTACACTGGCCACCACACAAACGATACAAACTGAAATTTGTCATATGCTTCAAGAGAGCACTGCGACCTCTATAGCAAGTCCAGAGGAGAGCCTGGAGCACCTCTGCTAGGAAGACAGACTGAGAGAGTTGTTCACACTCCAGAAGTGGAGGCTCTGGGAGACCTCAGAGCACTTTCCAGAACCTAAAGGGGCTACAAGAGAGCTGGAGATGTACTTTTCACAAGGGCAAGGAGTGGTAAGACAAGAGGTGATGGCTTTAAACTACAAGAAGGCAGATTTAGATTACATATTAGGAGGAAATTCTTTACTGTGAGCATGGTGAGGCATTGGAATAGGCTGCCCAGAGAAATTGTGGATGCTTCATCTCCAGAAGTGTTCCAGTCCAGGCTGGATGGGGCTTTCCACCTGGTCTAGTGGAAGGCATCTCTGTTCATGGCAGGAGGAAATAGACAATCTTTAAGGTCCTTTCCAACTCAAACCACTCTACAAGGTTCTATAAATATAATTCCTTCTTTATTGCTGGCTCTGCTTTTTCTTGATTCTGTCCATCTGCCAAGAAGATGCACACCTTTACATAATCCTTGTCTGCCTTTGGGGAGTCCACCATCTCTTCTGGCCTTTCCCACTGATTACCTACCTACTCCTTCAACAGGCAGCTGCACAGCTCTTGATTCTTGGCAAACGTGGCAAGAATTTGTTTTTACATTACATAATGATCTAAAAATGTATCTTACTGGTTGCTTTAAATCAGCTGATACTTCAAACTGTGTGGGCTGCACTGTGGGGAGTCTTAAAGAAAAGAGCAGTAATTCCTGATAAATGCAGAGACAAGTTGCAATACTTCAGATTTTAAAATACTTTTTGGGATTTTCAGTCTCCTCTCCCATAATACAACTTTTTCATTATACTGTAGGTAATTTTTTTCAGTTCTTAAGAAATTACCACATTAAGTATGTGCACTTCTATTTTACACATGTAAAAATCTTTGCTATATTGATATAGGTCATTAGCAGTGTTTTATGGCACTCAGGCTATTGCAAAAACTGAGGGGAGAATTGGTGCTTTCTGAAAAGACACTGTGATCAAACACAGCCAAACCCTTCTGACACTGAGTCAGGATCTGCCACTTCTCCTGCACTTGGACAAAATCTCTCACATCCTTTTTTAGCTGGGCACGTACTTGTAAAAAACCACTCCCATTAATGAAATGCAGAGAAAATGCGGAAGTGAAGCATATAATATGTACTACATAGAAAGCTATTTCAGTCAAAATATTTTCAAATCTAAACCTAATCCTACAATAGTTACAAGCTCTTTACAGCAACCACACACACTGCACTCTCTTTTGCACCCTTCATGTGGACCTCCCAGGGTATTTCAATGAAAAAGTTCCTATCTGAACCAGATACCTCCTCCTCTACAGACTTGGGAAAAATCAAGCCTTGGTTTCACCTTCAGAGGGAGCATTCCTCATCTCCTTCAGCCCCAGTTTCTACTGTCTCCTTATCCATACTGTGCTGCTGAAGAAATCCCTGGGTAAGTATGATCCCAGGGGAAGAATACATGAAACAGTGAGTTGTGCAGCACCAGCCAACACAGATAAATCACATGTTCCAGGTGGACACAAGCATTTGCAAGACAGCTTCAAATGAAGGTAGCTAATGTTCTGGCTTGTAAACCTAATGGTTCTGACTAGTTACTAGTTCCTACTATGTTGATTTATTTTCCGTACTTTACCACAGGATCCTAGCACTTTCTTTCAGAGGGCACAGTTGGAGGCTAAGGAAAATGCCCACGAAGCAGGACCCAACATGATTAATTAATTGTAATTTCACTCCCAGCTGGAGAGTGGTAATTTAATTGATTTTGGGTTAAAGTCAAAATCAGAAGAACCTCTGACCTCTGAAATGTTACATGGGCAATTTTTGCTAAATTAGGACTCAAATCTCCGTGAATTGGACGCACATTTTGTGTGACAGATATGCCTCACAACTGATGCATCACCTGAAACATATGCAGTAAAAATATATATTTCAGTATTTCAGTAAAGCTAAAATAACAACCACAAAACACCAGAAAAATACTGTAAAATACTCATAACCGCTTGGTTCAAATAACAGAAACAAGAAATTAGTGTTGAGGCTTGGAATTATCAGAAAATCCCTTAAACCCACATGAATTTCAGGGGATTAAAAGACACTTTCAAGCTATACTTTGAATTTGGGGGCATCTATCATGATGAAACATGTAATGAACAGTGTTTAATACTAATCGCACGTGAAGGTATTGATGTTTTTAGTTTAGTCACATAAACAAAATTGGCCATGAGTACATCTGATGCTTTAATTCACGAAATGGCAACTGGAAATCCTGCTTTGCTTATGCACCTGACCTTGCTACACTCACAATGTCTCCCTGCAAAACTGCTGAATGCTAATTTTTTAGCACGTTGTCCTTCAAGTGCTGCTCTAAGCCCCCCCTGCTCCAGGCGCAGATGACGAGAAGCTCCAGCGCTGGAACCCACACGACGTGGTTAACAAACAGCCTTCTGTCAAACCACAAAGCCCAGCTCAGGCTCTGATTAAGTCAAGCAGAATCAGCATTGTTACACCAGGATTACATTCATATCCAACTTAAGTTTTAGGCATCTCTGTCTATTGAAACACAGATGGTCTTGAAAAAAATTCGTACTCTCACTATGAAAATATTAGAGAAAGCTAAGCCTGGCCTTGGAGGAAATTTGTAGAAAGGGAACAAAGCAGCAATTAACCCCTAGGACTCACACTTCCATTTTCTCCCCTTCCACTGCTGACTTAGAAAATCTTTCTGTTATTAAAGGAATGACAAAGTTTCTAGTCCATTAACCACCAGTTTACGAACACCAAGAGGCAGACAGGAGAAGGTGTATTCATATTAGGTTTTGTTCAGGAAAGAAAAACCAGAAAAGGTGACACATAACTGTACAGAAATGAAAGTGATACCAGATCAATTCATAATCTGAAGCTTTTAAAAGTATTTAAATATCTGTAGCTTTACAGGACTTGGGCTTTTGAGACTTCCTGTTAACCAAGACTTCCTTCTGCAGTATTTCTTCCTTTTTTCCCCAACAAGATAAGACACAGTACTTGAAATGTCTGAAAAATTATTGAGAACAATTTCTTAATATCTGTTATAATAAAGCTGATAAAGCAAGCTGTACTGAATTTTATAACTTAAAGGCTATTCTAACACTTTAGTGATTCAGTGTGGAACATGATGTATCTATCAATACTAAATATTACTATCAGATGGGGCAGAATATTTAATTTGTACAAATGCTGTTCATTTTCACGGCTTTATTTTCTATACTCTGTTGAGCCTTCTACACTGCAAAATACATTCTTAAGGGACAACATCTTACAAATAATCAGATTAATGCTCTACCGATTTAAGATGCTCACTAAGAGCAGCAGTTTTCATAACAATCAACTAGCTCTTTGAATCCTCTTTGGGAAGTTAGAAAGACATTATTTCCATTCCTAAGATCTTTGCTATTACTCTCTCCAGACATAGACTTGCTCATAATATTAGCTATCAGGAGATTAACATGATGTGCTAAAAGGCTAATAAAATCTTTTACATCTTTTGTATTTATTATTTGAGAACCTCTCTTTACCAACAGAGTGCTGTGATAAGGATTTGGAGAAAAGTTCTATGAATTGCCTTAAATTTTCAATGAAAGATTAAATGAGATCTGTATTCACTTATAATCTGATATTAAAGAATCTTCTTCTTGAGCTCCCTGTGTGGAAATAGAAATTTTTTGTGAGGTAATAAAGTTCCTGATGTCTGATAGAGGAGAGAGGGAGAGAACAAGAACTGTTCCTCTGCCCCCCAGGCCAATTCACACAAGCACAGCCCTGAAATGCCCAATCTCCATTTCCTGCTCCAATCAAGGAGTGATTATTTATACAAATCCAGGCGGTTCCCCAGGGACATGGCAAGAGTGCACCTCCCTGGAACATGCCACAGCACAGGATTTCCCCAGACATCTTCACAGGAAAAAGAAAGTGCAGATTCAAGCCTACTCAGGCCATAAAGGAAACTGCACAAGGCCTTCCTGTATCTGCATGCATTTCTCCCTCTTCAGGGATGAAAATAATACCAGTTCTTCTTTTTACTCCTTTGTACACATACTCCTTCACTTTTTGCTTTTCTTACAATTTCATGAGGGCAATTTTGAAAATGTTTGAATTTTTTAAGGAAAAAAATAAATGGAAATAAAAAAAATATGAAAGAATCTGAACACTTGCAATTCAAGCTTCTCCCTCTTCTTCCCAAACTCTTCTCCAGCTAACATTTTTTGTTTGGGTGTGAAATCACCGATTCCCAATGAGATTTCCCACTGTATGAACTTCTGCATCAAACATTTTTGAGTGGTTGCATTCCCTGCATGTCAGAGTATAAACATTACAAGCTTCATCCTGAAGTTCAAGTTTAGGACAATTTTTTTGTGTAAACAATCAAATATGGTTTTGTCCCTCATTTACAAGGAAGCTGCATTCCATGTGTTTACATTCACCCAAATCTACAAGAAGTCCAAGACTACAGCTTTCTGGATGCTAATTCCAAAGCCCAATGCTTTAGAGAATCCAACTAGGGCACAAGCAGGGGGCCTTACATGAGCCAGGAGATTAAATTCAAAATACTCTATTTTCCTATAGCTGGAGATATGTTTCAGCTCCTAAGCTGGCTTTTCTATGATTTCCTTTGCATATTAACTGCCTAAGGAAGTTTGCTTTTTTCCAAGAAGAGCAGACTACTGCTCTATCAGATGCAAAGACATCCTTGGCCACTCTCCCTGCCTTAGACATCAGGAGTCTCACAGCAGCTCTTGCATGATTAACAGAGCCATAAGCAATTAATTGCTGGTTTTCAGAACTGCCTTAATTAACCCTGACTCCCCTTTGCCGTATCTTTTACTTTCGTGATCCACAGATCCAAGAAAGCACTCCCAATCCCCCTCCACACCTTCAGAGGTATCTTTAATATGATAAATATTTAAATGCTAATGTCATTCTCCTCAAAATAATCGAAGTAGCTTCATAGGGATATGTACATTGCTTGGTCTCACTACTCCAGGACTGAAATTCCCACAGCAAAACGTAATTTTAGGAGGAACCACTCTCAATATCTGCAGCATCTTTCTGTTAAAAGGACACAGAGCTGCTCAAGATGGAGAGAAACACCTTCCCTCTCCCCAGTCTTTACAGTAGTTGCTCAAATAGGAAAAATCTCACAGATCTCTTCCCCCTTGTCTTTATGAAAGCACAACAGAACAGGAAAAATTCTTTGCTTCTTTCCCATAATTGAATAGAGAAAAAAACATCAGCTAGATCCAAGCAGCTCAAACCCAGCGCTGACAGAAAGAATGTTGCCATCTTTCTCAACATGAGACAAGCACAACCTGGCAGATTAACATTCACACAAGACTTATCCGGTGAAGCTACAGACCAAGGGACACTTATCTAACAACTTCTCCTCTAACATCAGTAAACATCAGCAGTTGTACATCCACAGAGCAGACAGATTTTTTCCATGAAAAGATTAATGTTACTAATTTAGTCACATGTTTCTTCAACTTGTTAAATTCTAGGAGGCAGTTACACAGATGCATACAAATATGCCATTTATACATCAACAAAGGACCAAAGCAATTACAGAGCATTTTAAAGTGTTATTGTACATACTGTATTATGCAAGTGAGGAACAATATATCAATCTCACTGTTCTGCTAGTTGAATATAAATGTACTATCTGTTTAATCCAGCCATTCATATCTCAGACAAATACTGTAATTACTTACTGTTGCTCTGCAGTATTTTATAGCAGGATGGGATCCCTTACAACAAATGGCAAGCTATAGGCATTTGTTTTAACACCAGCCTTGAAATATGTACATGTAGCATGGTTAGAGAAACAAATCTTAACTTAAACTGCAGGACATGTGTGAGAAGATCACCTGTCAGATTATTCCAGGGGGAAAAGAGCCTGGAGTACTGTAGATCATTAGATATGACATATTCATCACTGGCTGAAATAAGGGAACTGTTACAGGAGATGCTACTATAGAACTTAGTACCCTACATAGGCAAAAGTAAACAAAAAAAACCCCCACCCAGCGTTCAAAGAATCCTAATTAAGTTAAAAAACCAAGTGCTTGGAAAATCATGAATGTCAGTTTTACTGTTTTCCATGCACTTGTGTTTTCTAGCCATTGTGCAGTTGTCTTCTGTACTGCATAAAGATAAACTACCTGTCTCATCCCTGTATTTACACAAACATACAAAAGAATTATTCCAAGTACTTCTTTGTTCACATTTTCAGTGCATGGTTATCTGAATTTATTCTGCATTTACCACTAATTGACATGAATGTCTCATATTCACTGACATAATGATAATCTAAGGACTTTTAGAGATAAGGGCCATGAAGAAACAAACATAAAAAATACATGTACAACCCCAGAAGCATTTCTCACTTTCTATTTTCTTTTCTCTCTCGAGTGGATTGAGATTGAAGTAGAGTAAGGATTTACTAAAGACACTCACTGTTCTGCTAAGATGAATCATTTCACCTCACTCTCAAACCTAATTAGCAATATGTTAGCGGGTGGAGAGAACAGATAACAGGCATCTAATCTGCCAAATGCTGCATCCTCAGAGGCCCATTTATCTAACCTGCGTGGTGTTTGGTGAAAATCTGGACAGATTGCTAGGCCCTTAGAGAAGACAGCCTTTGTATCAGACGTGACCTTGCAGTTTCTGAAGCACCAGGTTTGAAGTTTCAAGTAGTGAGTATCTGGGTATAAAACACTGAGCTCTGAGGTAACATGAAAAACTGATTCACAGCAATGCATACTGTATCTATAAAAAATAATCACTATTTAGGAGCCATTACTACCATTACTTATGAAAGTGACTACTCTCATCCAAAAACACGAGGTTTACAGTTTGAGACTTGCTTTATTTCATGTTCTAGGTAATGACCTTAGGGTAAAAATAAAGATGCACTAATGCATTTTCTTGAGGATCCAAAGTCAGCAGGTAGTGTTCCTATAGAAGGAGGATTTGAATGTCCTGTGGGAAGAAATGCACGATCTTGAAGAGCCCAGAAAGAGAACTGGGTTGAAAGTAACAGTCCAAAGGGCACATGGGACTAATAGCAGGAATTCCTGGTGTATACTAGGAGCTCATTAGTTCGAAACAGCAGCCTATTTTAGTCAGTCAGAGGATGACCACGAGCCACATAATTGAATCTGACCATGAAAAGGGCAAGGCAAGGCATTTTCATAAAGAACAGGGAGTATTCATACCATTGTATAGCCTGTACTGAGACCTCATCTCTCATATCTTTTCAGTTACCCATGTTCAAAAAAAAGACTTCAAATTTGAATTAGGTGCTAAACAGGTCTGTTAGATCAAACATAAGCCTACCTTATAGGAGGACACTGAAAGGGCTTGTTTTTTTTCATGCTGTAAAATGCAGCTCAGGAAGAAAGATGACTGCTTGCAGCAAAAGCACTGAGGACAAATGATTTGCTAAATTTATGAGAGAATGTTTGTGTTAGAACAAATGCATAGAAACTGGTTATGAATAAATTAAGGATGGAAACTCAGAGGAGGTTTGTAATCATCATTACATGAATGTGGCTCTACAACAACATCCTGAGAGGAGAAACTGGGGTAGAGAATTCTGAGTGGAAAAGGGTGAAATCTAACCAGTCTGTGAAAAAGACTGTATGATGTTGCACACCATGACCTCTAAAGTTACTTAAAATCCAAGGTTTCTATGGGCTTAGCTGAAAGACTCTCATGTCCCCAAAGAGCTGACTGCAGATACAAGTAGCACAGCCCACACAGAGATTGAGTTTGTTTTAAACAGCATTTTTCATTCTGAACTATATTTATACTTCAAAACAGCCAACTGTAAAACCTTAATGAGGCACAATTGCCCAGTCATATTTTCAGTACCCACAGCAGAATTATGGTGATGCAGTTCAAGATCACATTCGGTGTCACAAGCTATCTTTGTCTAAGGAGAACAAGTTGGAAGTGCTCCGCATCCAGCGGGCATGTTTGGCTTTTAAATCTGATATCTTATTTGAAGCAGCCAGCCCATCTCAGGAAAAATTAAGACCATAAAAAAGAAGTCATCTTAGCCTGTACATCAGAGGATGCTAAAAGCTAGAACAATGACCTCTGGATATTTATTCTCTATTTAATGAGTTGCCTACTAAATAAAGCCTCTAAATAAACCAAAGGTGAGAGAAAAAAAGAAAGTCTCTCAGCATGATATATGATAAACAATGATTCCATATTAAATCATTATCATCCATTTACTCTTGCTTAAGCAGTTACAGCAAGGGCACTTACCATCTCCCATAATCCAAACTAAGCAATCCATATATAATTAAAGTTTGATGAATGCCAATTTCCAGTACCATTTGGTTTTGTCTCACTAACATAGGTTTTTGTGGTTTTCTATGTTCTTGCTATATAAAAGTCGTTCCAGATAAAATATGATATATCACGATAGAAATAGTTTCACACAGTAGTTGAATGGAGGAAGTTGTTGAGTTAGGAGCTATAATATGGGAGGGAGAAAGTGGCCTACATGAAATAGAAATCTTACTATTACATGACCTACTGTAATAGTAAGATTTCTAAAGGAGAGTTTCCATAATAATGACTGAACTTTCTAACTATTTAAGGATGTGAAGAGTTACCATCACAACGATTAAAATGCAACCATTAGACAATGTTCAAGTTCAGACACCACTAGGGAACCACCTCCTCATGTGGAAGAAGATTCATGGCAGACTAAGCAATTTCTTAAGACACATTTCTCTACAAAAAGAGTTGTTCAAACTGTTGTGCTGTCTGTAGAACACTTACATGAACACAACAGGAGAAGATAAGCACTCAATAATTTAGTGTAACAACAATATAATTCCTTCCAAAACAGCATGTTGGAAACACTCTGATTTTAACTCTATGGAAAGAGCTTGTTATCTCATTATTAAGGCCTGCCAGAATAAAGTAAATAATGAAACAAAAGCTAGAGTTCTTAATATTAATTCAAATGTAAATTTTCAGCAAAATTAACCTCTACTGAAAGAGTAATTAGTCTTTGTTAGAAGAAGATACAAAATTTTTTATATAGCACAAAACACTTTGATTCCTGTTATAAATGTGAAGTTATTCAGGCAAAGCCAGTCAGTATCTCCAGAATGTAAAGTCACATCACAGAACTTCAGAACACGCTTCGAAGGCAGGAACATTTGGAGCTTTACTCAGAACAGACCCTCATTTACACAGCCTGTGACTCTTTTACTGAGAGGCTAAGGCTTCCATTCATCAGAACACAGTAAAACATTGCAAAATACTAAATTATTAAGCAAATATTAAAAATATAAGTAAATATGCAATTTCTTCACAGATGAAGCTGTGCTAAAGACACGTGTCTCTTAAAAAAGAAGGCAAATCATATCAGCTAGTTTGCCCATATCACAACCCATTGCCAAACATAATTATTTTTTTATACTTAAAAATCTGCGTATATAGAGAAGTTTCTAATACATATAGGGATGTGGAGAATGACGATTCTGAAGCGTTAGTTTTACTCGTACATAATGAGATCAAATTGTTACATTGGAAAAAATATGATTAACTTTGCTAGATTTGTCTAACTAAGGAAACTACAGGACTGTGTTAAATACATGCCTGCCTATAAAGAATTGAACTGTGAACCCACCTTAGCAGAGGTTCACTCTAAACTCCAAATAACTTTGCAACTGCAAGGGTCAAGTGATATTCTAGAACCATGACACTTCTGCCAAACTGTCTTGGCAACTTACTAATACAAACATGAAATACATTCACTTGACACAGTGATTGATGAAAATACTACTAGTATTCAGTTTAATTACAAGAAAAATTACTCTGTCTCTTCAGGCAAGCCAGAGTTTCCTTTACGAAACTGAGTAATCTCAAAGTTGTTTTACAAGTTACAATCTACATTAAAGTATCTCTTTACGTTTAAAACTACCCAAATCCCTAATATTATGAGAACAATGAGGAAAACTAGCCTCTGCCTGAGTCTTATATCCTCCAAAACTGTTGACACAATAATCTAATGTCCTGTCAGATGCAGATGTTCTCCACAATTGCCCTCTGCTTCAATCCAATACTGTCAGCATCTCCTCACTAATCCTCAACCCACCCAGCTCCTACCTTACAACTTTCGTTCAGTTTTCCTCCAAATATTTTTGGGCAGGAGTGCCCAAATGTGTGCAGAGGTCAGCTAAGATATTGAATGGGGGCAAAATTAACTTGATTTTTTCATGTTTGTCCTGTGGATCTCCCCAAGGCAAAAGGGTGGGGGGAAAATTGGTGAGAAAAGCTCATCCACAGCTCTGCTGAACTGTTGCTGTTCCTGAAACTTGAAAAAAGACTAGTGAACACACAGGGAGGCAGAAAAAGAGTGAACATCTCATTTAATGAGGAAAAATACAATATACAGCTTACAATTACCCAGGGCAACTCAAAGAAGCAGAAGAATTTTTAAGAATGATAAGCTGTATTTATTTTGCCACTTGTGGTCAAAACTACTTAACCCTGCTAACTTAATTTACATTTATTTCTTATCTGTGTTTATTTTTTTTCTTCTCCCACCTGAGCCTTTCTTTCCATTTTAATTTTAAGGCACAGTAGGGTTCCTGCCCTGTTCCTAATAGCTCTCACTGACAAAAAGAACACATGCCCATAATAATATAGTGAAAAAATTATAAGTAGAAAGCAACCAAACCAAAACAAACCAGCACCAAAACATGCATATATCTATCAGCTGGGGAATTCTTTTGACTTCATCTGTGGCTAGCTTTTTCTTTGGCAGCTTTCTGTTCCCTTGAAAAGCACCAAGCTCATTTAAAACCTGGCTAAGTACGTTCAGCAGTAATTCCACTTTCTGTTAGTTTTAAGTGGCTAATAACAGGATGTTTCCATAGAGATACCAGGGAACTCTGCAGTGGTCCAAGGAATGATGTTTGATTCACTTGAGGAATTGGTCCAAGAAAAGTCAAATTGAAGACAGTGGTGCTCCAAACAAGCTAAGGCAAAAGGATAGTCTGTCATTACAAGGCCCCTAAAAGAGCTTCTAGGTCAGCTGCGCTTCAGAAGAGAGGATTTCTCTATAAAGGAAGATTCTATGCCTCCTCTATGAACTTTAAACCTTGGTGTTGTGTATATGCAGCACAACATAGAAACCCCAAACCAACCAGAAAACACAGGGTGCAGCACAGGCTGGGATCAACCAGACCAGGGAGCAGGTCTGTGGAAAAGGGCCTGGAGGTGCTGGTGGACAAGCTCACTCGGAGTGAGCAGTGTGCTGCTGCAGCAGAGAGCCAACAGCATGCTGGGCTGCATTGCAAGGGCATCACTGGCAGAAACAAAGAAGTTGTTATCCCACTCCACTCAGCACTTGTCAGGCCACACCTGAAATTCTGTGTACAGTTTTGGTCCCTGCTATCCAAAAGTAATGTGGACAGGCTGGAAAGGGTCCAGTGCAAGGCCACAACTGAGCAAAAGACTGGGCAGGCTGCCATATGATGAAAGATTGAAAGAACTGTACTTTTTGAGGAAAGAAGGCTTTGGGGAGACCTTATCAGCAAGTTCCAGTATTTAAAGTGTGGCTACAAAGAAGATGGATACTCCCTTTTTACAAGGAGTCACTTTGAAAAGACAAGGGGAGATTCCAATTACACACAAGAGGAAAATTTTTCACAATGAGAACAATCAGCCATTACAATAATCTCTCCAGGGAATAAGGGGTGAATTCTCTAGCACTGGACAATTTTAAGATTCAGGTGGACAAAGTGCTGGGACATCTTGTCTAGACTGTGCTTTTGCCAAGAAAGGTTGGACCAGATGATCCTTGAGGTCCCTTTCCACTCAGTGTTTGCAATTCTATGAATACAGCTACAGTAAATCAAATAGTCCAGCTTCCATATTCTACCATATTCATTAGACTGCTATATATCCTATATAGACTGCTATATATACTACTCAAAGAGCTCGAAGTTTATAATTCAGTGCTACAGACTGGCACACACACATACAAAAAATGTGTTTCTAAGTGAAATGGATCTACCCTCCTAACAAATTCTGTGGTGCATCATCTCCATCGGCCATTTCTCAGTCAGCCATTATAAAAGCACAAATTTCGATCAGTTTGAAACATCTGCACTTGAAATTCCATGTCAGCAACAAGCTGATAACACAAGAGGAAAGGAGTAATTCGTATTAATAAACAATGTAATGGAGGTGATACGTTGTGTGGCTATTGTTCTTTCTAGTTGCTTTGCGAACAACTGCATAAATTAAATGCTCCTTTTTTCACTCTCAAATCTCTGAGGTTATGATGTGCTGTATTTTATTAGTTCAGCAGTCTGATTCAAATAGTAGCTATCTAACACAATCCTTGCAATTAGTACCTTATGTACATTCTTGAACCAAATTCCTCCTCTGGGATTTAAAGAAAACCCAAGATCTCAGGAGTCTCTTTTGTAATTCAGCTACACACTACACTTTTACAGCTATGCAAATTAGCTGCAAGAAAAGCTGTGATGTACAGCAAAGCAAGAGATCTGAAAATTAAAATCCTGGAGGAGAGAAAATATTTAAAATTTCCTTTACATTTTTCCTTTTGTTTGGCTAATCCCTAAAGGCATTAGGGCAGCATGTTCCATCTTGAAAGTCCCTGTAGAATCATGTACTACCGAGCATAACTACAAATGTGATGCTTTGAGCAGCCAGATAATGGTTTTTAATTGGCTCATCATTGCAGCTTCAGCCCAAAAGCACAAAAATGAATTTAGAACCAATATTAACAGGTGATAATTAAATTATGGGGTCTGCATGCTTAATATATTGGAATAAGGCAGATGAGGCAACAAAGACCATTAAGTTTAATAATGGAAATCAGTATCTACCTTAAGTACTATTTTATAGCACATTAGCAATGGTTGATTAGTGTTAAATCATAAAGTAAATTTTGTTTTCTTACTGAAGCTTTTTTCACTTCTTTTCCCCTCTACCTGTGTATTAGCATGCATGCTAAACTAAGGATGCCCATTTAAACCACTGCAAATGAGAAAACACATAAATAAACCTAATTAATTAATTAATTAATTGTGATGACTTGAGCACTTTGTTTCCTAAGTAAGATGTTACTTGAATAGGTTATTTAATACTCCTTAATATTAAAACATACATAGATTGCATGAGTACCATGGGAAGCGGTTTTGAAACAAACAGTCCTAGTAAAAATATTCACCTTTAAGTCAGCAACATAAACCAGATTTCCCACTCTCCCCTGGTGAAGCAGAACTACCTGGGTTCACTGTTCTTACCAATGTAAGAAACAATGCCAGGTACAGATCATTTCTGTACTTCATCAAAGCAACAAAACCAAACTTTGATAATGTCTCAGCATCACTTCAAAAAAAAAGAAAATGCTGGTTTATGGTTCATTGTGTTATTGTTGGTTTTGGTGGGGGGGCTTTTTGTTGTTGTTGTTTTTGTTTTTTTAAATTTTCTCTTCCATGCCTTTACACCTCAGGAAAGAGGCAGGCCTGGGATTTTCCCATCTTTACACAGAGTCCACCATATGCCTTTTTCTCCACCTCTACTCTTTTCTCCATTCAATTTATCTTATCCAAGGCAGCACTATCTCTTCAATCTTGCAAAACTCTGTGTCTCCAAATTAAAGTTTTCATTCTGCTTGCCTTTCTGCCACTTGTCATTTCTGCAGCCTATCCTGTCAACTTGTTCTTTCCCTTTACACCACAGTGCTAGGGCTCCTTTTTCTACTCCTGTGTCTGCCTCTTAGGCTTGGGCTCAGCAATCAGCTGCCCTCTTTCCACTCACACTTGGTAAGAGCTATCAAGTGCTTTAGGAAGAAACCCAGGCTTTTCTGTGACACTTCTCCCCATTTGTGAAGTCTCTCAATTCCACTTCTCTCTTCCTGCTTGAGCTTAGTTTTGATCAGCACTTGTACCTTTCACACGGTTGAGGATTTTCCATGTTCAGCCTCCATCTGAAATACCCTTCTTCAAAACCAAGCCATTCATTCTCTGTCACTTTTTTTTCCTGCCTTTTAACTTTTCCTCGAATCTTTCATCTGGATGGACATCTATGAATTCTTTTCCTCCCTATAAAAAAAGCCCCCAAATCCTCACTAAACCCATAAAAACGGTCCATGAATTTTTAGAGTGAAATGGCTATAAAGGTAATACAAAGTTACCCATTCCTCCTAGTGAACCGGAGAACATACATAAATTAAGCCATGGAGGAGAAATATGGAGGTGTAACCACCTGTTCAGGCAGCTCTGCATGAAGCTATTCAGGAGCCTGGGTACCTGACTCTTTGAATGAAAGCACATACTGAGCTTGAAGGATTGAAATTATCTGTGGACCATGAACCATAAGGTTATCGCTGGCCCTCGGGGAATATATTCCATAACTCTTTTCAAAGGTGCATGGTTTATTAATACATACTTTTAATACCCTAAGTACTGAAGTCAGATTTCTTGTAAAATGCAGAAGCCAGAGGTAAGAATGTGGAAATGGCATTTCAGGATATGAAAATCAAAAACTTGGAGAAATTGCCTACCAGTTAAACATGATCTGCAGAAATTTCATATGACATCACTGCCACCCTACTGTTGTTAATGTCAAATTCCAATGGAGTGCCATGAAGCAATGAAGACTGTAAAAAGATTAGATAATTGAACCAAAGAAACATTTCTTTTTTTTTAAACGCCTAAACCAAGAAAACCTACCAAAAACCCCCAAGACACAAATTCATTTCATACTGGAAGTCAATTTTTATATCCAAACAATATGAAATTGTTTCAATGCCTGGAATTTTCACCAAAGCCAAAGTAAAATAAATGCTTAATGTTCTTGATGAAGTTGTAGTGAAGGCTAAGGATTGAAAAGACCTCCAGTTAAAACTGTTGGGTCAATCACGTGATTGTAACACATCTTCATGGCTCTAAATTGTTACACTCACCCACTGAATTTTACAGCTAAGATTTTACCATGTATGAGCCCAGTGCTACTGCCTTATTTTAATGTATATCATCCCAAGAGAGTGCTCATAATATTCTGTACCACCATTTATCATACTTACAAGACATTTTTTGCAGACAATCTATTTTAGATCTGTTTTAAAGATTTCTCTTTTTATTGATAATATTTCTTATATATCTGCATGTAATGCCACTTGATTTTACTAGCATGAGTTCAACTTGATTTTATTAGCATGAGTTCAACTTTATAGGCCTTAAAGGGAGAATAAAATGATAAGGAATATATTTCAATAATCTATGGAAATTATTAAAATTTATTCCCTATAAGTCATGGTACTACAGTTTTAACATCCAGTAACTCACAACATACCATGAATTGAAAGGAGTGTCTTGCAATACCAGAAAACAGAATTTTCAGCTCTACTGATTAAGCTTTTAGTGGCTCACAAAATATTGGCTCTTAGATCACTGAGTAAGGCAAAATAAGACAAAAGCATTTTAGATTTTGTTCTTCTAAATGCACATGGTGCAGGGGGAAATAAATTTCTATATTGCAGGATGATACTTCCATGTAACAGTGGGTCCAAATCAAAATGAATAGAGACAAGAATGAAGATGAGGCAGGTAAACAGGCATTTCAAATGAAATTTATCTGATGGTTCCACAGTCCGTCACAAAAATTCCACTGTCGAACATACAATTTATGCACAAGGTATAGCCCATGTACTGAGCATCCTTCAAAAGCATGGTAATACTCAAGACTGAGATGGCATTTGCATCCCACATATAGAGAAATAGAGCATAGAAAATTAATTCCAAAAAAATAAGCATTTATGTATCCTTCAAAATGAACCAGTAAAAGCTGAGAAACAATGTTCATTAAAGAACCTTCAGCTATTGCTAAGAAATTCCTTTGAACTTCCAGCCGTACAATGGAAAAGCGTCTCAATGAAACTACTCTGCAGTCATTGTGCCATTCATACGCAGAGTACCTTACATACTGCTGTGGTCTTTTGTGACCCAGTAAGAATTAACAGCATTTTTGGGCCAGTAATACTTATGTGAAGTGACAGCAACACAGAACTCACTGAATTCTTCTGCAGTTTTCATTGATTTTGACAGCAGCGTCATCTATGCAACTGAGAGAGAAACCTATCTAGTTGTCCCATGGCTTTTAAAATGCACTTTTATTCTGTGTAGAAGTCTTAAACACACAAGATATGTTAAATCAGCATTGCCAACTCCAAGTACTCAAATGAAAATGATAAAGTAATAACATGTATCCATTTATTTAACTTCATTACTAACTTTTACACACACATACTCTTTTGGTTTTCTCTGAAACCATAGGAATTAGACATCTTATTCTTCTCAAGCACAGGCTGATTTTTTCAACATGCATGTACATCTCCTAAAGCACTGCCCATGTGCACACACACACAAGAAGGGTGAGAGTCCCAATGAAACACTAAGATTTGTCAACATTGTCTACACACGCACACATCTTCTCCAAAGGGAAACCATATAATAAAGCTAAATATGAGTAGAACTATTAAAAAAAAATTACAAAAACCAGGCCAGGAGTTGTAGCAAGCAAGATTAAATCAATAACAAATCAAGTGTCAAATAATGTGAAGCGTTGTCAGTTCTCAAGTCCAGCAAATGTGGTTCCTCTCAAATGCTGCAGCAACAGTGTCTCAGGTTGTTCACAAATTCATCTAATTGAATACATTCATTGGGCTTGCTATTCAGAAAATATGTTTTTAATTCAAGGTCAGATGTGGTGAAATATACCACACTCAGAATTCCTGCTTCTTCTGTGTCTGGAGCTGACAAAAATGGAAAGACCCAGGCAAACCTCAGTTTGCATGGAAGCACCTGTGAGCAGAGGCAACATTGGGCTACTCATGAAAACAGAATGTGGGATAACACATTTCACTTTTCAGGGGACAGGAGTGCTCCCAAAGCCCTTTAGTTTTGACCTCTTTACTGTAGACTCATCTTCATGGGATCTTCCATGCAACACTGCACAGAACCCAGAGAGATCCCAAGACTCCTGCAGAGCCATTCAGAAGCAAATGCTGGAGCCAGCAAAACCCTGGAGGGGAGAGTGAGCAACTACAAGGAGATGAAAGCAGCACAGGGAAGAAGAGCTGAAGGATATATTTAGATAAACAGTTTGCAGATGGAGCGTCACAGAAGTGACTGGAGGCCACGTGTCTCACTTTCTTTTTGTTTAATGCTCGGATCTGGCTGTATACTGCAAACCATTTCCTTTGTGCAGCTTGTTATTCAGCTATTAATAATCTGAAACTCAAATTCCTCTTCTATTATTGTCTAATATCACTATTATTGATTTATATGACACTGCCAGACAGAGAATTTAACAGACAGAGCTGATTTCAATAGGAGCTTTTATCAGGATGACAGTATATAATTATAAAATAAAACAGAAGTTTTAATTTTAAAATATTAAACAAATGGAAAATGAAGTATTCACATTCACGGAAATAAAGAAGACTGCAGTTATTGCATCAAACCTTTAAAAACCATTACACTTTGAAGTTTGGAAATGGCGAATCCCTGGCAGCAAAATGTGTGAAGACAGAATGTTTATTTATTAGTGTTATTTTTAAAAGGATGTTCCAAGTCAAACTCGACAGCTTGTTTACAGTGGGGTCCTGCCCAAGGGTGGCTTAAAAGATATTAAACAGGCACACACCAAGAATATCATGTTACTGTACAAGATACAAGTTTGCCTATGGCTTGATTTTACCGTGACTGCTTTAATGATTTCTTATTTATTTTTCAGGAAGTGCTAATCTCTTTTACCTTACACTCCCTCTTAAAAAAAAATGCAAGGCAAAACCTTTCAGGTATACAAATACATCTAAAATATACACACTTACTTATATTTCTAGCTGAATCAACCAGTGAGGTGATGCACAGAACCCACGTCAAGTGTCTGCTGATGTTTGCAGACGCTGAATTTATTCATAGAACATTAGCTTTTTCATATTCCTAATAATTCTAATGAAAGCCAAGAATTTTTGCAGATTTCTTGATTTTCAAAATGAGTCTTGAAAGGTTGGTGATTTCATTACAGAACAGTGGTTGGTAGGCCCTCCTACCATAAAGTTTTGGAAAGGGGATAGCTTTGAGAAGGGATGAATTCCTGCGGGCAGTGCTCTTGGTAACATCATTTAGGGGAGAGTTATCTCAGAAATATGGCAGCTGTTTCCGATGCTGGAACATCAAGTTGGAAACTGAGAGTGGGCTAAAGAGAAACTACAATGACAAACTACCTGATTTAATATTTATTTTAATTTATGAAAACTTGTCTTCAAGGAATACTTAAGTCATCACACAAATAGTTTCCCTATTTTATAAACACAGAGTTTTCTTAAGAGTTTTAACACTAATTCTCAATAGGAAAAAGAAAAAAATACTTCACAGAAGACAACTCCCTGACTCCAGGGCCTCTAACCTAGAGTGGCCTCAACTTTAAGTAATGTTAGAGCTGCACGTTCTTAGCCATGTTTAGCTGAGCAGCATTTGGCTGAGCAGAGTCTACTTGAGGCTGATTATTAAAGCCTCAAGTGGAATGAAGTGACTGTTTCATTCCAACACCAAGCCACATCTGCTTGCTGAACCTTCAGACAGGACACAGGCAAAATACCTCCTAACATATCAAGTTTAATATTAGTACTCTCTAACTTTTTGAGGCGTGGTTATGTGAAACCGAAATTCAATTCATGTAAATGATGTTACATGTGACATATGCCAGGTAATTTTTGTGTGTCCATATGGTGCACACAGCTACAGCATTCAAAATGGGTGTCTACAGAAATGAAAAAGTGGAAAGGAATTCATACATTCGAACTTCCAAACTACCACACCAGAATTTCCTCTTTTACTGCTGCACGTCTGGAAATAATAGATGGGATGTGCA
Organism: Pycnonotus jocosus; assembly: GCA_013400435.1. Taxonomy (NCBI): domain Eukaryota; kingdom Metazoa; phylum Chordata; class Aves; order Passeriformes; family Pycnonotidae; genus Pycnonotus; species Pycnonotus jocosus. The sequence goes on along the minus strand of VWYP01001637.1, from coordinate 47,350 downwards.
ACATAAATTCCTACAGGACTTGAAAATAAAATACATATATGAAGCTACAGACAGTGCAAATTATATTAAAAGACATACAACAATGAATGCCGTGCATATAAGGAGTAAGCGGAAACTTTTCAGACAAAATTTAGCCCCAAATTACTTTTTAATCAGCATCACTGACATAAATGGGAATACACAGGTAAAAACTGAGGCACAATCCAGTCCCTTGTAGTTATGTTTGGGTTTTTCATTTGAAGCAGGATCTAATTTGCAATATTAAAATAGCATTATCAGTCATTCAGGTAACATAGCAATCAATTTACCACCGCTCCCACCCCAATAATAATATTTATCAAAGAATTACACAATCCAAGCTTAAAAAATGAGTTTTGCATTCTAGATCAATTTGTCAAGACAGTAATTTCTACTTTGACAATAATAAAGAGGTTTCCTGAATTACTGTTAATGTTGGCATTTAGATGGAGCAATCTTTTACAGTGCTCTGGAAGTTTACACTGAAAACATGGCCTGACATGCCTCCACTTCAATGGTATGCTGGCACTAGCTCTCATGTTTTCCCTGCATTTTTTGTTCCTGCCTCCAGTTTGCTAGTATAGGGAATTGATCTAGCTCAAAAATAACCTAATATGTTTTTTTTACCCTGTAATTTGGCTTAGGTCCCTGATTTGGTTCACTGCATGGCTGCACAAATCTTCTACCAACACAACCAAGGAGCTACAAGGACTGTGTAGGGCTGAACTGCAGCCAAAACCAATTACATGTCAAACTAGGGGCTACATTTGAGCAGACAATTTTAATGTACAAGATGTAAGAGATGTTGAGAGGTCTGTAAATGTTATGATTACCAGCTAGGTGATAACATTGATTTACGGTGGCTGCTGTGAGGAGAGTGCAATGGGTTAATTCAAGTGCTTTATTAAAAGGGGTTGAGTACAACAGCTTTGTATGGGTCCACTCAAGAAAACAGATGTCACTGAGTTTTAAGTTTTACAGCTGTAAATGTTTCATTTATGTGAACTTCTCAAGTCTGTGGGGACCATGCCAGAAGCACCCCAGGAATGAGGACTCGTACAAAGACTTTGAGAATTAATCAAATGTCCATACTTCAGAGACAATATCAAGAACCTGATGGTGAACAGTTCAGTGCTGGAGAACATGATGACACCTTTCCCAATGCTTTTTGGCTTTTTTTCCCTACTCATCAAAGTTCCAAACTGCTCTCCCTAATGGTCTCCCTTCTTGGTGGGCAAGAAGTCAGGAAAGAAAAATAACCTTTTACTAAACTAACAAAATCAAGCCCAACCAACCAGCCAAACCCTCAACACCAAAAAGCCCACCCAACTGCAAGCTTATGCCTTACTACCAGGTATCAAAGAAGCCGCACAAAAAGTTCATTAGTATCATTACCTACTGTATTTCTGTCACACACTTACTTCTCTGACAAAAGAACATTGGGAAAGAAAGACCACAAAGCAAATTACTTGTTCCTCATTATTTCTTTTAGTATGTACCTACTGTCAAGTGTAAAATGCTGTTAGGTCTAAATATAGAGGAGTTTCATAGAGATTAATTTCAGTGTATAGAAACTAGTTTTCCTTTTCAATTAGTGGTTAAGGACATCAAGAGAGAGAACAAGTAATCTCTGTGAATCTGCCTTTTGGATGTATCTTTGTTTTCATTTGTTCTAGAGAAAGATAAAAGTATAACCTACCCCAGGAAGGTTACACACTAGTTCTACCCATCACCATGTCACCGTGGAGCAAATGTAGTCAGGTTGGAATCATGTTGCAGTTAGCACTTAAAAATCATCTTAGAGCCTCAAAATAAGGAAAGGAATCATGGGCCCCTTCCCCTTGAAACAGAGAACAGCCTCCTCTCTGCAGAGAGAACAATGTACAGCTGCTCTGTGGATCTCTGCAAGTCCATGCAGGTGGCTGTGAGCCGAGGGTGTGAAATTGCAGCGCTTGTACAATGCGAGGTGTCAGGAAATTTGCAAATTCACAGCCTGAGCTGCTGTGCCTGGGGCCCGAATCCCTGCGAAGCCAAGAGGACAGGGATCCGTGCGAGGAGCGGGTGTCACCCCTGCGGCACCGCCTGCTCCGGCTGCACAATGCAGCGCCGAGCGGGATCGCTCCAGCTCCAGGGATTGTTAACTGCAATTGCCCTGCCGCCTGCCAAGGACAGCAATGGACCCGAACAGAGCCTTTTTTCCCTTTTATAAATTCTATCTGTAGCGCGCTTTTGAAAGATAGTATTTCCTTAATCTAAAATGATCAGAGGTAGTACATCTCTGTTAGTTTCAAGCGTGAGAGCCAAGATTCATGACACCGTAGTTTAATGCTGCTCTTATCAGAAACCTGCAGAGATTAGAAACTGTAAGAAAAACATTGATGGACGTTTTCAGGCTTTCTGGATTAGTTTGGCATTAACTACCAGTGGCTTGCTTTCTTTGACAACTCCTTTATAATTGGGCACAGATGGATGAAAATACACTACAAACACAGTGAGATTTTCTTTAATCATTAATTTTCACTTAATTTGCCAGATGGCTTTGGTTTCTAGTGTACACTTTATTTGCTGTTGTGTCATTTGCAGGGTTTTACTTTTTTTTGGTTAAAATTTTATGTCTCCTGAAATCTTGATTTTTCTGACTTTCAATGTCTTTCTAAAACCTAAAGAAGATGAATTAGTCTATTTGATTATTTCTTGTAAGCACTTCAGTTTTCCCTCTCAGAAGCAGAAGACTTTAACACCACCAATAAAGTTTTAATACTTAAAATTTCCCAAGCTCGTGTATAAAACGTGGCTATAAAAGTAGCCTTTCCTAATGCTTGTGCAGAATCTTTTAAATGCCAAGTCTCTGACAAGCAAAAGGATTAAAGGCAATGCTAAATTTGAACGCGAGCATTTTCCTGCCGAGGGGTTCTTTGCATTTATACAACCTTGGTTTGTTCTTAGTAACTGTTCCTTCAATGAGGCACTGATGAGACAGTGTCTGAAGGTCATGTTATGCTTTCTGTTGGTGCACTGGATGTAACATTATGCTGAACTGATGAATGAAGGCAGAAAGAGGAATGGAGAAAGTGTTAAACGGATATGAAATGGAATATTCAGAAAACAGCCACAGGCAATCAGAACAGGGCAGGGATGAGTGAACAAAAGAACAAGGTTATCTACTCTCATATGTTAAAAATTCTCAGGGGGCTCTGTGTCAACCTTTAAAAAAACAAACCAGAACAATGCAGCAACAGAAAAAAGAAAGGAAGAAAGGAAAAAAAAATAATCCCCATTTCTTTCCTGTCTGGAAATGTTACTTTATCTTCTGTTGCAGCAACGGATGCCTTTACAAGAACAAAAGGGAATGAACAGGAGGTATAATTAGACTTTCCAACACTTAAACAGTTACAAAACTATTTTTTTCCCCTGGAGAAAGATGATTCAAGTTTCTTAATACATGGTATTTAACTTAAATAATACAGGGAGCAATGCAACTACAGCAAAGGCTGAGAGCCAAGATTCTTTTTACATAAAACTGGTAGGCAAAGTCATTTTGTAGAGCAGTTTGCCTGCTTAGGGATACAGGCAGCTCTCAAAGTGAAGAAGTAATCTGAACAATATCAAAACATTGACTGTGCATTTCCACTGAGATTCCCAAGACTTCTGCTGAAAATTCCCCCTTGATGTGCACTTATCTCTACAATAAGAAAACAAACTCTCCTTTGATGAGTTAGAATTACAGCTATGAATCCAGGTTTCTACTGATTTTCACACAATTTCTATTTTTTTTCCAGTTTCTTTTTGACAAAAAATAAAATCACACCAAGAAAACACTCCTAATATGCTATTTGCTATTTCCTAATATGCTAATATGCTATTTAAACTGCTATTAAAATTCCAGTAAAATGCTTCAGATCTTCAAATTAATGCTTCTGTAAAATTTAAATAATACATCAGAAGTTTCCAAATGCTGTGAAGAAAAGAAAGAAATAAAAAAGAAAAACATTTGTATGTAGAATTCAAATGGTACAGGCAGCTACATCAGTTGTACTACTCAAACCGTGCCCTGCAGAAAACACATTGGATCCTGATGAAATCAATGGAAGTTCCACATGCAGAACTGAGAAGAGGTTTTGGAATCACACTGCAGCTGATGGCAAATGTTTACACCATTTTAATCCCATCTGATACATTCGTGGCAGATATGGATTTCAAGATAGGTATAAATCAAGTATAACGAGCACTAGGTGTGACACTTCAAAGAAGGGGATTAATACGTATAAGAAATGCCCAACTGAAATTAAGTAGTTTGGCCTTTCTTTTTAATGAACAGAGAAAATTTAAGGCTCAGCAAACTAAACAGATTTTTTATTTGACTAATATTAGCTTTAAGTGGAATGTGTTGTTAGCAATGGCATTTAAGAAAAGGGAAAAAACAGAGTTAGTGAGGCTTAAAAACAGTAAGGGAGTAGAATATGTTCCAGTAAGAAAGCATATGAATCACAGAGAACTGCTTTCTGTTATAGCAACAAGATCAATTAGATCTGCAACAGCTGAAAACCATTAACTGCTGTTGGCTGCTGTTAGCATAATGGGTTTTTTCTGCTCCTTATTCTGGTGTCAGTTTATCACTTTACTACCCAAACAGTTCTGCCTGAAGCCCTGGTAATCTTAAATATAGAATTGTTAGGAACAAAAGAAAATCTCCCAGCATACAAATTGAAGTCTTAAATATTACTAACCTTTTTATAGATTAAACACAGCTTCAGCTGCCAAAATTGTTCAGTACAGTGTCAGAGATGTCTTTGTTTTATGTTTTCATTTTTTTTTTATTTTGTGAGAGGGAGAGACAGTCGGCCAATGTTAGTTAAGGTAATTAATTTCTAGCCAGCCATATAAGGGGAAAAAAACTGGGGCAAGAAAAGCTTCCATAGAGCAGCCAGCAATTTTTTCTCCTACTTTATGGAAAACAAGCAAAATTAAGTTAGTTAGACCTGCTCTTCTCATTGTCTCAGGGTTCCTGCATTGACACATAGTATGTCCTTGCCGCCCACAAAGTTCTGTACCACCTGGGCTTGGTCCTTTCCACTTTCAAACTAGCAACACATCACCTTTTCTAAAACCATGCCAACTTTCTACACAGTTTATCTATGGCACAGTGTTCCTGATTTTGAGAAGAAAAAGAATGGTATGTCTTTACTATATTTTCATTTAAATATTCATAGATAACACTCAAAGTGACAGGCGGTCTTCTAGATGAGGTTTGTTTTCTTCTGCTCATTAATGGCTCAACCTCAGGCAGCATTATTTCTGTAACTTGTCAACTTGGTTTTCTCAGCTCAGTGCTATTCCCTTTCTTCATCATCTTGGTGGCTGCTTTTACAGGCTTTCAAATTGTTGAGTGGGAAATATCAGGAACACCACTGCTTACACCCTGGGCTAAATTAATGCCTCTTGTATGAGGAGCCATGTAAGCACGTGTTAGGTTTTTTGTTTGTTTTTTTTTTTTTTAGTGGGTGGTAGGGGAAATGAAATGCCAACACTGATTTATGTTCTCAGAGTTCAGCTGAGAGATAAGCCTGTCTGCTTCAAACAATGAGGTGTAGTTAAGAGATCCACAAGATAGTACTAAACCAAAGAAAAACATTTGCACAGGACATTCAGACACTAGGTTGATCGAGCCAGGGTCTGCGAAGTAAAACAGACCCCAGCTTTGATGAGGAGTTTAATGGTCGTGTCTGCTGGGACTTCACAGTTTAGATTCCTCTTGCAGTTTTTAGATTGCCTGCAGTTTTAGAGTAAGTCACCAGCAGTTTGCACAGACCTCTGGTGGCCAACACTAGTGTGCTTGCATGACTGCCTGCAAAAAGATCACGTTTAACACCCCTCTCTCTGCCCTGGGCATGGTTAAATCATGACCCCCACTGACAAGACGGCAATAAAAAACTGTTTTCTTTATCATCTTAATCAAAATTCTCTTCTTCCTATCCTTGTACTTTGGACAGAGGCCCCTCTGTGGCTAGGATGGGACTGAGATGTACAAACATCTGAGATGTGCTTTCAAACCCTTAATACATATGCATTTAAAGCAATATCCCACAGCCTCTCCTCCACTGCATCACTTGGTTGCTCGGCATCATCAGAGTATCTGAGCACCTGTAACTCAGCAGAAATTGTATGAAATTATGGGAAATAAAGTTGCCAAGAGCCACCTGTAAGCACGAAGAGGAAATTTGTGATGAAAGACTCCATCTTACCCTTTTGTGCATGACTAATGACATATAAATAATAAAAAAGAGAAAAACTGCAATATTTCATATATATAATAGTTTATATAGCAATTAACCCATATTTCTTTAGTTGTCCTGACTTACATTAAAACTTACAATCCTATAGCTTTACAGTTCAAAGCCATTTAGTATTTACCTGTGTCTTAGAAAGGAAAACACTTAGAGAAAGTCCCTGTGCAGCTGAGGAAATGGGGTGGAAGGGTAGACAATGTGTAGATAGAGAATAAGACAATTATATCTATGGATCAGTTAAACAGCAAATCCTGTTTTCACCTCAGATGTACAGTTGTGTTAATTTCAAACTGTATATTTACATTTCACACTCCAGCCTGGAGTGTGAGCAATGTTAAGGGGTTTTTTCCTGAATGAGATGGATTTTTCATAGAAACAGTAGAATGCTTCAAAAATTTTAACATTTATCTCTTAGAGCTTGGTGCACAAGCCAGTCCTGTAAAGAAGGATCTGCTCTCTCTCTTTTCTTCCTTTCTGCTACCAGGATCAGAACAAAAGAATGGATAGGGCTATGAAGATGGTGAAGAACCTCGAGGGGAAGCCATATGAGGAGCAGCTGCAGTCACTTGGTCTGTTCAGCCTGGAGAAGACCTGAGGGAAGAGCTCACTGAAGTTACAACTTCCTGGTGAGAAGAGGAGGGGCAGGCGCTGATCTCTTCTCTGTGATGTGACCAGCGGCAGAACCTGAGGGAATAGCCTGAAGCTGTGTCAGGGGAGGTTGAGGTTGGATGTTAGGAAATGATTCTTCACGCAGTGGGTGTTTGGGCACTGGAACAGCTCCCCATGGCAGCGGTCACAGCACCAAGCCTGACGGAGTTCAAGAAGCACATGGACAATATTCTCAGGCACATGGTGTGACTCTTGGGGCTGTCTGGTGAAGGGCCAGGAGTTAGGGCCAGAAGGGCCAGGATCATTTTCAGTGATCCTTGTGAGTCCCTTCCAATTCAGGATAGTCTCTAATTCCATGAAGAATTTCATTTGGTAAAAGCCATTTTAACATTTACAATGGTTTAGCAAAATACTTCTCAAGTCAAATATTTTGAAAGCATCTTGTTTGTGAAGCAGAGTGCAAGAAAGAAATAAAGCAGGTGCCAACAAAAAACATTTTCTCAGGAGAGAGTGTTTGAATTCAAGTGCTGACCTTAATGTCCCTGGCAGCTCATGGAATATTGCTGCCCATGTTAGAGAGTGGTGATGACTGTTGATTGCTCTCAGTACAAGGAGACATTAGAATGCTATTATGGACTTTTTACCCCCCTTCCAGCCTCAAAGAACATTCTCTGACTGACTAATCTAGTAAACTATACAACTTGATCAGATATTCTGTATGATCACTAGATTAGGGTAAAACCAGGACTGCTCTGGAACTTGCAGAGTTGGAATCCTTCCATGTATAGCCTTTCAAGGGTTGAAACAAACTATGCTGCCAAGATAACAACAGTGTAGCCTGAATAACAAGAAAGTATTTTGGACATGAATTTAATTTCAAGTTCATAATTAAGCTTTAATGAAAATTACTCTTCGGGGAGAAATCCAGGCTTTGGGCCACTATGATGCTGCTCTACCTCTAGGCAAAGTTTTATATCCCTGTATTCTTAGCTTACAGTATTGATACAGGGTCTGACCTGTACTGTACAGAAAAGAAAGAAATCACTTAAGGTCTTTGCTAACGGCTGGTGTAACCAGCAATTTCTTTAGAAATTTGTATGTGATGCCATTAAGGGAAAGTTACCTTCTGTTTGCCACTTTAAAAAAATCTTGTCTCTTCCCCCAAAAGCAGACAGTATTTACTCTGAATGACATGTGAAATTTTACATTCCCATAGCAAAGAACTTACTAAAAAGGCAGTAGAATCCACTGTGCAAAACACAATAAAGAGAATTTTTTAAACTTAAGGAAGGGAGAATTGGTTTATTTGATTAAAGGGAGCACTCAGGCACATGGTACTTGAATTTATCACTCTTTAGCAACGGTAATTTTGCCATCCTATCTAGAAGAGCAGAGCAAAGGATCTACACAACAAATAAAAATTCTCTCCTTGCATCCAAAAGATTGTAATGTGAAAGTAAAAAGAGACAAGCTTGTTGAGGAAGAGAGAAATTATAACTTAACAAGAAGGCAGCCCACAGCTGTCACTCAGGAACCAGACTGGAAAATGTTCTGGTGTATTATCATTTTCTAAAAGGCTTATTTTTGTAAAACTGAGAATAATCTCAATGTCTAAAACACCAGATACCAATAGCAGGAATAAAGGATTAAACAACAGTTAAAGTATGGGACCTCAATAAATACCATTTTCAGAAGTAAATTCACCTTGTTACATTCATCTACTTCTATGTTTGAAATCTAGGCTTCAAATTTGAATGTAAACGGATTAAGCACAATGCTGAAGCCCTTCTAAGCATTTATAGGGAAGAAATACTAATCTTGGCTTTTAGCGTGTTTATAGGATTTGAAAAGTCACCTGAATTAAAGAAGATTTTCTAAGCTGTATTCTGAGACAGTTGTGTGAAATACCTTCATTCATAACAATGGAACTTTTATTTCAAAACTTGATGGTATTATTTAGTTTTAGTATCTATCTACTTCATGAGGTACCTTGTGTTAAAAAACCCCTGTGGACTTCACAAAACATCACCTGCCATTTCCCTCCTTCTGTAAAAGAAATTCTGTGCCAAGAGTGTCCTTACGAATTCCCTCCTTTACCTGTTAGACAGGCAGGAGGATTTCTTGAAGATAAGGATCAGGGAGTGTGGAGGGGGCCTGTTGTGAATACTGTCTTTTCTGTGAGATGAAGCATTTTTGAAGAAAATGGTTTTGCAGACATTTTCTCTAACCTCATGAAATCAGTCAGGGATGGAGTTTTTTTTGCATGGAGAGTGTGTTGGTGGAGAATCTTCACGCTCACTTCTTGCATGCTTTTTCTTGGATGTTGTCTTAGTAAAAATGAGTAATTTCACTGTTGATCATTTTATTAAAGCTGCCATCTGAAATAAAGTATTTGCATAATTGCAAGGCTACAGGTTTAAAGAGAGAAAGCTGTAAGGAGAGAAGGGAAAGTGCTTGCTTGCCTTGGAGCTTACACCAGTATCTTGAATGGGATACAGCACCTCATCAGCACGGGAGCTGTTTCCACATAGTCTCAACTGCTTCCCAACCAAGAGGTTTTGCCATTGGAGTTATGCCTGGTAGTGGCACAGTATTTTCCACCTTAGGACTTAAACTATGAGAGTGGCAGAAATTGAAAGCATAAATCAGCCTGAATCCCATGAATGAGATCAAAGTAATGTCTTCTTTTCTCTCTCTCTCTCTCTTTTTTTTTAAATTTAAAAAAAAGGCTCAAAGGCTTTGTTCTAATAGTAATAGTCATCAGAAAAGCAGAATAGTCTGATGATTACTCTGGTTTTTAACAGATGACTCATCCTTTGACGAATCTGGAGGGAAAAGAGCACTGGGTTTCTTGTCTTTCCTGGAGTAGCTTCAGGCCTTTGTGAGTCAAGCCTCATGCACTGAGAAAGACAAATCTACAATGTTTACCACTGCGTTAGTAATGAGCATACTGTGCATCAGCTAGCACACATTCCTTCTTGAGGCATGTATTTAAAACATATTACTTCAGCAAACACTAGATAATTAGCAGCTCTTAATTGTAGTTTAATTTCTTACTTTTCCCTGCAACTTTTAAAATGCTATCAGAAATAAAAGTGGTTCCAGTGCTTCAGAATTGTTCCATATTGCATCAATCCACCAAACAGATCTGTCAGAACCCAGTTAAAATGTTTTACAGTTTCCTCGCTGGGCTACAAAAGGGTTAAATAGCCAAGCCAAAAAGCCTTTAATGAAAATGCTACAATGACTTCACAACAGTTTCACAATAAACATAGATATTTATAGATTTTCTGTGCACTAACAGGACAACAGAAAGGTAACAAGTTTGGTTTAAGTTCAGTGGGCACACAACACAGAGTACAACTGCACCACTGCTCTCTCAACAAAGTCTACACAGGCTCAGATATGGTTATGAAGTATATGGGAACCCAGCTTCTTACAGTGAGGAAAAAGCTTTGTACTAATGAGGCTCTGACATATGCAAGCCACTTTTGTGTTTCATAATACAAATGCTCCTTTTAAGTTGTGTGCTACACGCATGATCACAGCAAAGCAGATGCATGAGATGAAAACTGAGGAAATGAGGGGAAAATGCTTTCTCGGTAATTTTAAGTTCCTACCATTGCACTTGATTTTTCAGCCCCAATACTTTCAAGATTCCCAAATCCTTTTTTTCTATATTATGCTTTACACCAATCTACTAAATTATTGAAATTTAATTATATTGAGTGCATATTTCAGTTGTAGTGGAATTTTTCCGCATACTTGCATGTACTAGTGACCATTAAAATCTGCTACATTCTTGTAAAATTTTTCTTGTAGAATATTTCAGTTGCTATTTTGCTTGCTTGCCAGCTCACTTCCTAAAGATGACAAATTAAAAAAACAGAAGTACAACCATAAATCTGTAAGGATCTTATTGTTATCTAGGCTTTAAAAACCAGACAGGGAAGTATTTGAAAATGTTTTTTCACATGAAATATTATTGGAAGAAAATCTCTATGGCTTCCACTCTTCTCGCATCACTGCGTAAGAAAAATTTCAGGAAATTTATCTTTACCACCACCCTGCAAGATAGGAAAATACACTATTCCTATTTTACACATAAGCAATTAAAACACCACCTAGGCTATGTAAAAGGCCATATTATAAAAGAACGTGGAATTGAACTTTTGTCTTCCAAATCCCACACTAGCACCCATATCACACAAAACTAATTGCTTCCTTGACTAGAGATAAATAGCAGGCAGCCTAACCAAAGGTGTGTATTAGTGTTTAACTGTAGAAATTGCATTTCACAGGGATTTAACTATCCTGCAACTATGTTTCCCCAACAACTTAACTCATTCCTGACAAGTACCCAAACCTATAAAAAAGCCAACCAAAACTACATCACAATGAATCAGAGGTACAAACTGACCACATACCAACTCAGAAGGAGGATGTTAGCCTTTCCATATAATAACTTAAAACAAGGATGTTAGCCTTTCTAGGTGATTTAATTGGGAGTTCAAGTTCAGAAGATGTCTTTTGTTTGTTCCCTCAAAAATGATGTAAGTATATAAATATTACACTTGCTCACATCCAGTTTATCAATGTTGTCCTGTAAGAATAACCCTTGTTGGTCATTATGACTCCCCCAATCAGTTGTTTGAATCATACACAGTGCAAGTAATTTTATTCCTTTCAGCTTACTGATGAAAATGTTATGCAGTACAGAGCAAAGAACTGACTCCTATAGGAACCCAATAGAAAATGTGCCTGGTTTACAGGTGTATTGACATTCCTTTGTTTGCCAATTTCTAATTCAGTTAGAAAGCCAGATTGATCTTGTATCATTATTTTTATATAAAAATGTTAGACAGTGCTATGTCAAGCCTTACAGAATTCTGTATATCTCATAGTAACAATATTAGCTTTCACCAGCCAAAGTTTTAATCTAATAAAGATGGATGTGCAGTTAAACAACTATTGATTGGTGTTACACCTCTCTCCTTTATTTCTGTATCAATGGAGACCTGCACTACATTATTTCACCTACGAATGATGTCAAGGACAGGGTATAATCACATCCATAATTTTTGTTAACTTTGCTTACAGACAAGAGTAAGACAGTTAAATTACAAAGAGGGGAAAAAAAGACTAAGAACTTAGGTTGGCATCTAATTCTGACCTAGTTTCCATGTTTCTCCAGGAATTTATGACATGTCTCACACAAGGACAACAGGGCAAGATTTTAGTTGTTACAAGAGTAATTTCTGATGCTGTATTTGCTGAAATGGTGCAGGGGATTGTCTGAAGAGGGAGGAAGGGAAGAAGAAAGGGGAAGAGGGAGGACAACACCTTGTTTTAAATCCTCTCTTCCCATGGGAGCAGAAAAACCTCCAAGGTCAGGCTTCATGAGTTTCAGCTGTAGGCTGACTGGTCTCGCCATCTGTGACCTTGCAGAGCACTCCCACGGCATTAATATTAAAAATGGAGCAATTTCAAATGACTGAAACTCATACGTGCATCTCCTCATTTTAAGTGAATACAAAATCTTTTTTTCAACCTTGTTCATCTCAGACCTAAATCTTATTTCCTCACCTTTTTGAATGTGGTTTCTAAATCAAGATTCCTGTAGGAAGCAACCCAAGGCAAGTACTGTATTTGCAATGTATTTTCATTCTCCACATTCTGATATGTACAATTCCCAGTTTTGTTTTGGTTGTACCCAGGCCATGGAAGAGAAGACCCAGTGGCATATTCTAGAACAACTTTGTAGAATAATAAGGTAACACCTTGAAGAAACTTAAGACTGCCTTCAAATTGGCCATGTATGCTAAACACACAATAGCTACAAACTCCTCTACACACAAGAAATAATCGGGCCTAGTTGAGTTAAACAGAAGATAAAGAAAATACTTACAAGGATAAGATTATAAGGAATGTGAGCAGATTGTCATCCTTCATTCAGAGTCTTATCACAGAAAAGAGGATATACTAGATGTAAAGTTGTATTTGGTTAGACTTAGACTGGCTGAATGAATATAAGCCACCATTTCAGTTTATTTAATTTAAAAAGCAGGTCAAAGTGCTGCTTTCAGCTACCTATTAATATTGAAAGGATCTTCTGGTTATTACAGTTATATTCTGAAATGTCTTCAAAGCAGTACAACTATACTAAATCATAAGCCTCACTGAACAAAAAGAATGATGACCAAACAATTTTTTAAAGACTTTAGAGTGCCAAAAAAAAAATCATTAATAGCCCTAGACTGAAAAATAACCAACTTATCCTTCCATGATATTTTCACTCAGAAGTATCTGAAAAAACTACTTCAGACTAATAGGAAAGAAATATTTCCTGTAGAAATAAATTCTCCCAGAACCGCTCTCTCCCTTTTTGCCCTGGTTGTGAACACCTTTGTCCTCCATATAGCAAGTCCTAATAAAATCATTAACCAAAGAGTAAAAAATTCTAGAAACACAAATTCGGTTATGGTAAAAATAATGACAGCATTAAATTTAACCTTACACAATTAAAAAAGATTTTTTTTTTTAATTTGAGGGTTCAAAGATTAAAACAGAGAACAACAAAAGTAAAATTCTAGCAAAACTATGTTTCCCATATTACACCACCTATTCTGTAATACCTGGAGCTCCTGCTACTCAATTTCATTGTCTTTCCACCATTCATTCATACTTTATTTACAGCAATGGGTATAAAAATGGGTATAAATGGGTATAAAAAGCAAGAAAAGCGGTTCCAAAAATAGAGGTTGATAAACACTGTTGCAAATGGTGAAAGACAGACTCTTTGCAATACAAGTTGGTATTAGGCTCCAGTTTTGAAAACTTGTAGACACTGTGAAAAGTAAAGATGACTAAGTAGAGTGAGCAAAGTTAAGCAGGTGACAAAGTCTTTGTACGGTTACAACATTATTACTACATCAGGTGGGGTTTGCTTATTTCTAAGGACTAGAGTGTTACTACAAGCTCAGTTTCAGCTTTCTCCACCACATCAAAACACAAGTTTGGGGGTTTTGGGGTTTTTTGAGTTTGGTTGTTTTGCTTTTGGTTTTTTTTTGTTTGTTTGTTTGTTTTTTTGTTTGTTTTTTTTTTTTTTTGAGAGAGAGAGATAGAGAGACAGAGAGAAGTGAGTATTATTTCAGCTAATTATTATTAGCTAATCAAAACGGAAATTCCCAGACCATTAGCCATTTACATTATAAGTGGATTGCTTTGTGGAGAGAAAAACTGAAAATCATTCAATATTCTTGTAATAATACTGTAAGTATCAGTTTGATAACAGCAATAGTCTCGTTAGTTCAATTTATAACTAATCAATAGCAATAATTTAATATTTTGTAGTAAGGAACTCTATTAAGAAAGCATGTTTTGTGCAGGATGACAAAGGCTATCTGTTCACAGATTAATGCTTTGCTTCAGGATTAAACATCAAGAGTTGTCCTCCAAACAAGGACAGATTTGACGGGCAGGCTTAGGGGAGTACAGTGCAGCCCACAGGCTCTAGGCAATTTCCCCATCTGTACTATAGATGCATCTAGCCCTGTCCAACCCCAAACACTCTCTGTCTGCAAAAAAATTTAAAACACTGATCTAAGTGACTTCAAACTTATTTGCCTATTACAGGTGCAACAAAAATTCACAATCATTAAAGTATGTCATTCTCAGACAACAGAATGGGCACCAAGCACCTTGCTGGACAAGAACAGAATGAAATCCATCTAATTTAGTAACTACAGAATTGTGAAGAACTTAGGGCTTAAAATATATATATTCACATTTTCATCGGACTGAAAGGACTTGATTTGACTTGGTTTAGAGTGGTATGGTGTTGGTAGTGGGGGGCTTTAGGGAGAGTTCTGTGAGAAGCTGCTAGAAGCTTCCCTGTATCTGATAGTGCCAGTGCCAGGCAGCTCCAGGGCTCATCTGCTGCTGGCAAAGGCTGAGCCCATCACAGTGGTGGTAGTGCCTCTTAAGAAGGGCTCCATGCTGAACCCTGTGAAGAGTCCTGCCACTGAGGAGGAAGGAGAGGCACAGACAACGTGTGATGAAATGAATGCAGCCCCCATTCCCTGTCCCCCTGTGCGAAGGAGGCAGAGAAAATTGGGAGTGAAGCTGAGCTCAGGAAGAACAGAGGGGTGGGTGGAAGGTGTTTTTAATATGTGGTTTAGTTTCTCATTGCCTTACTCTCAGCTGATTGGTAACAAATTCAATTAATTTCCCCAAGTTGAGTCTGTTTTGCTCGTGATGGTAATTGGTGAGTGATCTCTCCCTGTTCTTCACTGTATTTTCTTTTCCTTGTCCAGTTGAGGAGCAAAGTGATAGAGTAGCTTGGTGGGGATCTGGCATCCAGCCAGGTTCAATCCACCACAGACTGTTTATATATTGCTGCTTGTACTGGTAATTTTCAATATATCATCACAGCATCTAATAAACACAAGGAAAAACGATTTTCTTCATATATTTGCACTGACAAAACACTTAAATACATTATCTGAAGCGTTATTACTTAAGCATTAAACTAATGAGACAGTCAAAATACTGGAAAATTATAATCTCATCACAAATCAGATCACAATGTATCTCAGCTAATTAGCAGAAGAAAAGCAGTAATAAATTCCTTGTGTTTCTTGTTGGCCACTAAATCGGCTTTCAACATATTTTAAACAGTACTAAATATGAAACCACTGCTTTTTACTAACAAAGAGTTGTTAAAATACCAAATTTCTACAGGTTTTAAGTGTTTATTTTTGGAAAGCCCTATAGAAAATAACAAAGCTTCTTCTGCAGGGGAAGCAATGGATGTTTTCAGAACATATGGCATTAGCAGCATTTATCTAACATATCTAAAAATATGTGCTGATATATAATGGCTGAAGACATAAAGACACTACAGAAAACACTTCCCAAGCACTTCAAGCCCAAACTCAAGGGCAGGTCCCCAAGGCATCATGAATATTCACTGAAAGTTCAGGTCTAGGACAGGGCTGGTAGCTTGGCTATTCCCAGAGGAGGGACTGTGTTTCTCATACCTCCCCAAACTGAGGGTTCTCAAATCAAATTATGACTAAACTTCTGCTCAGTCCAACATCTGGTGATAATCCAGGGAGTTCACTTTCACCAGCTGTCCTGTGTAAGTATTAGTCTCATTCCATGGCTGTGGATCAGTGCGATGACCTGATTACCTCCTTGTTATTCCATAATACAAATTTCCAGCCTTCCATTCTCATTTACTGCCTTTTATGTGATGGTGCAGAAAATGAGGCAGAAGTCTCTCAGGAGTTAAATAACCAGAGCAGGACTGCTGCTTTCTGTGACATTCACCCACTGAAGAAGTGCACTGCTACGGATGAAAGCACTAAGCAGCATCTTTTGGTGAATTCGGGGAAGGTGAATGAATAACAGTTAGTGTTAATCCCGATGCCGGGAACAAAATTATCTGAATTTTATTCACTCTGCAGGGTAAATAAGCAGATCAGTGACACATACTTCTTACACAGAGAAAATATCGTTTGTTTGAGCACGAGAATGTTCAGAGGAAGGACATTAGTGTCTTAAAAAAACAAGTGAAAGTGGTTGTGGTAAAGAAAGAGAAAAACGTTATCACGCTGCATCACCGTCACTTCTTTTGCTGTTCAGCTTCACATTGTTTTCCACGGGAGCAAATGCTTCACTGAGCTGCACTCAGGAGAGGAAAGTCCCTAACCTGTGAATATCCCTGCAGCAGGACAAACTGAGAGTGCCGACAGAAGAACAAAGATGATGACTATTACTTTCAAGCAAAGGGAATGGAAGCATTTCACAAGTTGAGTCAGAGCACTGACACACTTTCCAATGCAGGCATGCTCCCTCCCCCACCACTTTCTGCACAGACTCATTCACAAAACAACAATAAATAAGTCAAAAGCAAACACAGGAAGCAAACACAAATAGTCAAAAGCTCAGTTATCAATTCAGAGTTACAACTGCTTCCTGAAATTAATTAAAATAGCCAGACTTGCCACCCTCATCCTTGTTAATTTGGGTCTCCCTCCCCTGTACCACAGTACTCCCTTTATTTGCTTTCTTTTCAGTCACATGTAGTCCAAGCATCCCCAAATGTCTGCAAAGTGGGTTTACTTTCCTTTTCTTCTTGGAACAGAGCTGATACGCCCCAGAAGACTTTATTTGCATCTGTAAACCACAAAGACCCTTCAAAGGGTCAGCAGTGGATGGGCAATGAATGGTGGCTGGGGGACTCTGAGGAGGTGAGCGGTGCTGAAAGCAGGGAAGCCATTGGAACAGATGATTCAACGGCACAGGAGAAAATACTTATTTTAGGCTTTAAGCTGTGCTGGAAAGGGTACGGCTGCCCCCTGCAAAGGAGTTCCCTGGGGAACAGCTTATTGTACTAGCAGTGGGAAACATGAAGGCAGGGGAAGTATGAGCTCAGATGCAGAGACAATGAGCACAAGGCTCCTTCCAGAGTGACTCATCCAGCCTCTGGGACAGAGGAAACCGATCACTCCATAAATCAGCATCCTTTGCTAACTATCCCAGTAGTGGCACATGGCAGTGGGGGAAGCAGCTGTTCACTCCTTCCAACAGCTCATAGGATGGTGCTGGGAAATGGGAGTTAAATAGAGGTTCTGGGGAGATGACATTTGGTTACAAGTGGAAAAGGAAACAGTACCATAAGATACTTAAAGGAATTCATTTGACTTTACATAAGTAATAGGGAATAGGATCAGAGTATTCCAATAACACTAAAGTTCAGCTAGAGCAATGAATTTTTTTTCAAACTTGTGGGCCATTCATGCTTTTACTTGTAAGTAAGTTAATTTTTACATAATTTATATGTGAGCAATGCAGTTTTCTCATAACAAGGCCCTATCTAATATTTAATAGAAAGGAAAGAGCAGTTTGGAAAAAACATGTTGGTTTGGGGTTTTTTTCCCCCCACAAAGTTATTAGATTTTAGGTAGTAAAATTACATGTAAACTAATTGGGAAAAAGTCCCCAGTATATATTTCTCAGCTTTATTACTTATACATTTAGTGTATTAGCATGAAAGAGTCTACAGGGAGGAATCAGGAATCCCTTTCCTGATGAGCACTGGTGTCCCATCCTGCCTTGAAAAACTAAAGAGCTTCTATTCTTATGGAACAAAGAACATGGAACTAAGTGATGCACCAAATATTACATTAGTTTCACTATTAATTAATCAGAGCCAACGGTTTGAGAGTAAGATATTTTACTGGAACTTGCTGCTTTCAGTTTGTCTTACAGTCTAGTATTTAGGAGTGTCACTTCTGAGCAGTATGTCTCATCCCTGTCTAGCCCCAGAAGGACTGGCGGGGGACAAAAGGGCAGAAAGTAATTTTTATTCTATTCTGGTTGGTTTTACTATTATCGTCTCAAAAATATCAAGGCTACAACGTAAAGCAGCAGACGGGTTTTCAGTTATATTAACCAAACAAATCTGATGCAGACAGCTGAGCCACCAAAGCCCCTCTAGATGATGAGGATCAGACTGGGTGCTCTGGAGCTGACCTACCATCTCCAGCTGCCTGTAGAGCCCTGCAGCTCAGCCACATGTGCAACAGTCTCTGGGAAGGACCAGGGCAACCAGTATCTGGAGTTCACTGCTTCTCCAACCATCAGGGGGGCCCAGGTGCCAACTGGTCCTATTTGACCTCCTCTAATCTCACGTTACACGTGAGAGCTGAAGCAAAGGACAAGCGGGTCTTATACTAGATGTAAGTTTTGAAAATCAGAAAGCCTCTCCCTCTCAGATTCTTAGCAGGCAGCCATAAAAATAATGAAGGGGGGGGGGGGGGGGAAGAAAAAAAGAAGAAAAAAAGAGAAGAGTGAGAGGTTAGTTTGCAAGCAATGCTATTCCTCCGAGAAATTCATTCATCCACTCATCCAGAGGTGACTAAACATTCTTAAAACCATTTAACTGTTTTTCTGCTGGAGTAAGGCAAAGAAAGACAGGCAAAAGAAGAGATTACTTTGTCCTCTCCCCTCCTCTCCTCTCCTTTTCTCCAGGAAACACAATTTCCTTCAAAGAACTGAGATAGCCCACCAAAACCAGCCACTGCTCTTTCAGAAACAGAAGCCTATGGCTAACAATTCCAAGCCATTTCATTTTTGAATAACTGCATTTACAGATACAGAAAGAACAACTGTCTACCGATGTCCCATCCCTGAAACCAAGAGAAGCACTCCTAATGTGAACACTGAAATAACTACTCTTTTTCCAGGGAAAAAAAAAGTCATAAGACTGCCTTTTTCAAGAAAGACAGCTCATAAAACCATTGAGAAATCTTTCTTCTGCTGGATAAAATACTTCTTCAGCTTTGACAATCTGGAAAAACTCTAGCTGTTACAGTAAGCACAAAATAAAATGAAAAAATAACCCTGAAACAAATAATATTACTTTTAGCCTTTCACACATTCTCAATTTCTCCTACCAAGAGCAGAACAGCCTTGAGAGGATGAGCAGCAGTGTCTGAAACCATGGAAACTGTAGTTTGCCTGTTTTTCTTAAGAGTTGGGCAACAGGCCCTGTCTGAAATGTAGTTTCCACAAGGTTTTGCAATTAGAGAAGTCAAGTATGAATGCAGCAAGTTAGGGAAAAAAAAATAAACAGCATTTCATTCTTCATCCTAAGACTTTCTAAGTTATTATGAGTGTCTTTTCAGAACCACCCTTTGCAGCTCAGATTATTGGATGATCATCTCATTTTCTGGCCAAGAATGCTTGCAATTTAAAGAAAAGCATGACAATGGGCTGCACCAATTTGACACAGGTATTTTGCAAGACAGAATTCATATACCATCTTTTTTAGTAATTTCCCTGTTCTCCCTTTACTCAGAATTTTTAGAGGATGAAACAATGTAGAGGACATATCTTTTCATATTACATACACACCTTAGAGTCAGCTTAATAGACCTTTTGGTCTGTTGAATATATATAGGTGCAATTTAGTAAAGATGCTGAGATTCACTGTTCATTTAAATTCCTCAGCTGACCAGAGCTTAAGTGAAAACCTTAAATTTTTCACTTTTATTCCCCAAAACTTACCAGACATGGTGAAGGACATGTTTGGTTTCTCTTTTCTTTTAAACAAAGCCACATCTTCAGGAGAAAAACTGTTCCCAGACTCAAAATATGAGCAAAGATCCAGGACCAATGAGACAGACTCACATTCAAATGCTGACCTACTTCCTATTATAGCTTTCCTCATGGCTGAAGAACACACAGTGCTTCCTTGGTAAAACTGAAATGGTGTGGCATATGCTTCTGTAGACAAATAAAATGCTGACAGGCAATGCAGCAAACTGAGCCACACCACTTTTTCCTCCTGTGAAAGCCCTTTAAACATTGGTATTACATTATTCACTCGAATAATGACTGAGTACTTTATAAATGGGACAGAAAGTCAATTATTCTACACAATGCACCATCACAAGCAAGACTGTAAGATCGATGTGCCCACAGCCTATTTTACAAATACTTGAACAAAAAAACAAACAAGAGAATTAAGTTCATAGTTTCTTAACACTTTCCAGAGCTGGTAATGTATGTACTGTAACTCACAAAGGCTATTTATAGAGGCGAGTTTCTGCACAGCATTCCTAGAAAATCGTTTCTATTAACCCTCGGATACCATGTTTGTTGAAGCCCTGAGGATGTGTTACAATTAAAAATTGGTGTGAAATTTCAATTTCAACAGTGTTTTTTTATTACCCAGACATAAAATGCCAGTTGACACTTTGTGATTAAGATGGAACACTGAGTATCATTTGATTAAAACCAACAAAAGAGCAATAAAATCCATCAATCCTACCTACCCCAGTTTAAACACACACTGGGAGACCTCAGACACTGGGATATGCAGCAGACATACTTGTTGAGAACCTGAACAGCATGGATTTGACTTGTGAACATGCAAATTTAAATACTATTTTTTTCCTCAGCAGTTTGGAAATGAACACAATTACTAGCATTCATTGCCTCAGTTTTTTTACAAATAAAATGTTTGGGGTGTTTTTTGTAAAGCAGAGCGTACCTTATTTGTGCTATGAAAAATAACATAAGTTCTATGGAGATCCATTTGCTGGTTTATCCTAATTATTACAGTAAAACAAGTCTATTGTTTTGTTGCCTATATACAACATACTAAATCTACTTAGAGTTGCTAAATTTAGGATTATCCCTAAATGAGTATATTAAGCCTGAAACTGAAATGATTCTAGAATATGCTACCAAATCTCTTTAAATAACTGAAATGTATATTCATGAAATATGCTATTCCAATGGATTACTCCTCTATTTTAAAGGAATTAATTAATAAAATATGTGCATGGTGTTTAGGGGTGCAACAACTACATCTAATTAAAGAAACCTTACCAATAGCTGTTTTCTACAAATTCACACCAGCCTTTTAAAGTTAGACACAGCATGGTTAATTGCATTTAGCAAAGAAACATGTCAGAGGGAGGTTTTCTGTTATCCTCCTAAAAATACTCTGTGCTAACTATTTTTGCCAGATACTTAAATTTCATTGTCTAAAACTACAGTAGAAATACTGTCTGCTATATTTAGGAAATTTCATTGAATATTTCCATGAAATAGTTTATAAAAATCTGCAATAGCATTCCTTGCTTTGCTGTGCTAAGCCTGCGCTTAGTCTTGCATATTAAAAAAAAGGTAGCACTGAATCCAATTCTTCCACAATAATTAAGGAGAAACGAACAAATGCGTTTGATAATACAAGGTAATAAAAAAGACTAACAAATATTTGTGCAAAAAATAATTAAAATATTATGCAGATTTTTGAATACGAAAGATATTCCAACAACTCTGGGCATAACATATTTCCTTCCAATATGAACACTTGTGTCTATTGGTGAGGCTACACCAAAGTTTCTTTTGCAAAGGTTACCAGAGTAGATTATTGATATATTAACTTTCTCATATGAAAGCCCAAGTAGAACCCAAGAGTGAAAATCTGTCATAAGAGCATATGAAATCCCAGACTATATTACTGATTCAATGCTCTGATACCAATAATTAAAAGTGAGAACTTGCAGAACGTACTGCTTGATCAGCACAGGTAATGAATTATAATTACAGAAGTATACTTAAAAAGCATTGGTGACAATGACTAGGTAATTTCCATTTATTAACTCTTAAGAGTTTAATTAATAATTTGAACCTCAACCACATCCTCTTCAACATTCACAAGCTGCAGCCATTATGTGGTAAGGTTGGGGAAGAGAAGCAGGCAGTTTGCACCTGTAAATTTTAGCTCCCCTTTAGACCGTGCTGACACATGAGGGAGCGAGCCCTGTATTGTAGGGTTAGCCCAAAAGAAACAACCCTTGCTTAGCTGGTTATAAACATGCAAACTAGAACCTGTAACAGGCAGGCCCATGTTCCTAATCAATGTATTTCCTGCAGTATAGTGGTATTTGTAAAATATGCACCGAGACATAACTATATAACTATATAACTATATAACTATATAACTATATAAATATGAGACAGAATCTGCTTTAGAAATTCACTGCATTTGTATCAATCAGAAGTTAAGATAAGCAGATAATTCAGCCATTATTGCGTTCAGAAGAATTTCAGAAGGTGAAAATATAATCTGTTCAGGAAATACGTAGTTTCGTTTAGTTTGAGAAACACCCACAGGGAAACTGATGATAAAAAGCAAGAACAAGTTATAACTGAGTCAATGCAGATTTCATCAGAGAAACAGATTCTCTATGTGCAAATATTGTAGGTGGTTGCAGATTAGTATTTAGGAAATGTGCCTTTTTAGGGTTTGCATTCCAAATGTTTTATGCCTTCTTTTTTCCCCACTAATCAGTGTATTTGTAAAATAGATAATTTGCAATTAACTTAACATCTTATTGTTTCTTCATAACTAGCAAATAATAACTATTTTGGGACTAAAATTTGCACAGCCATACCTGGTAGTATGATTCATGTGAGAATCAGAGAATAACTTAGAAACACTGGCATCTGTAACTACTCTCGGTGGCCCTTGTGGGTTTGGAAACCACTCAGGAAAATTTAGAGTTGGGGAAGCCCATCAACATCATGCCATAAAAGAGCTGTAATTTCTGTAACAAAATCAGTCAGAGACCAATTCTAAGTGGAGCAGCTCCAACCCAAAATGAGTAAGGAGTCAAGTTGCAGGTGGTGCAACTTGTGATGGCAAGAAGAACTGAATTTATGTCTGAAAACAAAATATAACACTGTGTTTACACACAGCATGACAGTATTATTTATTCAGTTTTTAGATGTACATAACTTGGACTTGACCCTATTCTGAAATCAGAAAAGAAAAAAAGGAATCTGTGCACTGAACTATTAGTCCTGATTCTACAGCTTCCACAATGTTAAATGATTATAAATCTCAATTAAATAGTCTGACCATTTTTGTTGTTTCAAAGGAAATTAAGCAAGTCATAGCCATGTGGCAAATCATGACTCAAAGAATAAAGTAAGAGAAACGGTTCTTATTTTTATACATCAATTTTATTTTTATATATTTGGCTTTAAATACTGTAGCCATGTTATAATATCTGACACCCTGTCCCATTGAAAGTACCTTTTTTTCTGAATTCTGATGACAGAAGATGAGACAGTGTCTAACAGAATTCAACACCCCATCAGCAAAGAATTCTACTTTTACAGCTCCTGAGTTTTATGGACCACTAGTGAGAGCTTTGTAAAAAGGTTTTCAATGTTAAGCATCAGCATCCAAATATAAATGCTTATCTATTCAGAAAAAATAATTTTAAAAAAGCTTTAAGAATAAAAATCATTTAAGGGTTTATTTTTAAACAGCTATTTTTAAAGTGAGCAGCCTTGACATCAGAACATTCTTCTCTCATCATAAGGGAGTTTAATTTCAAGGGATCAAGATGCTTGCTTTTCTTTGAGTTCCATAATTCTTCCTTTCTAAACTTAAGAAAAGCTACCAGAATGTAACTGCTCAGTGGTAATTGATTTAAACATCTAGAGAAAATAACAATTAAAAAGGTACAAAGGGTTCCTTGCTGTACAAATACATTAAAGTAGGTAAATATGAATTCTGAATAGATGAATTTTTATTACATTCATTCTTGGAAAAGAAGTCTTTTATTCTGTGTACACAAGTGTCACAAACTGTTTATGAAAACAACTGCTCTGAAAAGTAAATAAGACACTGGCAAAGACTGTGTTGTGTCCTACTTCTGTGGCTCATCTAATAGTCGATAATTCACTTCTGTACTTTGTGGTTTCACTGCTTCAGCTCAAGTACCACAGTGTGTGGATTGAAGGGTGACCTTCAGAAATACAATGTATTCCAATAACTTATTTCAATGTTCATTATATCCAAAGTGGAAATACTGATGGACACTAGCATGTGATGACATATGTCAACCATAGGAGAGAAGTTTAATAAAGCAGGACATGCCGTGCCATAAGGAAATCTGGCTTCCATTTCTGGCTCCGATACAGCTTTTCTTTATGTGACAAATAATTTCATCTGCCTAAATTGCTTTTCCCACAGTTTAAATGAGATAGTATTTGTTTACTTTTCCAGATACTGTGAGAACTAATTTATTCATACTTGGGAAAGCATTTCAAATTTGTAAAATGGGAGCCTTGGCTGGACCTTAGCATAAAGCTCTCCTGTAGACTGGGAATAGTTCTTGTCAGCAGCAAGCAGTCAGGCTCAGATTTGTTTACAGCAATTTGAAACCCCTTCCATGCAACTTCTGCCACGAATAGGAGAAAATCTTTATTCCTGGTACAATGACATTAGCAGTCTTAATTATATGTGAACACACAAAACCAGTAACCAAATTAAACATACTGGACTAAATTTGTGGCACCTTTGTGGTCACTACGACAAATATAATAGGTTTTTATAACATCTAGAGAATTTCTCATTCTACCACCAATCTCTACTTCACCCCTACAGTCCCAGAGGTCCTTTTTTACCTTCTTGGTAGAGACTTAAGGCTCAGGTATAACTGCTCCAACAGTGTCCCCACCCCCACACCCCCACAATGGCCTGAGTGTAAGCTATAATTAGTAGAATATAAAAACACACATAACATTTTAAAATTCAGCATATCAAGGCTAACAAGATTAAGGAACAAAAGCGCGCTTTTTTCCCCCCTTTTTTTTTTTTTTTTTTGGGGTGGCACACTGTGGAAACAGAACCTGAGCCTGAATCATTGTCAGAAAAAACTGTCTCAGCACATTCACTGGGTCTGGGCAGACCACAAAGGTTCCTTACATGCATATTCCATCAACCAAAAGGAAGATGGATTTGCTCATTAAATCACAAGTAAGTTATCAGTAACTGAGCTCTCAAAAAAACCCACAAATTAAAACGATGACCTTCGAAACTCTGAATATGCCTAGTTTAACAGCTACTAGAGAGTAAGAACCATACAAAGAGGCTTACTGTCACAGCAGAAATTTTACAGAATCTAATAGTGTGAATGGCCAAACCACTTCTCCTGATATCACAGTTAGGTGCTGCTAAGAGAGACAGTTTAATCCTAGATTAATTTTTATTCCAAATAATTGGAAGAAAGCTCTTGATAACAGTCTTGAGTTCCTGGCAAGAATCCAGATAGTCTCAGGTAAAGTATTTATCATTCACACAGCACTTGCACCATCTATTTAGCAGAAAGCATGACTACTTTAATCAGCTGAGACTGTATTCCTATACCAGCAGTATTACAGTCACTTATTTAGAAGCTGAAACTAATGTAAGTTGGTATGATTTAATAAGGAACCATATGGTATTGTAAAAATATAATCTAAATATTTATTTATACAGTCTTTAAGAAAACCAACTAATTTTGAAAACAAACACCCAAATGTACCTCAAACAAAATTTTGAATTTTTTTTTCTCTCCAATCAGGTGCTTCTAGAAGAACTGAGATAATTCAAATCAGTTTGTTCACATTTTCAAGATCTTTAAAATCTTTTGCCAATGATTAACAGCACATACATGGACAGATCAGTTTGTGTTCCTTATTTGTTTATCTGTCTAAATCCTCAATGGAAGACTAAGGAAAGGAAATAGCTACAGTTTTAGTGTGCATGGGTTTTAGCCCAATAGCCATGAGATACGGGTTCAAAATCATTGCTGCAATTCACTAGTCTCCCTAAAAAAAGTAAATGGCAAGAATTGTTAAAAGAACAAAGTGCTCACTGAAAAAGGCCAGCTCTGGTGCAAACCCAATGCTGTTGAATTATGGAGTGGCAGTAATGAAGCACAGATTGCCACCTCTTGCAATTTTATTCTCAAAATCCAAAACCAATTAATGCTAAATTAAAAATGGATGTTACAGTCATTGAAGAGTTGCAAATACATGCATCACTGAAAATACAACAAGAACATCAGCACAAGATGAGATCCTACAAGCTGCTGCTGCTGCTTTAGAAAAAAAATGGTGCTTCTTCAGAAAGAAACAATGGCCATGAGCAGCAGAGGTGTCACAAGGCATATTAGTGTAACTGCTGCAAAGGACTGAGTGATGAAAAAAAAATCAACCCTTTCTAGAACTTCAGAGAGCCCCAGTAGAGAACGTGATGATGGATGTAGCTATTTATATATATATATTTTTAATCTAAAATGAAGACCA
The DNA here is from genome assembly GCA_013400435.1 of Pycnonotus jocosus. Taxonomy (NCBI): domain Eukaryota; kingdom Metazoa; phylum Chordata; class Aves; order Passeriformes; family Pycnonotidae; genus Pycnonotus; species Pycnonotus jocosus. The sequence goes on along the minus strand of VWYP01001637.1, from coordinate 20,765 downwards.
ACAATCCTACACAACCTTCCTTATGCCGTTCTTTGTTTTGGTTAAAAAATATTTTGAATTCTGTATTATACTAATGGTGACACAGCTGGTGGCACAAAGTCCTTTCAAATTCAGACAACGAAGGAAGCTGACCTCTATGAGATGTCCTACTTTGAAATATGACTAGATAAATATAATACTCCCAAAACAAAAAGATAATTTCCCACCTAATTATTCATAGAGTACTTTTCAAAATGTTTATCTTAGTTAGCTAAGAGTATTAAAATTTTGAAGAAAACAAATATTTGGCTGTGTATTAATTACACTTACAGAATGTGAAGGGAAAACCTTTATCTAAAAGATGATGTTGGACATCCTTCACTGTTTTGTGAAGAAGATAGAAGCAGAATAACTCACCATGTACCTTGAATTTAACCTGCAAACACTGATTCCACAAGGAAATAAACCCAAGGGATCCATGTAACAATGGAGGTGGCCAAGGGCCTGATCATAAAAGCTGGAGAGGATTCAGTTTAAGCAGAACATCTACTCACTCACTGTCCTTCCCTTCCCTTATGTTTTCTGTGCCTTTTCTCTACCATCAGTCCAAGCTATTGCCAGGAAATCATAAAAACAAAAAGGACCTGAAAATCCTGCAGTTGATGTTCTCTTGCCTTGGATTCTGAACAGAGCAAGAGATTTTCATTTTAATTCACTGAAGCAGGTTTTACATAAAACTTTAAGCACTTAATTTTGAGTTGACAACATCAAATGCTTAACCTGCATCTAACAGAAAATGTCCAAAGCACAGTCTTGGTGTTTCAAAGAAAACAGAGTAATTTAGAGAAAATATTAGAAACCTGTTACATTCTGGAGAGGTTTTTTTAAGGGTGTGGTAATGCTAGAAACCAGAGTAATTTAGAGAAAATACTAGAAACCTGTTACATTCTGGAGAGGTTTTTTTAAGGGTGTGGTAATGCTAGAAACCAGAGTAATTTAGAGAAAATACTAGAAACCTGTTACATTCTGGAGAGGTTTTTTTAAGGGTGTGGTAATGCTAGGTAGCAGGGATTAACTTGAAGATTTTCCTCATTAAATCTCCTGCTTTTGGAAATTCTATCATTTACAGAGCTCTGTCACCTAGTAGAACCGTCCTCTCCCCCTCACATCAAAAACACTGTGTGCTCCAATGATTTAGAAAATTTTATTTCTTCCTAAAAATTCCCAGATCCTTATCCACTCATTAATGGATATAAATTGTCCTTCGTTTTAAGGGCTGTGCATGCTGGCAATTAATGTTTTGTAACAATGAAGAAAAATAATTTATCAATGCACGATCATCTTGGTGCTGACTTTCCTAAGAGTGTTATCTATCTGAAGACCATATTGATGGATTTTTCCTTGTTAATGTAAAACACATAATCTGCTTTTCGCAAAGACAAAATACTAGTACATCAGCAGCCAAACTCTCATGCACAACCTACATGCAACAAATCCTTATAGAGGCAATAGAGGTGAAGCAAAAAATCAGGGGGACATTTCAGTTTTAAGCTTTTGTTGATTACAACAGATGACAAGGTTTTGAATCAGCACAAAAATAGTAACTCTGTCTTGTTTTGTTAGAACAACAAACTCCTAAACAATGATGAATTTTCTGAGTGCTTGAGTCAGTGATACAATCAGCTGAGAATCTGATGACTTAGAACACTGTCAATTTTGTTTGCCGACACAGTTAAGCTCACTACCTTATGTCACAACTTCTGAGTAGTTTACCTACAGTAAGCCTAAAGAATGCAAACTTTATTATTAAAAATTAATTGTTATGCCCAAATATTTAGGAAGAAACGTCAAGTTTCAAGCACACTGGAATATTTCTCATCACTGAAAAGCAACCCTACAGCTGGTGGCAATATAAATTCACCACCCCGAGGTAAAATTGCTTGCATGAAAGACATCTTATGTCATACACAAAGCAGTGGGGCTGGGCTGCCCTATCTGAGCAACTGCTGCCTTGTCCCAGTGGCAGCTGCTCAAGAGGCTTTGCTGGCTGCAGCACCAGGGGAGGGAGGCAAGGGAGCCCAGCTGCTCCGCTGTCTCACCGAGCACCGAGGCTCCGCTGGAAACCGCGGAGCGCTTGTGGCTTGTGGCTCCCTGCAAAGAGCTCTACCTCACTTCAGCCACACAGCCAGCTGAGCAGAGAGGCAGGGCAGAATCTGCAAAAACAATTTTTTTTTTTTCTTTTTTTTTTTTCTTCCCCCTGTTCCTCTTTCCTAGGCAAGCCAAAGAGGAAATTATCCTACCTTCGGTCATCAGAGAGCTGTGGATAAAAATGGAGATGCTCCCCTCAAGCACCCTGAGTTCTGTCAGCTTCTGAGTTTCAGCAATGGTGGCTCTGCCCCCACAGGGTAGCCTTATGGGTCGTGTCCTTGGTGTAACTTGAATTTCTTATATACTTTGTGCAAAAAGTAAGACTAAACATGGCAGAGAAAATGTGCCAAAATAAATGTTGTGGTCTCTTAACCTTTCAGTAAGAGAGGTATGTTCAACTCTCAGGCTGCAAACCACGAGCATCACTGTAATACATGCTTTGGTGATATATGTGATATTCCCCCTATGCATCACTTTTTATTGTAGCCAAGGAAAGGAAGAGGAGGAAGCTAAAGAAAACCATTAAAAAATTTGCATATTTCTTTTAGCTGCTGATTTTCCTGACAATTACTAATGAAATACTTCACGGTCCTGTTCTTTTTATGTACAATATACTCCCAAATACAACTTCTTTCTTCTTCAGCCTTCCCATTTATTTTATATACATGGACAATTGCACACTTACATCTTCCTGGTGCCTCACCAGTTTCTGTATCAGACCAATTTATGATGAAAAGCAAGGTTGTTGAGATAATAGGGAGAGGGAAGACAGACGGGTGTGAATTGTGCATCTACCTTTTCACACTTGCCTTCATCTGCCCACCCCAATCTCCCTCTCCCTCTTCTAATTTTTGTTTCTCTTAAAAAATAAATGCCACACATTTCTTATTAGGTAGTATAGAAAGAAACTTACCTTTACACATCCACTTGTCTCAGAATACTCTCTTCCACAACCATAAACTGACAAACGATGAGCCTTACTTGTGAGGAATTTTCCTGCCCCTTTTACAGTATAGATTTGTGTTCTGGCTTTCATCACCTCTAGCCTCCACCAGTGCCAAAAGTGATTGATTGGCTGTTGAAATATTAATATTTTCATATCCTTTTCCATTTTGGTATTTTGAACTGATACAAAATGAGATCACTGTCCAATACTGTTGGTGACACATGACACATACTGTCACATCTTCTGTTTTCCTGCCTCTCTAATCAATCATTCAAGCATCTGGACTCCAGAACAGAAGCCTCCCTTCAGATAGGGAGGACACATTCTACAACTCTTTTTCTAATTAATTCCTTTCATTCTTTGCAAATTTTTGCCAGATAAAGCCACCACCGAATAAACTCAACTACCACTTCTCAAAGGCCACTCAGACACCTACCATTATTTTAGATATGGTGGATTCTCTAGATCAGATCAAAATATAACCCCATCTCTTTAAACACTTGCCAGCTCATATTTAGCAATTAGCTCTGCCTCCTTCCTTCTGCTCTCCAAGCATCATCCCCACATTATCATTATGGAAACTGATAGTTAAAGCAATGTGTTTTTATTTGGGTATCCTAGTTCTTTGTATTTGAATCATATCTAAACGCATTCTTTGTCACTGGTCCATGACTTACATTTTCCCACTGTTCATGAAGTATATTCCTATTTAGGATCATATCAAATTTCTTCATTGCACCTTCTGTTTCTCTGACCTTTCTCCTTCTCATTTCTTTAGCAAATAAAGTTTACTGCATTCAAAACTGCTTTGAGTGCACCTGCAAAGATCAGTTTCCTAAGCTCTTTGACTTAGCATATAGCCCCCTTTATAAATTCTCCCCATTAACACCAGCTCCTCCATTTTACTTAAATACAAACTATTTGTCTTTGCTCCATGCACTATTTCCACTTGACCATCACTCATCAGCTCTTATCTTCAACTGGCCATTATTACCTCCCTCTATCATTCACTTGCAAAATTCCGGATTGCCACTGGTGATGGTCCATGCTCAGTTTACCTGACACTGTGGTAAAGAATGTTAATTCTATGGCATCCACTGAGGATTGCCATACAGATGTGGCAGAACAGATATCAACTTAATTAAAATAAAAAATAAATTAGCTGTTCTGTGCCCATTTCCTGGCTAATCTGTCCTACTTTCTTTATTTAGATCTGGCATTCCCATCACTGCTGGCAATCATCATTGATCATTTAAATCTTTCCATTTTCTTTTGCATTGTAGGCAGGTATGCTGTAATTGATTAGTTCTCAGCCTGTGCTTATATGAATATGAGTTCATTGAATCTTACTCATTCACCCACATCAACACTAATTGCTTTTATTATGAAGCCTTTTCAACTGAAAAAAAGACAAGCTATTTTCACTTGAGAATTTGAAACTCACGTTGTAACTGATATCAAGTTTTTAAACCACTTTTAAATCTTGCATATAACACTCTACAACATTCTAAGGGTTATGTTCACAATAGACTATTACTGTGTCTGTAGTCTATTATTTTGAAATATTTTAAAAGATTTTTCATAACATATTCTACAGTACTGCCTGCAGCAGTATCTCAAAATCCCTTCTTTCAATCCTGACTTACTTTTTCATTACAATTCTCACTCAGACTTACACCTTTGCATAAGGAAATGGTTTCAATGATCTTTTCATTTGTTACGTCCAGCCTGGACCATTTCAATTCCCACAAGCAAAGGCAGCAGGAGGCCTGCATGGATAAACACACAACTCCTGCCAAAACTGAAGCACAAAAAGGAAGCATGCAGGAAGTGGAAGCAGGGTTGAGATGACCCAGGAGAAATGTGGGGCTTGCAGGAATGGAGTGAGAAAAGCCAAAACAACCTAGATTTGAGTGCAGGTATGTGGAAGACAAAGGAAAACGTGCACCTGCTGCTGAATGGACATGGTCCCTGGTCACAATGGATATGGGAAGGGCTGAGGTACTCAATGTCTTCTTTTGCTTCAGCAAGGCACATAATACCTGCCTTCAGGAATCTGAAGCTCCTGCTACCATGAGGAAAGTGTGGAGCAATGAAGACTTTCTCAGTGGACAATGATGGGGTTAAGGAAGAGCTCAGGTGGACACACACAGGTACATGAGACCAAACAGGATGCAACAAAGAGTGCTGAGGGAGCTGGCTGATGTCCTTGCAAGGCCACCCTCAAAATTGTCTTTAAAATGTCACAGCAACTGTAAGAGGTTCCTGATGACTGGAAGAAAGCAAGGTGATCTCCAATCTCCAAGCTTCAAGAAGGCCAAGAAGGAAGATCCAGGGAACCACAACCAGGTCAGCCTCACCCTGATCCCACCTGAACACAAGAAAACACTTTTCCATTACCATGAAGGTGGTCTAGCACTGCAACAGCTTGCACAGAGGCATTGTAGAGTCTCCGTCATTGGAGATACTCAACTAACTGGACACAACCTGCTCTAGCTGATCCTGCTTAGAGCAGAAAAGTTGGAGTAGATGATCTTCAGAGTCACAAATATTAAAACCACTCTTCCAGAGCAGCTTTCTATTAACTTATCCTGAACTCTGTATCTACCATTAGATGCTACTGGGTTTCATTTGTCAAGTCTTATGCCAAGTGTACTTCTTTCTGAAGCTCTCAGGGGACCTGGCACTGGCTTCAAAGGAATCTCCTTCTACCAGAACAAAACATGCGTTTGGTCCAGCAAATGCAGCACAAAACACGCCACAGCAAATGAACACATTTACAGTGGAGGGAATCTGGAACAAACTTGCAAATCAAATCAGATTAAAAATGTGTCGTTAGTTTTAAAATACAGCAGATAATTGCTCCTCAGGCTACATATTTCCTAACATTATAAAGAATTTATACAAAAGAACACTTTTACTTACAAATATACCTCAAAAAGGTATTCAGAATTGGGAAAACACCGCTCCATGAGAAAACCTGCTGTTATTCCAAAACTACTAAAACTGCAGTATGGAAGCAGCCAGGAGGTACTTTAAGGGATTTGATGCTGTCTGCTGGCAAACAACTATCATGGTGGAACGGAAACCAGTATGGGCTCCAGAGCTGGCAGCTCTGAAATTATCACTACAAGATTCTGTCTTCTCCATCAGGGCACATTTTGCCTGACTCAGAAATCTGCATTTGTTTTCAATTAAAGCATTAAAAAATGAGGGCAAAAATTTTAATCAAGAAACTTGGATCCCATGGCCAAAGAATACTATGTGAATTAATAATTTCTGTTCCCATGGTTTTGTTGTTTCTGTCAGGGGCAGGAGAATTAACAGTGTATTTGGGCAAACACAGTGAGCACGTGACAGTTGCGATGCTCTAAGAGACAACTCATATATGACCTTGCTTCAGACTAAGAGTTGGAGCCATATAGCTGATTTAACACTGCTACAATAAACACCATGGATAATTTCCTGCTTTGTCTTAGGTAGCAGAAACTAGAAGCTATCTGCAGCATGAATCACAGATTTTACAGCATTTCAATCTGGGGGCATAACATCTGCAGCAAGTGTGACTGAGCTTTCTCTTGCCTTTTATAAAGCCTTGAAAATTACTGTAAATATTTTTCAGTAAATAGATAACTAACACTATTGTTATTTAATAGGTCTGGTTTTAGACAGTTGTTTTTGGTTTGTATACCTAGATTTTTCTTTAGAGTTAAATCAGATGTACAAAAGAAATCATTATTGAAATCATGTAACGTAATAGAGCCAACATAAAGCCAAGGAGAACAGATACAGTGAGATTATACTTCAGCAGTGGACAAAATAACAGCCTCCATAAGAATGATTTAGGAGTCTAAAAGGATGTGGTATTTCTTAAAAACAAAACAAACCCCACAGTTCCCTGATAGAAAAATCTATTAATATTTAATGCAATAATCTCCAGGTTTCTCTTCTGTTGAACTGCTAAACTTTTACGAAACCAAATTAATATTTTTAGTGAAATAAAAGTTGTCTCCTATACTCTCCCAGACACTTAAAAAAAGTCTAAATGAAATTGGCAGCTGTATAAAAAAAACTAATTTAATTTTCACAAAAGCTTTTAGATACTGTTGCAGTGAAAGATCAATATTAACTAGCTGACATAATGGTGAAATAGTTGGGTACAAAGCAAAAATATACATGTGTAATCAGAGTAAATGAACTGTGATCATACCAGCAGGCCTAACAAAATTAGCTTTAATCTTGAAAATATTTATGAAACGTATGTGCATTTTTTCATGACAGATCTTCACTTATGGTTCAAGGCATACCAATACAACACTTTTTGACAGGTACACAAAACACTTTGATTGAAATTATCTCCCAAGTGAACTTGCAATAGAAAGCAGATGAACTTCACAACCAAACAGAATGCTTTTGTCTAAAATTCTGGTTTCACATCTGCTTATTAGGACAGTCTCCTGAGCGAATTAATTAGCCTTATGGAACCACACACATTGTATCCAGTCCCACTAATAATATCTTTTAAAATAACCCTTCAGGTATCTTGGCAGACATGGCAAAATTAGTATTTAATATTTCTCCATTGAACTAATTAGCATGAACAAAAAAAATGAAATGCAGGATTTGTAAAAATATTTTCTTATGAAATTATATGTAATTATAGCCTTTTTCAGGTATGTGTGCCTTTTAAAATGGTACTTAATCTCTCTTCTCATATATGAAAAATGGGAAGTAACAGCAGGACCTCTAAAGCTTTTCGCCTATCTATGAGCTGCAGAAAACTCATCGGTATTTAATGCAATATTCCCTTAGCTTTGTGAACATATTCATTGTACAGAAGTTGCAAGGAAATAGAGATTACATAACTATTTTCTATGCATTATTCACTACAGTTTCCATGTGTCAGTAATTTTAAGTGTCACCAAATATTTTTGTCTGTTAGAATCAAACTGACCTTTTTGATTCCGTCTTTTACTGATTTGCAACATAGCACAATCATGTTGGCTAACCACCTTGCCATTATTTTAATGTTTTATATAAAACTGTTTCTTTGCTTAAGACTAATGACAGGCATTAATTCTCCAACAAAGTAGAGTGGCCACGACAGCAACAAAACCCCACCAAAGCCCTATGCATATTCTTTGATTTTCTGACTCTTCACTTTGCCCACCCGATGAGCCACCTGCCAGCAGAGCTCTCTACAACCCTACAACCCTCAAGACTATCAGACAAGCAACAACTCTCCTCCTTTATTAATGTTCGTACTTCAGTAGGGACTATACTAAATCCTCAGGAAAATATTTGTTGAGAGCAAGATCCACTTCAAATACTCGATTTTGGCAATGGAAGTAGGAAATATGCTACCATGCACAATAAAGAGCATCACAGGGAGTAAACTGATGAGAAAAAAGAGATAGACAAAAATAGGAAATTTCCTTGGAAAAGGTTCTTCTTTGCAAGCAAGGTGACACATACCTTGGAATAAGTATCTGCTAGTCATAAAGAGAAAATGGAGTAATTAAGGTAGCCACAAACAGAATACTGAATAAATGTGGGAAAAGAAAACATGGCTTTTTCTGGTTTTAGAAGTACATACGTTGGTGTTTGTTAAATACAATATTCCACCTGGAGTAAATGTAAAGTGGAAAGATACTTAACATGAAAAGGAAAAGTTGCCTTACAGAGCAGAGGAGATATAAACCCATTGTATTTGCAGAAGATGTTGTTCTGCTGTTTATGTAATGTAATATAACTGGGAAGCAGAAAATGGGACAAAGGGTGAAAATTCCAAAGTCTCAAATTTTTTTTTTCTCTTCTGATTGCTCTTTACTGCTCTAATTTCAGTAAAGCTTTTATTTTGAGGAGGTGGGAGTAGGGAGGAAAAGGAAAAAAAAAAAAAAAAAAAGAAACAGCAAAAGAAGAATTTAGCTTCCAAAAACTGCAAAATCATCCACTTTTCATTTTTGCAACAGATTCTGTAAACCTAGCCAAATCCTGTGCTTAGTTAAAAACAGAACAAGCTAAAATAGATGCTGGAAACCAGGCAAGATAGCACAAAAGTGAAGCCAAATAATGAATTCATATAAAATCATGGGATATGCTTTGTGAACTGTGGAATAACACTGGATGATTTATCAACAAAATAAAGTTAGTCTTCCTAGAACACACTGAACAATAGTGGTTGCTGGTACTGAGGTAGTGGAACTGAACTTCCTCAGTGGTTATCTTTTGTGGTTAAGTGAAAATGTCTGCATACCCTACCAGCAGTTCATGCAGGCTATCAAGTACCTCATTGTGCTCTGATATTCCATGACAGCAGATTTTAAACTAATCCTCGTGAGTGTGCTTGATGTTAAATTTTATTACTGCTATGAACCTGACATTAGCATTGCCACGAGGCTCTTTGAGATTTTGTAGACTGTGCTCTGTGTAGCTAATCCAAGATGTTATGTTAAAACTTTCCAATTTTTTATGGCAATAAATTGTAATAGACAAGAAATTTGATGTTCCAAGTAAGCTTAAGGTATGGGACCCTTTCTGTGTTTCTATTACTGTCTCTTTTGCCACTTTTTTTCCTATACTAACTTACAGATTTTTTTTTTGGCAGTCAAACTGAGCTTGCATCTCCAAAAAGAATGAAAAGCACACCAAAAAGCATATCCCTCTTTCTACAAACTTCTGGAAGTATTGGTAGCCACAGGAGCCCCCATTCACACAGGCAGTCATGAACAGCCCTGCACAGCTCTGGGTCATTCCACTGGGATGATGCAAACCCGCCTCGGCTGCCCTGCCCGTTTGCAGGGGGTTAAGAAATGAGCTTGCCTGTCTCCAGAACTACAGTGGAGAGAAGGAAACCTCAAACACGAAGTGCTGTACGAGACAACCTAGACATGCCTCTGCATTCATATGCACAAAATGCCTCCTGGTCAATTTTAGCATTTGTTGTACACTGGGATTTAAATAGGATACTTCATGAGAACTGTCAGGATTTGCTCTACTCCCGCTCAAGCCCACAATTGAGGCTTAAGCCTCAATTTGTAAATACTTTCTACAACTTCTGTTTTAACTACATGGCCAAAATTGACAATTTGTTTCATGCTGAAGGACCAATTACTTGCTGCTGTGCAAGGGAACAGAAAAAATGGTTTGCCCTATCAGAAACCTCATAGGATAAATTTGTAAAAGTTTGTCCCTGAAATATTAATCAGAAAAATCCCAGAAATATAGGTTTGATTTCATTCACCAAACTTAATATTATAGGAAAAAGCAATCTACCAATGACAGTCAAAGATCGAACATGGGTCTCAAGTTGTAGAATACTACTACAGTCAGCAGTACTCAATTTTACCAATTAGTCCACAGAACTTCCACTGGTGTTAACAAGAGCAATACTGAATGTGCTCTCATTTCTGCCTCTGAGCACACCTCAGCCAGCCTAGGTCACAATCTTGTTTCTGACAGTGGCCTAAATAGACACGAATAGAAGTGATCACACCAGGGTCACTATATAAAGTCCATTTTCCAGTGCTTTCCATTCTGAAGCCGAGGTACCTTCTGCAGCTAAGGCAAACATGGCTTCTGCATGCATCATGGATATAGCAAGAATTTATCTTCTGGGCACTTTTCCAGTCTCTCCTCAACTCCATGTGAAGTTTCAGCATCCACAGCAACTGTCAGAAAGGACTCCCCTAGCTTAAAGGACTCCTTAAATGAGTCAGCTGTTAATTTCACAAGCCTGTCTCTTTGAATTAATTTAATTCCAGAAGACAGAGGGTAACAGGCTTCTTCAATTCTGCCCACAATTCTGATTATGAAACCCACTTCAAATGGCTCTAAAACTCCATATATTAATATAAACAAATAATTTCACTTTTCTTGGGTCCTGATCTCTGATGTAGATCTGTTAAAAATGAGTAGCACTTTCATGAGGTTTTTTTCAGGTGAGCTGTATCCAAGACAAATTGAAATCTTGAAAACTTCTTAAAACACACAGTGAACCAGATATATTTCTCCATCTGAGGAATATGAAAAACATAAAGTAAAGTTTTAAACCTGGAGACTGAGACAAAAGGAAGACTATATAGGGTTAATATTTTGGTGTAGACAGCAGCCAGTGGGTGAATAGTTTTGCAAAAAGCTGAGAATACAGCCAAAGCATGAGTAATTGCATAATGGCTTCACTATTTACCTTATTCATTTATTTATTCACTCTGCACTGAAAGCATTAATGTTGCCTAATTATTAAGAAAACAAGGAGACAAGCAGTACACAACATCAGTTGATTATATTTTATATATCCAGTTGCATTCTTTACATAAATATAAATTGCTTAATTGGCTAATTCAGTAGACCTTAATGTGCCATTGCTGCAAAGGTGATCAACAGGAACCTTCTTGGTAATTATCCGACAGAAAAACAAAACAGTCTGCAGATGAAACATTAATCACTTCAGTTTATCCTTTTGTCCTGTCTGTGTAGGAGGGAAACCACTAGGAAGTTAAATACAATCCTCTAACTTAAAAATGCCTTTCTTCAGATTAGGCTTCAAAATGCTCAAGTATATTCTTGCCAACTCTGCTCAACAGCTTCTCTTCTACAAAGCTGCACTTACATATGCAGAAGAGAATGTGTATTAGGGAAGAATTATTAGCAAGAGAATCTTATGTATTGAGAAATTAAGTTTTAAAGGACCCCAAATTAATCACATCTTATGACAGCAGATGGTCTGATGACATGGTCTGGCTGCAGGCACCGAGTGTAGCAAGCGATCAAGAACTGAACATAGCACAGAAGTGATGCACTTTCCCATCAGGGCAAAATAAGAAGGAAGTTGTCCATAAAGCAGTAGTAGACCACCTGGAACATTTTAGCCTTGTGTTAATGGTTTTCAAAATCTCTTTGCTTATTTATCATTATAGATAAAGGAACAGTGCAACGATGCAGCCAACCGGGAACAGTGAAGTTGAGAACACGTATGCCTAAATATCAAAGACACAGTCTGTCAGCAAAATTTTCCTAACAGATCAAATTACTGAAATCATGCAATTTATCCACTTCCTTTTTTCCTATTTGGATTAGCAACCTTCTGCCATGTTTGTTGTGAACCAGAATGGCTTTGCCATCTCTGAGGGATACAGATATCCTCCTTACATTTCTGTTCTTGGAAAATGTCAGTGTTCTAGCAAAGGATATACATTTCCTAACTTATATACATTTTTCTGCAAATAGGAGGTTTGGACTTGGGCCTAATGATACAAAATGGCTAAAGTCCAAAAAATTAGATGTGTCATTTTGTGTAAATGCATGTTGTCAAGTAAGTACCCACCTCTAACAGAGTATCAGAGGTAAATTCCTAGTGAAGACATAGCTGCCTGTCTTTAACAAACGAGCTCAGATATGTTTAATAGAAAGAGCCTGAGACAAACCCATCTACAGCTGTCTGACCACCTATCAAGGCCAGAGGAAAACAGGGCACATGTCTACATACTGATTTCCGCATTTTACAGCAGAGCATCATAGTGAACAAATAATTTTTATCAAAGGGGAGCTCTCTCCCAGGTAATAAGTGCCAGCAGAGAGATCAGAAGCATCTGGGGATGGTAACACCTTAAGCTGTTGCACTACAAGCTGCCAGAACTCATTTGTCAGTCCAGAGGCAGCAGGAAGCTGCCGTCATCTCCCAGATGCGGGTCAGATGAGATATGCACAATTCCACGGGCCTGAGGGAGGCAGTGTCCTTTTCAAGGCTTTTTCTCCTTCAACCTCTTGGCTTTCAATGTCACTTGTGACTAAAAGCAAAAGTTAAAGATTAAGTCCTAGTAAAAGGGTTTCTCACAGCCAGATTCTTACCTCCACCCTTAAGACAAAAAAAAAAAAATCTAATGAGGTCCATAATTAACAAGTCACTCATCTCTTCCCTCAGAGCTATTTTAATTAATTCTCATGAAGCAGAGCTGGTTTTAAGGGACCAGCTGGGAGCAGACTGTTGCCCAGCAGCAGGGCACCTCCTCCCCATCCCTGGCCCTGAGCCAGGGAAGGGACCAAGCCCTGCAACACTACTGCAGCCCAGGAGTTGCCAGTGGGGCAGGCAGCTCCCATGGAACCAGCCAGAAAACACCAACCATCAGCTTGCAGCAGTCATCAAACTCTCTAAAACAGCATCTTAAATGTCCCCAAACAGATTGATGAAAATGTAACACAAAGGTTTGAATACCTCAGAGGAACTAAAGTCAAAATCTCAGTAAATGTTCTATTTCTTTGATTGGTTGCATACACCTTTTTTTTTTAAAAAAAAATCAATACCTGTTTAGAATTCCCTGAGAAAAGCAGAGGAATTATAGCAGATTTATTGTTAGAATTCAGAGGAGGTCCAGATTCAGAATGACTGTCTGTCATGCTACTGGGCAAGTAGGATAGATTTGCGTCCTTATCATAAATAGAACAGTAAATTAAAATGACAGTATTTTAAATGTGAATTTTGTAAAACACACTTTAAATTATAGGGAGCATTCAGAAGCTCTATTTGGAAGTTAAACCTATGTAAGCAAAGATAAATAGAAGAGAACATAAAATATTTCCACTCTGTCTTATTTTTTAAACTATTTACTCTGTAAATCCATACCCTTAAATCTGTTGAATTTACACATTAGAGATTTAGCAAGTACTAGATGTATAAAAGTCTGTTTCACTAGCACTGTGAGACACATAAACAGAGAGCTTCCCTGCTTTTGCTACCCTAATATCTTCATGAAAAAGCAGGAGGAAGCAACTGAATGACTGATCACAGGTCTGGCAAAAATACATCATCTTTAAATTACACCACTTCACATCATTGTATTTTTATTTGACAAAGGGCACCTACTGCTAAAATAGCATCTTCAGAGATGATTGTGCAGAGACAGTAACTGAACAAATACCTGACAAATGGTACGAAGTTCGGTTATTTGATGTAATAAAGCTGCCAACTGCAATTTGGTAATACAAAGCCAAAACAAAAAAAGAAGCCTGGAACTTGCAGCAGAGCAGATTAATATGGAAGTGAATTAGGAATTTTGCAACAAACTACAGCTAACAGCTAGAGTTAGCTAGCACAGCAAATACAACTAATGCCTTTATTATCTGTGTGCAATAAATACACCAGGAAAGGAGCTGCTGAGATACAGTGGATATATGTGTACATATACACACATGCACACAATTATCAACCCTAAGAATGGATCACTGAAAGCGAGAGTACCATTTCTGCTCCAATGGATGACTTTAATACCACCCAGAAGTGATGGCATTGCCAGTGTCCAGGCTCTCCAGTACACCTGCTCAGGGTAGCAGAGTAGCAGCACAACGGAACAGTTCCTTTTTTATTCTACATCTCTCCACCCCAAAAAACATGTCTGGAATCTAGTCTGACCTACAAGAGGTGTCAAGCCCCTGTCCTGGCCTTCTTTTTGTACCAAGCAGCTAAAATCAGAGGTCAAAAGCACTAGATACATTTCTACCACAGGGACCAGGAGAGCAGCTTTATAGTCAATTTGAAGCCTTTTTCCTCTAAAAAGGTGGGCGGAATTTGCAGCCAGCCAAAACATGTCTTTTGTGTCAGAAGCAATAGTTTAGCTTAATTTAAAAAAAAGAAAAAAAGAAACAGAACAAAACAAAAAGTTAATAGAAAGAAAAATAAATGTCTGGAAAATGATGGAACCAAGAAGCTTCTGTGAGATTTTGTGAAGTGTAACTGGAGGTTTAAAGAAAAAGGCCCAGCTATTTTTAATGAATTCATTACTTTTGAGATTGAAGAATGGATACGAACCCACATTTATGCAGTACACTATTGCAGAATGATGCATATATATCATTGTAGCAGATATAGCTATACAGGAATTGTCTGTACAGTGAAATTATGTAAACATACTATAATGCATGTGAAGTACTTTTTTGTTTGTTATTTTTGCTTACTACCTGAGGAGTGATTCCAGACATAGTTAAAATTTGGTGTGTTACCTGACATATGTGATTGGTATCAGAAACAGTAAAATCTTCACAGATTATTTAAGCAAAAAGCCAACAGCCTGGAGTAGCAAACGCTATCATATTGAAACTAAGGAAACACATGATTTATCAGGTGAGTCATCTCTTTCATATTTCTAATCCAATCCAACTCCAATTTCACTTGTAAAGTACAGGTGAAATTAGAAAGGCCTGCTTAATAACCTTGAAAGGTTGCAAAAAATTGCAACAAATTTAGGAGAGAAATGACTGTGCAAATAGCCCTTCCACAGAGTGGGATGGCTGGTTTCACATGGGAATGAGAGAGCACAGAAAACTACACCACCAGTCTAGGTCCATGTCTGGAGGCTCTTCTAATCTATGTTACCCCTCTGTGTGCTGCCCTTTGTTCACATCCACTGCTTCCATGTTTCTATCTGGTGCTGTGGAAGCTGTAGGCTTGGTGAGAAGAGGTGACAAAAGCCACCGTGCTCAGAATGCTCTTGTGCATGGAATCTTTCAGATAAGAAAGGAGAACTACTTTATACCAATGTTATGAAAATCCCTTTCCCTAACTATTATATCATAGAATCATAGGGTGGTTTGGGTTGGAAGGGACCTTAAAGATCATCCAGTTCCAACTCCCCTGCCATGGAGAGGGACACTCCCCACAAGACCAGGCTGCTGTTCAGCCCTTCCCAACCATCCAGGGATGTGGCATCTACCACCTCTAAGGGCAACTTGCTCCAGTGTCCCACCAACCCCATCATAACCATTTCTCCCTTATACATAGTCTGAATCTACACTCTTTTAATCTAAAACTGTTACCCCTTTAAGCCCTCTGTATGTCCTGAAAGGCCACAATAAAATCTCCACAGAGCTTTCTCTTCTCCGGGTTAAACAACCCAAAGTCTCTCAATGCGCCACATGGGAGAGGTGTTTCAACCCCCCGGACACACTCCAACAGGTCCTTGTCTTTCCCACCTGCAGCACTCCAGCACATCTTATATTCATGTTTCCATTTTTGTTACATTGTAGTAAAATGTAGTGATACTGGGTAATTCAAAATGACATTCCCACTTGTCTGCATCAGTTCTCACCAAATGAAATCTTAAGTGCTATTATAAATATGTAATTATGTTTTTAATATTGTCTCAGAAAGTATGACAGAATCCAATTTCCTAAGTATGGCAGCAGGGGCTTTAGTCCTTTGGTTAGATCCCTCCTCTCAAAAGCACCAATTCTGCAACCCTTATTTGTTCAGGCAGTCAGTTTTCAATCCATTCACTTAGAGAATATACATACATATAGGTTGAGTTCAGGCATAAAAATTACAATACAAAACATGAAATTGCTGCATTACATTTTGAAAGCAAGTGCATAAATGTGGCCTTTGACACGATGTAACTATTCAGATACTTGCCATATTGAGCTTGAACAATTCTTTGCAAAACCAGCACTGCAATTTTAATGTCTATATTTGTTCCCTATTATCTTGTTTGATTTTTGTGATACACTTAATTCAAGACAGTCATAAAATGAATTCTACTTTACAAGGGTGCTTAAGCCCCTACCTGAGACTAAACTTAACAAGAAGAGAGAAAAATAATGGTATGCTCAAAAGAATAATTCCAATTATTGATTGCAAGAACATAGCTCCAAAAAAAATCTACATTTAACACATTAACTAGGATGCCATTACTGATATCGTGAAATCCAGTTGAATCAGCAGCAGCATGACTTGCACAAAGATCAAATTTAACACTTCACTTTTGAAACAACTGATTTTAATTTTATTAGCATACGTAAAAAAAGAAGTTGATGTAATAAGGAGAAACTTGTTCCATATGAAGGCACTGCAGCATCACTCGACAAACAGATTTGTCTAGTGATGCAGCAGTTTGTTGCCTTCTACTATAGTGCCTCTGTGAATTATTATACTCCCAAGACATCCTGGTATGATGCAAATTGGATAAAATCTTGTATGGACTGCTGGGCAAAGCATGATGTCTTTATCTGGAATAAATGTAAGAGATGGCGAAGCTTCTTGAAGTGAGCAATGTGAGAATAATATAAGCCACTGGCTCAACCACAGCCTGTACAGACTTGCCTAGAGGAGCTGCACAGGCTTTTACCAGGAGGTTGAATGCTACCTTAAGGACCCTGGCATGGCTTGACATTCCTTTGATATTGTGGTCATGGGCAGAGAAAAATGCTGGGATGCTAAAGATACTCTGAGAAAAGAGCAGATAATATACTTCCATCGTCCTGATAGAACTTTGCTTGCAGCTGGGACTGTGTACTCTGGCCTTTGGCATTGATTCATCCTCTCTGGCATGTCTCCTGTTGACACCAGGTCTATCTGATAATCCTTCAAGGAAATATAGCCTTAGGTGATGTTTCACAGATGCTTCAGCAGCCCTTAGCACATTTTCCCAGAGCTTCATCCTTGTGGATGCTGCATTTATGGCTGATCTCTCGAGATACGAACAGAAAAAAGTTAAACAACTTGATATTTTGGGCACTACAGGGAGCCCTCTGCCTATATTTTAAGCAGGACAGGATATGCACAGCTCTGCACATAACAATGAAACACCCAGTTCACCCCTTCCCTGCTGGTTTCATACTAATTACTAATTGAATCATTTCAAGGTTCAGAAAACAGGATCCCACCCTATATACATTGTTTTTTCACTTTCTTTCTCTTCTTGCTGTCAGTTTTTGTGCAGATTTGCCATGCAATTACAAGCACTCATCTGCAAAGAAAACATTCCTATCTGTTCCCTTCTTGTCCCTGCGTTTTCTGCCTTCTGTTTCTTCCGAGATCTATTTTTGTAGCAGAGTCTCCTGACTAGCCTGAGCAATCAATACTTGCTTTAGTTACTTCTCCCCAAGGACGAAACTTGAAAAGTTGATTTGTATAAGCTAACTGACATGCTTTTGTCTGTTGATAATCCATCTGAAATGGGATCAAAATTTTTAAGCTAAACTAAGGCAACTCCACCCTCCTCCAAAGCTTAATAACAGTATCCCTCACAAGAATTTATCCTGACACTGTCCTGCATTTTTAGCTGAGCAGAGAGGCAAAACGCAGCAGGGGATGCATCCTGGTCTCATACAAATCTGTTAGTGAAAGTTGCATTGCTGACCCAGAGAGGTCTGGCAACCCTCAGGACTGAGCAGAGTAACAATCCTTAGGATCTCCAGTTATAGCCTAGAAAGTCAAAGCAGGACAATATTATGGGAAAAGAATTAAATAGAGAGAAACTTTAAATTACTGAAAATATTTTTTGCATTGTTGATATGCTTATCATAAGATTTGTAAATAAAATGGCATCAAACATGAATTTTTGCTAAAAGGCAACTTTGAATACTGCCAATGGTTTGAGCAAAAATACCATAAAGAGTAATGATGTGATTGATAAGGAACTCTTAACATTCAAAGCCTCAAACAATACAATTTTGATATTTAAAATGTTTAATTGAAAAAGTACTTGAATTTGGCTAAAATATATAATGTAGATGCTGTATTTGAAACACCATTTAAACATCTGTAGAAGTTACTTTTTGGTTTTATTACTGTGTCTTTCAGTGTATAAAAAAACCAAATTATTAACATTTTCAGATGATTACTGAAATCTTTGTTTATTTTCTTCACAATTTCAAGTAACAGCATATAAAACCATGCACTGTAGTTTTGAAAGTAAAATAACTGCAATATAAAATTACATAATAACTATGTTACATACAGTAGGCTGCTTAAAATTGTACATTACTGAATATGCTCATTTAACATAAATGGTTGATTAAAATAGGATCCCACTCCAGAATTCTAGAACTCTGACCTGGAACTTCATAGAGCTGCAAGTAAGCCAGCTGAGATTTCAATTAAAGAGGGATACACAAAAATAACAGAAGTGATGCTCATATTAGACATGCTAGTGTTAGTCCTGCTAAGTTCTACGTTTTGCTTAGTAGTTTAAAAGTCCTACCGCAGTTTTTAGTCCTGCTATAGTTTTCATTCTCTTAAAGCACTTTGCTGGTATAAATTTGGAACAACTGACATTGATATGACAATCAGTCACCCACGCCTATCTCTCCCTGAATCCTTAACTAGCTCCATCATAATGGTGACAGCTTGCTGGATGGACAGAGTTTTTGGTTTTATAAGAACCCTCAGAAAGTCCAGTTGGTTAAGAAAAACACACAAAGAGAAGCCCTTGCTCTCTCCCTAAGCATTTACAATCATCTTCTCACCTCACCCCTCTCCTGTTGTTTATTCAGTCCACAGTTGCAATCTTTCCGGCAAGAAGCTCTGTACAGCGCTAGGAGCAGATCAGCTCACTCTCTCTGAGGGCCAGCTACCCAAGTAAGAGTCCTGGCCACTGAAGGGAGGAATTAATTATTTAGCTGAGGTAAAATGCCACCAAATTCTTGACACATTTTCCCAAGAGAGGAACAATTTAGCACCTTTTATGATAATAAAACGTAACTCCAATGTCCTTCTTGCAACGTTAATGGATGTAGACAGCACACCTTCACTGACATTGCAAGCTGTTTCTCTGTCCTTTTTTTAATAAAACTTGAAGAATACAGATTTTTCAGATCCCAAGACAGAACTCTTCTAATCTGCAGTGACATTTTTTCTCAAGGACCAGTAAGAATGTGAACAGATGCACAATCGATTTTGCTCTCCCATACATTAATGGATTTTCAATAGTATTCTACAAAACAATTAACAGCTTCTTTATTCCAAATAAAAATTAGCATTTTAGCTTCAAGACTGCCACACTACTAAACTAAAAGTAATACCCTCCCACTCTGAAAGCAGAAACTTAATTTTACTTTTGTTCAGTGCTCCAAGCTGAGGAACAATGTTTGACATAGCAACAATTGCATCTTGCTTTCACAACTTTATTGTGGACTATATAGTATTTTTAAAAGAATATTTAAATTAATAATTCTGCTACAATGATCTGACTCAAATTATTACATTCCAGTTATTTTACACTTATAGTTCATAGCAAAAGAAAAACCTTTTATTTTGATGCAAGATCTACTCCCACAAGCAGATTGTCAGTGTATCTCTAATTGTATTTGCTTCCATATCGGAGAGAAAATGCCACTTTCTTTAGAGGAGTAATGATCTATTCTACACATCTCCAGCATGCTGAGTTCACTATAACACATCTATTGATGAGAGCTGTTTGCTCTCCTCCTTTGTCCTTTCATATTCAGTTATTTTTTCCCCTGGATCTTACACAAGAGATTACTTTGTTGCTTTCTCTGACAATTAAAAGCATTGTCATCAGATATAAAGTTCTGCTATTTCTAAGACACTAAATAAATTAAGCCCACCATCCTACTAGAAAGTGTATAATCTTTTATTTGGGATTACATTTCCAGGATTTATTTGTCCTATTTTTGAGTCCCAACTCAATTGCCTAGAACAAAATTTGATGGTCCATGGCAACAGGGCTGTAAAAACCCACTCTTCTGAACAGCAGTGACAAGTGGAAAATGGTTTATAACCACTTTGTCATCTAACTCAATAATAGTTTTTATGAAAAATAATTATGTTTTGCAGCAAAAGTAGCTTCCTCTCTTTGTAAGGTAAAAATGCAATTTTCCAATTATGAACTTAATAACCAACTGTAAACCAGTAAGGCTGTATTCCCAAGCCTAAAGAAAATTCTATCTGGCTGCAGGAGCA
>VWYP01001636.1:0-11025 GCA_013400435.1 Pycnonotus jocosus | reverse complement strand
GGTTTTACCTATATGCAACAATTCCCCCTTCTTTTTGTTTTATGCAAAGAGTTTATATATTTTGATGTTAAAACAATTTGCTCCTGTGAGGTCATTAACTTATTAAGACTATTACAGATTATCTCAGATACAGGATAAGATCTATGGAATACAGATTATAATCAACAAAATTTATCAAATACAATCATGTCACTGATGAAGAGACTTGCATCATAGGAGAACAAAAACATAATGTCCAATGTCTCCTAGGAAGTGGAAATAGACGGTTACTGCTCTAAAGTTCATATGGCTGAAATTCAGGAGTCGTGCTATTCAGGCAGGAGGAAGTTCATTAGCTGGAAATGTTGACTTTGACATTACTGAATGTTTTTCTGGAAGCCTGGAACAGGGAATAACTGAAGAAGGTTAGTAGGAACTCAATATCATGATCATAAGCGCAGTAGGACATAAAACCTCTGTTGGCAGGCTGCCTCTGTAAGTCTCCAGACACAACCATGTTCTGGCAGTCCTACTTCTGTTCCTGTCTTGGCCACAAGGGCTGGATGGTATTTAAGTCATTTTTCTTCTCTCGACCTCATTTTCTCGAATGTTTGTTTAGATGAACAGGAAACCACTTTAGACCTGTTGGTGGCAAAACACATTCATACCTTCTCAGTAGGTTACTAAATCAGCTAGGCCTTGCCTTTCTGCACTCAGCTGGAGATCCTTATGTAATAGCTTTTCAAAACTGGTTTACCACACGCAAATTTTCAAGGCCACATCACTCTGCTGGGGATCAATTTTTTTTATCTTTTTTCAAAAATTTCTAATGTAAATATTGCATTATTTAAAATTATCTACTGTCAAAAATGTTAGTATAAATATTGCATTATTTGGATATTCTTAAGTCATCATATTCCTCTTTCCTTTTGTTTTAGAAGCAATATGCATGCCTCTGGTTATGAACATGAAGGTAACATTAAAACAAAATAATACATGTAGTAAAACAACAAACTTTTGTTAAGCAGGAATAAGTCAGGTAATACACACAATTAGTAGCACATGTGAAATAGGATGGTAATTGAAAATAATGCATCATCAATTCCCCATATACTGTACCATCACCCAGAGTCTGCAGCAGCTGGCAAACCTTATTTTCAGTGATGATCTGGGTAACCATTCCTGGGAGAGGTTTCCAAGTTCACTTCAAAAGGGTGTCCAGCTGCTATAAGTTCAAATTGGCAGGTCAAAGTGACTTGAGTATTGTTTTGGTACAGAAAACACCAGGGTTTATTGTCATATTTTTCGATCAGGTAGGGCTAGGGCTTCGCCATAGCCCAGGCCTTAATTGGAATGGTCTTCCTAACATATCCTAGAAAATGAATCTTTCAATTATAGCTGTTAGGAGGTGCCCCAAACACTGCAAACTGCTAGAGTGCTTCTGTGAGAATGACTGGGACTGCATCTGAGTGCCAAAAACTGGAAGCAGCCCTGCCCTTAATGGGTTGCAGCTGTGTCCAACAAGGACATGTGCCACAAAAGTTTTACAGCAGGATAGCAAACAGCAGATGCTTGCCACCATTTTTTATATCAGTCGTGTGGCCACTGTCAGGACTGCACCTGCATCCCGTGCTCCGTCCACAAAGACTGTAAGACCATCAATTTGGAGGAGGGTTTCAACAAAGCCCAGATATCTTCTCCTGGAACTGAAAATACAGAAAAATCATGAAGCTGCACTGGATCAAGCCATAGCAAACCTGCTGAAATAAGAGAACGGACTAAAGACTGAGAAGAACCAGCGCTTGGAACGGCTGGAGAGCCTGTTCAAGGAGAGCATCTGCAGTTAGAGAACAAAAAAGAGAGGTCCTAAAATAATGCATTAAAATAAAATAAAAAATTATCTTGCAGATAATTGCACAAAGATATGTAAAATTGTCTGCTTTGTCATTTATCTTCAGTTAAACAGTCAATGGTACCATAGGCAAATTGCAAATAAGTAAAGCAATGCACATATGACCTGATATAATATCTTATGGATAATACCAGTTATAAAAATTCAGGGAATTCACATCATGAGATCAACATATCAGTAGCAATTGTTTCAAGAAGTTGAGACAACAGTTCCACAGACATTAATGTGTATGTTAATTAACTAGTACAAAGCATTGACACTTGTCGAATCTGTGAGGAAACCAAAGATTTAAAAAAACTGCATCTTCTTATATCTTCCAACAGCTGTTCACCAATGTTTCATCACAGTTGTTTCAGTTGGATCCATCTTATCTCTATAAGAAAATAACTATATCTTATAAACAAGTATATTTTAACAGAACGTAAAATAATTTAGATTAAACATTTAAACTTGACTACATTTAAATTTAGCAACACTTAGACTTGACTGAAATTAATTTTGACCAAAATGAAAATTAACTTAATAAAACATAGCTTAACATCACTCAGGTCTAAGAATACTGAAACTTAACTTTGTTTAATCTTACAAACACTGAATTTGTATTAAATTAAAACATTACAAAAAACTAATACCATTAAAAGTTCTAGATACAACAAAATTTAGCTTATTCTGACTCTATTGTTACAAAAAGTTACTGAAAATTTGAACAATCTGTGATTGAAATAGCAGCAACATGAATTTACTGGAGGGACTTGAAAGGTGTAGACAAGTATGTTGCAATTTTATATAATTTAGGTTTGAGAATAGTTCATAGTAGCTGCAAATATTATTGAAAATACTCATTTATAGCAAGGATTTTCCTGGTGCAAGCATAAGTTTTACTAAGACCTTTTAAAGTGCAGCTTTACTGAAAAGAATGCCAACAATGTAAATCTTGGCAAATTGCCCTGTAAACCTGCAGCCTTTCACAGATGTCTGTATAACAGATTTAAACCCGGCTCAATAAAAGTAATGGAATAAAAATATTCAAGGTTAAAATGGTAAGAAACCAATTATATAATAGTGTCCTGAGTTTTACACAAGTAACTTGGTCTGAAATTAGGGTTTCAGATTATGTTAAAAGGAGGGAGTTACTGTTTTCTGCAGCCATGGTCTATCAATGTAGCCAAACTGTTTTGATATCAAGCCCAGTTTTAATTAAAACTTGAAGCACTAAACATGTATACATAATTAAAATACTGTCACATGTATCTTTATGGTAAAGGATTCACATCAAAATTACCTTATCAAATCTGGGGGTAAAAAGCAAGCAGATAGATAAGATTACGGTCAACTTAACGTTGTTTCTACAAGGAAATTTTCATGAGCTAATTATTACTTAAAATTCAGAGAACTGCTGCAGATAAAATTCAAGGTTATAGGACTTAGTTAAGGGCTTAAAAATTATTTGATGCAAATATTTTTAGGTATATAAATCTCTAATTTATTGTTTTAGTAAAAGCCAACACCATTATAACTTTGTTGCAGTACACACAGATAATTTTGATTCTCTCCAATAAACAAACCAGTCAAAAATCACAGTTTATTAAAAACATATTAATTATAATAAAAACATATTAACATATTAATATTAACATATTATTAATTTCAACAAACATATTTCAGTGTGTCTTCTAGGCATTCT
Organism: Pycnonotus jocosus; assembly: GCA_013400435.1. Lineage (NCBI taxonomy): Eukaryota > Metazoa > Chordata > Aves > Passeriformes > Pycnonotidae > Pycnonotus > Pycnonotus jocosus. The sequence continues at coordinate 7,450 of VWYP01001636.1, read as the reverse complement.
GATAATGGTGCATCACAGCTTCAGCAAATGGAGCTAGCTGATCAGAGATTCTCCAGTAGCTGCGCAAGTGCATGGAAATAGTTCTGGTTCCACTTCCTCATTCTCCTTTGTTCTCCATGAGTTTAACATGGTCTGGGATGCTCTGGTTAGTATTTTTTACATTTCTTTTTGCTTTTAGTAGTTTTAAAGTACCTAAGACTAGCCTCAAAGTGATCACAATGAGAAATGGACTCAAAAAGTAGTTTTCCTGTTGCTCATAGGCAGAAGGAAAAGGAATGATCTTACAGAAACAGCGGTGTTTACAGAAACGGAGGGTTTCTATAATCCTAGTGGAGGTGGCAGTGACAGCAGCTGCAATTTCTCTATTGGATTTTAATTGCATCAATAAATTTCAAACTAGATACCATGTAGTCAGCTATTTTGTGGCTATTTTGTCTCCCTTTGTAGCTGCTGCCCATAATTCTTGCTCTATTTCCTCCCATGTTTTAATAAAATTGCAGTTTGTGCATTTACTTTTACACCATTTTTTCTACAACACAGCAACAAAGTTTGCAGTGTCTGTTTATCATATTTTGTTCCTTGCTTGCCCAACATAAGTGTCCATATATTCACTACAGCCTTATATATAATATCATTAAAAGTTCTAGATACAACTTAATCTGACTTTATTAAAAGGATAAGGCTGATGACCACATTGCTTCCGTGCTCACATTCCTTCCATGGCTGGGCTGTGGCTGTGGGTCTTCTGCAACTTTGTGTATTCACCACTTGAGTTCCATTCCACCATGCCGATTCTCATGACTGGCTGCTGTCATATCCTTTTGCTATCATGTTGGGGTCACCAGATGTCACAACAGAGATGGTCAAGACACTTGTCTCTTTATGCAGCATAGCTGAATCTTTATTGCACACAGCTCATTTTTATATGGAATCAGAAGGCACTTTGTGTTTGAATTTAATTGGGCAGCAAGTCACTGAAACCCAGTTCACTATTGGTAATTGGCTAGTGTACATGTCCATCAATTTTTTTCCTTCTAGATAGGTTTACATTTCCATCTCATGGGAAGTAAATGTTTCACATGAGTAGAATTTTCCTCTCCACATGTGAGAGCTATCTTCTCACAAGAATAGATTTTTATCCAAACTGATTCTCAATCTTATAATTCTTTTCTCATGGAAACTTCTCAGACTAGTTGTTATCTTGGTTGAAAGAGCAAGGCCTGATTTTACGAGGACTTTATTTTATAAGGTTTTACCTATATGCAACAGTTCCTCTATTTTCTATCAGCAAAACCTATATTACTTTACATTCTTTTAGAATTATGTTCCATTACATAAATGACAGCAGAGTTTATGGTAGGGAATCTGGATCAATTCCTCCATGGCTAAGAACAATGCTGCTGAAGCATTCATAATGCTAAGGAGAAAATGCACTGCTTTGTGAAAGGTTTATTTTTTAACATGCTATTTCACTTATACTTCCACTTATAAAGTACCCATAGGAAAATTTATTTTATATTGGGGGATGTGGACTGTATTTTAATTCAGCAATTTTGTAACGCATATGAGAAATGATAACATCAGAAGGAAAAGTGTGAAAACTTCCTAATTTCAGGTTTAGTATCAGGCCACAAAATGTTATCTAGTAGTTCTGAATAAGTGGAAAATCCAAAGAACTTTAAACCAAGTAAATACAGGGATATATTTTTAAAACAAATATTTTTCCTTCATTTGCCTACTAGATTTTAAGAAGAAATATTATCTTCTGTAATCACAAAATATGTCAAATGCTTACCTACTGCAGTTTACCACAAACTCTTGGGTTTGGGGTGGGATTTTTTTGAGGTGTTCTAAGATTCGAAGGTCCTTTAGCATTCATGGATAATTAGAATTTTTATAAAATATTATCTTGCAATTAAATTTTTAGAAGACTTTCTCCATACAAATCAAGTATTGAATGAATCTGTACTACCAAATAGTAAAGGATGTTTCATTTATTAGCATCTGTCATTCAGTTGTACTGGAGGTGTAAAGAAATAGTAATATTAAGTGGGCTATTCATTTTTCAATTTTTCCTTACTCTTAGTCTGATTTTGAAACTTAGCTCTTGTGCAACTACCTCTTGAATTTTCGTGGGGATTATGCTACAAAGTAAAAGGATGGTCCAGGTAAACCGTAAGATTGCCAGTAAAGCCTTTTGCGGTCCAGTTACACAAAGAAGTAAAGAAGTAAAGAAGTAAGTAAAGAAGTAAATAAAGAAGTAAGTAAAGAAGTAAGTAAGGAAGAGTAAAGAAGAGTGCAGCCAAAGTTAAACTGTAAGGTCATACAGAGACTTCAAAACAAGGAACAGCTGACAGACTTACTGTTGTGACCATCCAGGCCTTAAATGCAATTTGCATTCTAGAGTTTCAGATTTTTTTCTTTCATAAAATCATGGACCCACAGAATGGTTTGGATTGGAAGAAAGTTTGAGGAACATCTAATTCCAATCCTCCTCTGCCATGGAGAGCAGACAGAATCAAGCAAGAGGTTTGTCTTTGTATTTCTTCTTTCAAGTTACATTTACATAGAACTGAGAGAATTTACTACAGATTTTTGTAAGCCCACTATCTACTTATATGTTCCCTGAGGGATCTTTTGATACTACAACGGTTTTATAGTATAAAACCTGTAATTAGCTATTTGGGTTTTGCCTAAACTTGAGGGTACTTGACTTTAATTACCAATCAAATATAACACTGCATCTGCATTCAGGCAATCAGTGTTAGCTCACACATACAAACCTTTCATCTGAAGATAATAGAAAACTCTTTTTATTTATTCTAACTCAATTCTGACTTAAAGTAACAGATGTCACCAGGAAAGTTTTATAATGGTTCACATAGCAGAACGTCCATATACAAAGAGAGGGGAGGGAGACTCGGTGCATACAGGATGTAGCTGGGTTTTTTATACTTGAGTGCCAGAGTTCAGGAGTGGCAAAAAGGAGCCACGCTTCTTTTAAGTGTATAGTCTTGACCAGGAAACAGCAGCTAAGAAAAGGTGGTTTGTAAAGCATTACTGCCAAGTAGTGTGTCTTGATATTATTTCTTCTCTGTTGGGTTCATACAGTTCCTTTTTAGGTGTGAGGATGTAAAGAAGGCATTTACGAAGGCAAATACTGTCCTTCACTCCTGTCACCTCATGTCTACAGTGTGTGGAAACAAATGGAGTTGGAAAAGTAACTGTCCCCTACATCTGGCATTGTCATTTTCAAAATCAATGTCTTCTCAGACACTTCAAATTATCTAGGTTGCATGCTCTTCAGAGAAAACTGTTTCCAGAGGTAATTGCAATGAGTATTCAGGAATATTCTGCTACCAGCTGGACAACTGGTTTTAGATTCACCAGAACCAATGAGTCTTGATTCCTACAAATTTATATTTTGCAGTCTATTAACCTTGTTATCTAAAAGGTGTAAGTCCTGATAAGCTTTAACCAAAAGTGGAATACCTAATATACCTCTCCATCTGTTCTTATTAAGCTGCTAAAAAATAATTATTTTGTGTAGGGCTTGCTTCTTCCTCAATATGTATGCTCAAATAAAGATTGTGCCCTCACAAGCCTTGTAACAAACCCACCTAAAAGCTGTCTAAATTCACCAGCAAAAACAGCAGACATTTTTCCTTGAAATGTTCAAAACACTGCAACCAGTCAGTTCCCCTTTTATTGCCAACTCTCTGGTATGTGTACAATCTCACAATAACACAGATTTTTTTCACTGCTTCTCACACAAGATCAAGAAGCAGTAGTTACTTTAACTGTATGAGTAAAGAATACTGTGCAACTCTCGGCTGCTACTGTGATTCATTCCTGTCCATTATCAAAAACATAAGAAGATAAGAAGCTAAGAAGGTAAAAAGCAAAAAACAAACACTAAAACCCAAACTAATCACCAAATAGAATGCTTGGAGGTAACTCACGCTATCATGGCCTCTTGATAAAAGGCTTGCAGGCATCCTGCAAACATGGTAAACCTTGAGGGTGGTTCTGCACCTAACGGCATGGATAGGATTTACTGCAGTGAGAAGTCATAAACAATGGAATTTTTCCCCATTTTTTTTAATCTGTCAAAAGAATTTGTACCTATGATGAAGATTTGCATGAAAGGACAGAGAAAATAGCAATTACTCCTATTTAACACTTTCCTCTGACATTCCAAATATTCTGTAAGAATCAAATAAAACTTATTCTTAAATTATAAGGATACCATGCATTTTTGTAATACAATGGTCCTATCTTTATTTTGAACAAACTGGGAGGCCTCTGTGTTTCAACTGAAATCTTTTCAATATCTCCTGTCTGTAGATAGAAATTGTTCAAGAAGTCAGCCCTTTTTGTTTATTCCAGAGATGACAAAAAAGTTTACCCAACTTTTTTTTATTATTATTATCGAGAACAAGCAGTAATGCAAAAAGGCTTCAAACATGAATAAAATATTAGGCTAGAGGCATAATTAATATAAAAAGATACAGTGAATTAGAAAGGTGGTTAATAGAGTCAGCAAACCATATATCAATGCCAGTTATCATATTTCACTGGAAGACACTAAAGATCGAAAATCAAGTGTGGCAATTAATTAGTCTCGTTCTCATTTAACCTGAAGGTTGCATGTATAAAGAAATCAGGTTGAATATGAGAGCAAAGGGAATAAGTAGTTGAGTTAAAGATCAAGAGTGGTAGAAGAAAGAAGTGAAGGGGAAGCAATGGGGGGAAAATGTCTTCCTTTATTGCATTATAAAACTACTTTACTGATTCAAATTCTGTTGACAACAATCTCACCTAATTAAAAGCTTAATATCCATGACTGGAATGATTGGTATTTTTTTTAAGAATTGCGCAAATTTGGGGGTTCTAAATTAATTTTCACACTCTTGAACCATAGTAAAATTTGGTGTATTTACCCTGTTTTCTTTACAACTGGTCACTCTTTCACTAGGAGATAACATATTTGTTGACTAGGCATACCACATAAACCCTGTAAACCTGACTTTCTATCTTCTGTTCACCACTTCCTCTGCAAAGATACACTACCACCAGTTCTCATTTATATGCAAAAGAAACAGATTTAACTAATATAGGAAGGGGGAGCTGTTGCATGAACCAGAAAGAAATAGAGAAATAAAAAGAAATAAAGATCACTTTGCAACAATAACAAAAAAATAAATTAAAATTGTCAGCTCATTAAACCAAAAATCAAAAGTGAAAACTTTCAACTTCTATATTATAAAAAGTTTTAAAATTGTTAAACTATGATATTTAGGATTTTGTAGAGGAAAAATATAGGTTTACACTTAAAAGCAGTCAATAGCTCTCATATAAGGGATAAAAATTCAAAGCTGACATTACAAACTCAACCCTGAAAACTTGTATTCACTCAAACTACTATCATGCATTCAATTTGTTTTAAACACATTTTATCAGGTTTACTTTTTGTGTGATTAAGGATGGGAGTTTTATTTTTTTGTGTTTCCCAAGAATGGCAAAATTAAATCCTGTTCAATTATACTCCAAAACCTGGATTTTAGGTATACTTAGAGCCAGAGATATTTATTGAAATGTTTCTCCTCAAAATGTCAGTAACAAAAATGTAATTGGATTCCAGCTGCAAAGCTGTTATTCAGACAAAGGAGAATACATATTTCATTTCAGATACAGAGTGTGCAGTGTAGAAACTTGAAAACTTTCATTAGGGAAAAAAAAATCTTAAAAAAAAAAAAAACTTTAATAAATAAGAACAGTTATATTGCTTCTTTGGTTAGAAAAATATAGTGTTATATATGTTTATCCTCTTTGTGTGAAGATGTAGCATTGATTAAGGTCAAAATGTTAGCAGTAAATCAGGCATCACAGGTAGCTTAGTGGGAAACAGTAGTCTTGCCTTTCAAGGTATTGTCCTTTACCCAAAAGGATTTGGTCTAATTTACAATCAGACTTCTGAATTTCTAGTTCAAATATTTGTCCATTTCAAGCACTGAGTTTGGTTTCCTGAGTGGTAGGATTGAGTATATTTTAAAATTTTGCAGCATAAGATTTTTCATACCCAAAAATCCAGGAATCCAATCCACAACTTTTACAGGAATAATTATCTTACAAGAGTCCAAATTCATTAGCTATCTTCCATTTTAGTCTAAAAGTTCCTTGGCCTCCTAGCATTAATTATTCACGTTCAGAATGCTTTTATGCACCATTTTCATTTGTTTTATTCAATTTGAACTGAATCTTTTTTTGTAGAAACCTCATTACTTTTGGCAGAACTTTCTGATCTAGATTTTTTGTGCCATTGATATGAGATAAATATTGATTTCTAAATGAAATTTCTCCAGAGAAAGAAGTTGTAAGTGATGCAGACAAAATAATATGGTAAAAGATACTGATTGCTGTACTTGGTGACTATAAATTTGTTTGGTTCATATGCAGAATATCTTTACTACTGCTCAAATTCTTTCAAATAGCATAAACCTGCACACTGGTAATTTGTGAAATTAATAGAATAGGGACCTTAATCAATGCATAATGGAATAATACAGTTATTTGGGCAAAATCAGGTGTACTGAATCATTTTACCTAAAAAGTCATTTCTAGCATGTTGCAGAAATTATTTTAAAGAGTACTGAAATTGCCCCAAATGAGTTGCATGATATTATGTACTTCCTATTCTGCCCTTTAACCCTCTGGTGACCTGGAGCTCAGAATGTTATGGATCCAAAAGTCACTTTGGAGTTTATCATCTGAACCCTGATTGCTGAACCCTTGGCCTGCTTAGCTTTTCATTATCTTCTTCCTTCTCTGGATAACACAGGAAACTCCTGTAGAGAGATAAAATTCTCCTTAACTAACAGAAGAAAATAAAGATGGATTATTATTTTTTTTAGGCAGTCAGTGGGGAAGGCTAACATTTGTGCGTTGCAGAGACAGAATATAGTACCAGGCCAGTACTGGCATTGGAAGGTAGGCATCTGGAGGAAATTCTTATTGACCCTGTATAATTTAATAAACAGAAAGCTCTAGAGGAAAATCTGTGGCTGTGAGATAAAATGACTTCTGATCACTGGGTTTTGGGTTTACCCTCAGATTGCCCACTTGAAGCCAGCTAACCATGAGATTACCATGATCTCTGTAGATCCCACAATAAAACAAGCAGAAAAGTAATCAAGCATACAAAAGACCAGTACAAATTAAATCTAATTCTCATTGCTTCAATATTATTCTTTCATGTTAACATGCACTGATTAGAAAGGCTGAATCCTGCTTAATGTACACATGTTCACAGTGGGTGTCTTCAGTGAATACAGCAAGCAGGATTTGATGTCATTGGCTAATTTCTGAGCCTCCCAGAACAACCAGCATCTGTACTTAAAAGCTTAAATCTACTATGCATTTTACTTTTACAAGATGCAATGAAATGGCA
>VWYP01001635.1:39298-55674 GCA_013400435.1 Pycnonotus jocosus | reverse complement strand
TCTCTAATGTCTGTTGTTCTGTTGTTGTGTTCATTTGTGATTTCCTGAATCTTCTACATTCTGTGCTATGTATCAGTTAGGAAGTTGAAAATTTAATATTTTGTATAAACAATTCAAAATATATTTTGATTTTACTATATAGGTGTCTTATTCGGAATCACTAGATACTAAAAGTCTGTATTTTAGCAATTAGTCATCTGTTTTTCGTATGGCTGTCCAAATTTACTGTCTTAAATGGGCAAGAGTCTTCATGACTCTTCTGGCAGATTTGAGTAGTGTACACAATAGACATAAATCTTTTGAAATGAGAACCCAATTTTTACTCAGCAATGTGCAAGTGCAGTAAGAAGTGACAGTATAGAAAGTTTTAAAGAAAGTGCAGACACTTTTAGTGTTTATAATAAAAAAGAATCCTTATAAAATCCATTACACTGTACAGGCTGTGGAGGTTGCCACAGTGAAATGAAAATTGAAGCAAGACAGATACTTAGGATAAGAAAATAAGTTAAAAAAAAATAGAGAGAGAGAAAAGTGTTAGCCAAGAATGGACATGCAAGACAAAAATATGGAAAAATGAGTAAAAATATGTTCCTCATCCTGTATGTGTCCAAACTGCTGAACATAAATCACCAGCAGATTCATGAGGAATAGTAACAGATAAGACAAGGGTTGAGGTGGCTCCCAGAGAAAAAGACAGAGGAAAGGGAGAAAGGGAGGAAAGGCTGCTGAGTAGTTCACACCCTAATTCACACCTCAGCCTCCAGCCCATGCACAGCCAGCAGGTCTCTCTCAGAACCCACCTGGCAGCACTCCTCTGTGCCTGTGCCCTGTGGGGATTTGTGTGTGTGAACCAGTGAGAGAGTCGTGGGTTGGGGCTGTGAGACCACTTTGGTTACGTTCATGAGTGCATCTCCAGTCTACATTTCACAGTGCATCCCCCTGTTGTATGTACAACACTGACTGTACTAATATCTTTGAAGCAACCGAGGTGCCCCGGAAGGCCGCTCGTGAGGAAAAAATACCTGTGCCCCCTGCCAAGGCACCCGAGCTTCCAGCACCCCGAGGTACAGTCTCCATGGATAACTTAACAAAGTTAACATGCTGAATCTTCTTCTCCTAAGCCTTGTCCTCCCTTTTCCTGGCCTGTCCCTGTCCCCTGACTGAGGCTGTCAAGGCTGTGTGTGCTGGGACAAGGGTGCTGTGTGTGTGTGAGGGTCTGAGCTGGCTGCTGTCGTGTTCTGTGTCTGTGTCACCCTGGCTGTTGTTCCTACCGGCTGTGTCTTCTCAGCCATGTAAAATGAAATGCACTAATATCTTTGAAGTGCCTGAGATGCCTGAAGCTGAAGTCCTGGAAGAGGAAGAAGAGGTGGAAGCAGCAGAAGAGGTGGCAGCAGTAGCTGAGCCTGGAGAGCCAGAAGTCTCTCCAGCTGAAGGTATAGGGTGGCGTTCTGAAAGAGCCTGCCTTGCCCTGCACAGTGCTGCAGTGCTCAGTGTTCTTTGCCCCTCTGCACTCTGTGGGGCGGGGTGAGGGCGGCATTTTGTCATTTTGTATCTCTGTGTGTGATCTTAAGCTCAGTCAAGTGAAGGGATCTAATATCTTTAAAGTGCCTGAGGTGATTGAGGAGGAAGAGGCAGAAGAGGAGGTGCCAGTGGTTGCTCCTCCCAAGCCTGTGGCTGTGCCCAAGAAACCTGTGGCTGTTCCGAAGAAACCCGTGGCTGTGCCTAAGAAACCTGTGCCTGTACCCAAGAAACCAGAGCCTGTTGCTGTGCCAAAAGTACCAGAACCTATGCCTGTCCTTAAAAAACCTAAAGTTCCTTCAGTTAAAGGTACATACGCCAGTGATTGAGCATCTCTTTATCTCTGTTCTCTGAATACCTTTCCCCTTGTTATACTGATGTAGGCATTGCCAAATGAATAATCTGCTGCTTAAATTTATTTTTCTTCATGTTTTGTATGCCCTACTCTTTTTAGTCATTGCACTTTTCACTATTATGTGTATATACATGTCTTCATACTCACAAAAATTTACTAATATCTTTAAAGAAACTGAAGTGCAAGAGAGAACTGTCACAGAAGAGAAAGTGGCTCTTACAACACCTAAAAGGTCACAATTAGAAAAACCAGAGCTTCCTCCAACCAAAGGTACATATTGCCAGGAGACATCTCCTGAAAAGAAATGTTTTCTGTATTCTCTCTTTCCTTTTTTCATAACTGAGTCTATAAAATTTGTCAGTTGAATGTAGCCTACCTCGAGAAACACTGGAGCACAATCTTTCATGGTTATGGCCACTGTTACTGTGATTTCGTCTGTGCTAGATGTCTTTTTGTCTTTTTATGTTTCATATTTACATTTATATACACAAAAATAAAAGAAACTTTATATTTTTTTAAAGTGTCTGAGGTGCCCAAGAAACCTGTCTCAGAGGAGAAAGTACCTGTTGCTATTCCTAAAATACCTGAATCACTACCAAGTGAAGGTTTGTGCCACCATAGATTTTACTCTAAGAACAAACCTTTGTCCTGTCTTTGTGAATATAACCTTTAAAGTAGACATTTTCCTTTTTCTCCCATTGTGATATTTGTAAGTTGTCCACTTCATACTTTAGATTATACTAGTCAATATTTCTTGTATCTGTTAGCATATCTTCCTGTTTGGAAGTAAAATATATGCTCCTGCACTATATATGTTTCTTTTAAAGATAATATTAAATTCCCACTAAATTGGACTCTCTCAAAAGTTAGAATTTATGTTGCTGTTACAGTCTTAAATTGAGAGCATTAAGATTTTTATTCTTTCCTGTTACAATGACTCATCCACAAATTTAATGTTTAGTTTATATTGTATACATAAAAAATTCTGTCCTTCACACAATCCTCACTCATGCTTAGAAAGAAAGTAGTTTTCAAAATCTCGCATTAACTGCAAAGGTAACAGATGCTGAGTGATTAGTTATCCTAATGTGTATTTGTCTGTGTCTGTTGAAGTAGGTTTGCTTTTAGTTATATGTGTATAATTGTTCACGTGAAACAATCTTATAATTGAAAACTTACACCACGTGTCAATATTCTTTAAAGAATATGAAATCATAAAGGAGATTGAGCCCGAAGAAGCAGAAGAAATTCCAGTTGTAGAAGAAGCTTTACCAGTTGAAGGTATACAAAGTACTTCCCTAGAGGCTGCCACACATCTTTCTTTCATTATCATCATGTGCAGACTTTTCTTGCTCTCTCATTTTTCACACATGCCTATGTGTTGTAGGTCACCTCTGTGTTGTAGGTCTTTTGTGTGATTCTTCCATTGTTGTGTTCTGGAAATTATGTCTGATCATTTAATTCAAAGTACAACCTGAAGATTATTTAAAATGCTTTCATTTTGTCTCTTGCCCACAAGAGACTTCCCATCATTTGGTTTTCTACTTTTGTTCTCATGTTATTAACATGTTTTTTTAAGTCAGCTTGGGTATTTGTATTGTGTGCATGCTACGAAGCAGTAACCTGAGGCTCTTCCATGCTCCCATTTAATTCAAAGACATTTTTTCACTGGCTTCACTGGAAATGGAAAATGGTGGTCTTTAGGTTTGTACATTACTCTTCACATAAATACCATCATAGGAAATTTATTCTAAATCTACCTAATGTTATTTAAAGTGCCGCAACCTGAAAAGAAGATCCCTGAAAAGCGAAAACCACCACCACCACCTGCTCCAACAGAAGATATTAAACTGGCAAAAGATCTACTTAAAGGTATAATCACCTGAAGCCATAAATAATGGTGGAAACTCAATCTTTTAAAATTATACTGATGAACTTTGACAAGCATGCTTTTAGACTATTTTTTGTGTCTTTTTTATTTATTTTCTAATATACTCTACTTCAGTGGTACGCCTCACTAATGCTCGGTCCATCACAATTTTTAATCAGCGTCTACATGGGTTCTTTTCAGTAGTTACAGGAAAAAAAATCTATTAAAACAGTTTTAATCAAGTTAACACGTTCTTCTATCCTTAACATAATTCTTCTCTCTTTAACATATTCTTACAAATGAAAAGAATCCCCAGCAATAATTTGCTGGTTTTACATGCTGGTGTTTCAGAACAATTGTGCTTCCTACAGACCATCTGACTTTTTCTAAACAGTTAATCAGCAGGGATCTTAGCTTTGCAGCTTTTGTTCTTCCTTTACATCAATACTATTAATGATTTGTTTGGATTTTTTAGAAAACTCCTTTCTTTTTGGAGTCTAATGTGTGTTGTAAAATTCAAATAATTTTCTTTAAAGCTCCTGAGGCAAGGAAGAAAGTTGTGGCTGCAAAACCTGGTGAGCCTCCGAAATTGGAACCCCCACCTGCTAAAGGTACCTAGCTAATATAAGAATCTAGCTTAAAATAAGCCTCTCATGAGCCCAGAGTTGTAGTTCTCAGTATCTTCTTGTTTAATTTGCTCAAATGTATCAAAACACTGTCTATGTTAGATTATGCTCAATATGCACCCCCATCTTGGGCATATATGTGGGTGTTATATTTATGTCCACTTTAATTGCCCATCATGCAAGCATAGAAGAGTGAGAGAGTTTTTAAGAGTTTTATCGCTTGTGTAGGTGCTCACTTTGGTTTTCTACTTAGATAGAAATAAAAAATAAAATACTCTTTAAATGTATACACCATTGTTCCAACATGCTTAGTTTATTCTTTTTCTGAAATGTAACTTACTTTTGTGAGTGGACACTTTATATAAATGGGAATGAATAAGGTATTGAGCAAGTCCCTGCACAGGTGTGCCTTTATATTATTCATATGTACTGGAGTTTAAGATAAACTAAGCAGCTAAGCAGTGGTCATTCCTTCTTAATGCTGTTCCAAGTTTTGAGATTAAAGTGGATTGTTATGAATATCCCAGACAGACAGCTCATATGAATATATATTTAACATAAGCCTGTAGTGAAGGAGGACAAAGAAATAAAAATGTTATGATGATGATTCTTCTTGAATACATAACCTTTATACTTTTCTCAAACCATACTTCTCTTCTGTTGATTTGTATGAAAACTTTCTCTTTATACATAAGCTTATATGACAGCTGTATGCAAATTATATAGAAAATATATTAAAATTATTGGCTTCAATAGCAACAATTTTACCTTTGATATTAATATTCAGTATTGGACTAGTATTTGATTTGTGTGTTTGGACATGCTAGTTGTTGGTTAACTCTTACTGCAGTTATGAACCTATAATAAAATCTGGAATAATATTCTTTTAAGTGCCTGGACTTGTAAAGAAACCTCGCAAAGTAATTCCTGAGCCTACTCCCCCACCAAAAGAAGAAGTTGTCTTGAAAAGAGGTATAGTAACTTGGCTGTGTTTTTAAAAACCCAGCATTTTAACATTGATCAGCGTATTCCCCTAAGTAAAATTGCTTTATATATGTGGTATGGAACACTACATGATCAAGTACTATCTGATGTCTCTTTCTTGGCAAAAACAGTTGTAGTTGCAGGGAGGAAGAGGATATAGCCTCAAAGTCTCTCAGATGCAAAGGATCTGTAAGGAAAACAGAGAAGAACAGTGAGAATCTAGTTCCCTATGCCTGGCTGTTCCATTTTCCTTTTCTCTTTATACTAGAGTTGAGAGTCTTCCAGTGCCCACAGTGTAAATGTTATTTCAGTTCCATGTGTGGTCTGTGTATTCTCTCTCATGGTTTTCTTTGAAGTACCGCACAGATCACAGAACCCCCCAGTACTGTTGGACATCAGCCCCATTTCCTGCAAAATCGGGGGCATTCTGAATCATTTTGTGCTCAAGAAAATTTTCTATTGCTTAGGAAAAATGAAGCACTAGTTCCAAGTCTCTTTGAAATACCACAGAGAGATGATTCATGCCTGTGTACCTTGTACCTTCAAATTTCAAACAAAGTAATAACATATAATATTCCATATTCTAGATGACAATGTCATTACATACCCAAGATGGAGAACTAAGGGGACAAAACCAAGTAAAATCAATAAAATGAAAAACAGATATTATATAAATTTGAGCTCTCACTAAATTAAATCAGAGTTTAATCTATAATCCTGCATTTCATCCCCAAAAATCATCTTTAACCACAGTTAATGATTCATAATTACATATAGCAAGTCATCATTTAAATAAGAGAATATATATTTAAGATATTACAAGAAATTTTAATCTATCATAGTCAGTTAACATTAAAATCTTTTCTCTCAGATGGACTGCTCTTAATAAAATTGTCTTTTTTCCTTAGATGACTTGAATTTTAAATTACTTTCAGAACAGTATCTTGAATAGTTACACAAATCTTCTATTTCTATTGAGCTATATATTTTATTTTCCTGTTTCTTTAAGATGGAAGTTTTTAATCTTTGCCTTGTTCACTGTCTTATTCTTTTGTTTGCCTGTGCTTTAAAAACTGAGATTTCTTTTCTTTTTAAGTTCTTAAAAAGAAACCTGAAGAGGAAGAACCTAAACCAGAAAAAGAGCCTAAGCCAGAAGTTAAACCAGTACCTACACCAATAGAAAAAATTAAGAAACCTGAAGGTACTAGATTACTATCAAATCTATTTTTTTTAATTAATCCCACTATTAAGTAGTATTTTCTTAAGTTCAGGAATGGAACTAATATCTTAAAAGATAGCTTGCATTGGCCTAACTGTGCAATTTAAGTCTTAGCTGGAAACACAACCAAGTTTGACATTCACATTTGGATCTGTATTCTGCATTTTAGGATAGTTCTCAGTCTTCATTGTGTATAGAAAAGAGCTTTACAAATATTTTATGTAATAATGATAAAAATATAACTGCAGCAAAACAGTTAATCCAAGCATTCTTTTAGGTAACATTTTACAAGTATGTGTCCTTTTACCCATTTATAATTTCTAATTTATTCAAATCTTACTCTAAGAAATATTCCTAAACCTTTGGAACTTCTGAAACTGTTTACATATAAAAACAATGAAAGCTTTTAAATACACTTCAGGGTATTCTATTTAAGGATTTAAGATGTTTTAATATATCTTACAAAAGAAAATTATTTTGAAGTCCCAGAAATTCCTACGAAGAAAACTGAGATACCTACCATAAAAAAAGAGGAGAAGCCTGAACTACCAAAAGGTACAGACGTGTGGTGCTCTTTTTCTTTATTGCAGCAACTAAACAATATTCAGTGCTGAATATCATGCTATACTAACATAGTGCATTACTGTCCTCTAGTCTTCTTGACTACTGTGTCCTCATTAACTATTATGCAATCTTCTAGATTTCTTGTTGTCTTCATTCTTCAGTGCTTGAAAAATTCATCTTTTAACATTGTTTGCAATCTTGCTTTACAAGAGTTAATCTCAAGGTAATTTCTTGCTTTTTGGCCAAACAAAATAGAAAACAATAAAATCTGTCTTCATTTGGCTCTCTCTGTGTTGTTGCTCCTAACTTCTAATGTTCAATGTGATTGCAAAAAAAAATGTAGACTAACCTACTTGTAATTTCTGTGTTTGAAATGGCAGAAACTAAGCAAGCATCTGTCCCAGTTCCTGGGCCTGAACCTAAACCTGTAGTAGGTAAGAATTCTTTAGTCGTGCATACTGGTGAAGCCTTTCTTGTGTGTCTAATATTTTCTGTTCAGAGATTTCTGGCTAAAAGGACGTTCATACAATCATAAAATACCAGGTTGGAAGGTGACTTCAAGGGTAATCTGGTCCAAACTTTCTTGGCAAAAGCACAGTCTAGACAAGATGACTCAGCACCTTGTGCAGCTGAATATTAAAGTGTCCACACAAAGGCCTTTACAATTAATAAGACTAGAACTTTCCTACCATCTACAAAACATTTTAAAGAACATAATACTTAAAGTAATGTATTAAAACTTTTTTTTTTTACCCCATACAGCTCTAAAATCTCCAAAACCAGCTGAAGAGCCAGCACCCACTGTTACTGCTCCAGTGACAGCTCCAGTTGTTGGAAAGAAAGCAGGTATTTATGTGTATTCTATGCTATTTAGAAGGTTTTCCTCTGACACACCTAAATACCTTCAGCATAAAAAGAAGGAAGAGCTGTACAATAACTCATTCATTACAGGAAGATTTGAGGTCCTATTCAAGGATCTTGTTATTCTAGGTACTTTCATCTTATTTAAAACAAAAATATCTCTGATATACTATGGAGACCAATCTGTGCTCTTTTGTCTTGATAGTAATATGTGTGTCTTTATTTGTTGTCCTACTGTGAAATTTGCATATTCTGTTCTGTTCTTGATGTTCCTCATGTCCTGATATGTGTTTTGTGAATTGTGTCTTGTATTTTCTGTGTAGAGGAACAGAAGTTACATGTTTCTAAACAATTATTGTGTTGTTTGGTTTCCTGCCATTGATTTGTCATTGAAGCCCTGAGGGAAACTGATGGTGATGTTGAAGAATTAGAGTATTGCTACTTTCATCTGCTATGCTTAGGACCCTGGAACAAAGCCTGCTGTGAAAAAAAACAGAGCTATGATGGTCCCATTTCCTCTGAAACACTCTGAGCCTGTGCTCCACCAGCAGAGCTGATATCTATTCTGCTCACCTACCATTCAAAGTAGAGCTCAGATCCTGGGCATTTGAGAAGCCAAATCATTAATGTCTCTTGGCCATTGATCTGGTGATGTAGCCTGCAGTGGCACAATTACCCTATTTTGTGTCAGTGACCACATAGTTGTCATTTTCTGCTACTTTTAACCTACACTGGATTTAAGGTGGTGGTCTAAGGAGAGGTTTACTTAGGTTTTCTGTTCGTGTGTGCTGTTCTTACCTTTCTTTTGTGGTTATGTTTCAAGTTTGTTGTGTAGAGAAAAAGTGTTCTATGTTCATTTTATTTCAGGTATATCTGTAAAATTTGTCTTAAACTATATTGTTCCTGATTCTTGTTCTTATGGATTTTAACTCTCTAAATTACCATTACCTATGAAACCTTTGTAGCTGCAGAAAAGCCTGATGCAACATCTGTACTAAAGCATAGAGATAAAATGCCCTCAGTGGAAGAAGAAAAGCCCGAGACAGTTGTATTAAAGAAGATTTTGGTTGAAAAAAGCTTGCATGTAAAAGAGAAAGTAAGTCCTGAGGAGACCATTCCAGCCATAGAGCCACTTGAGTATAAAATTTCACTGGAAACAGCTGGTGGAATATTGAATTCAGAGACAGATGAACAGGAGAAAGTATCTCTTAAATATTTCATCCTGGCTTCTGAAGAAGAGGAACAAGAAATGACACCTGTAGTTTCAGGAAAGACTTCCCTTACAGGTGAGAAATTAGAAGTTGAAATGGATCACGTTACTTACACAAAGGAGGAACCAGCACTGCCTGATGAGGAAGTGAAATTGATTTCTATAACATCTGAACATGTGGAAAGAGATTCTGGAGAAGAAAAGGAGGATGAAATTAAATTGGTTGTTCAGAGGGAAGATGCCATAGAGAAGGTCTCTGAAAAGTTTAGTGTTCTTCATGAAGGAAAGATTCCTGACCATGAAAAAGAAGAAGAAATTGAATCAACTTGTGTACCTAAACCCAGAAAGCCATATCATCCCAGGGACAAGAAAGGGCTTCTAGGAAAAGAGAAAAAGTCAAAAGAAAGTTTGCAACCTGAAAAACTTCATATTAAGGATAAAGCTTCATTTGTACAGGATATCATAGAGGCAGGCATAGCTGAAACGCCTCAGCTTAGAAATGAAAATGAGAGAGGAGTCTTTACTCCAGAGAAATCTGAAGTTCCTCTTGGAGAATCCATGAAGGGACAGGGCATAAAAAGTAAGATTCAGAGGATGAAGCAATCTGGTAGCACAGTACCTGAAATTCCTGTAGATAAGATTCTTAACAAAGAAGCAAAGAAAACAGAAGATATTCAAGATGATGAGAAAGATAAAAATCAGGATTATACATCAGCAGAAATACATTCCTTAGACCTGTCTGAGCAGGCTCAGCCAGGATTGAGAAAAGATGTTGACCTACAACACCCCACTGAGGATGAGGAGGTTCCTGGAGAAAAACCTCCCACAATCTTTAAACCATCTGTTCTTAAGTCAAAAGTAGAAGAAATGAAAGCAAGAGAAAAATACTCTACAGAGAAAGAAGTTCATTATGAGAAGGGTTTAGGACAGTTGTTGGCTGAGAAAGCACTCCTAAGTGATAAAAAAACAGGCAAGAAGATTATACCAGAGAAGGAAGAAAAAACTATCTTCAGCACCCACTTTAAGAAAGGCAAAATTAGGCAGTCAAATGCCCCTGAAAATGCCCCTGTGGAAAAAGAATTCGATACAGTGATCACAGGAGGAATGGAAAGTGAAGCTTCCGTGGAAGAACATGGAAAGGGAATCATATCTGAGGCAGTAAAGAAAGTTGCTAGTCAGCCACCACAAAGTGAAGATGAAAAACAAATTCAAGAAGTTCATACCATTCTGGATGAAGATAAAGAAATGCTAGATCACAAAAGCATAAAAGACACAATTGAAGAAGAGCAGTCTACAGTAGGTATATCAGATGAAAAAACATCACCTGAACATGGCACTGGAAAAAGCACATCTGGTACCATGAAAAAAGAGAAGGGAAAGCTCACAGACAAACCATCATCAAGAAAAGGGGTCCTTGCAAATGGAGAAGATGCTTACTCCTCAAGCATAGGTAAGGTAATAGCTTCCAAGAAAGCAAAAGGAGAGAAAGAATACCAGAAATCAGAACCTGCTCACCTAACTGAGCAGGCCACTAGACTTTCAAGTGAAAATAAGAATGTGGATGCACCTGGAGAATCATGTGAAGTTCTGGATGTTCCAGCAAAGTCTCATGCAAAGCGAGGTGAGGAAGACTGGTGCCAAATTCTTCCACGAAGTGCTTGTCCCATTTGCTTCAGGAGAGTACCACCTGCCATTGTGTTTCAGTAACACCATTTGCAATTCCATCCAGTCTGTCAGCCGGCTTTATTGGCAATCAGCCACTCTTCATGTGTTTGTCTTACCTGTCTGTACATACAGCTGTGTGATCACTGTTCATTGTCTTGGTCTTATACTCTTCTCATTGTCTTGGTCTTACACTCTTCTAAGACTTCAAAAATCATTCCACATCCCATTGTCTTCTCAGGAAAACTCATGTGTTTTTTTCTAGTATTCATTTTTCCATCCACTGCAATAAAATCTGTCCTGCATTTCATTCATATCATTCTCCCATTAAAAGTATCTTTTGTATTTCCTTTCACAAAAAGGTAATGAGAGGCCTTATAACATATTTCAAAAGTAGTGTTTTCAAAAGTCTGTGATGATTCATCGCAAATTAAGTTACTAACAGAACATCCATCACTTGTAAAAGTACCACATTGTCTTGAAACGTATATTTAATTTACACAGCTTATATTTTTGTGGTGTTCTTTAGTAAAAGTGTGGGGGTTAAAAAAAAAAAAAAACTCAAATAATTTTAATAGGCACTTAAACTATTTTGGCTGATAAGTGGGTATTGATCAAGGGCCTAATCTTAAATCAAATGTCAAAGAATGACAAAATTTTACAAATTAATGGGCAGGACAACGCATTAAGGAAATAGGAGCTTTTAAGCTGCTTGTTAGGCTCTACTGATGAATATGTCATTCCCACACTTCAGGATGTTGAACTTACTATTGAGATATACAGTAGAAGTTCTGTAAAAATAGAGATATGTTTATATCCTTTCCTTCCCTTTTACATGTAGGTAATTAAAAGAAGAAAAAATCTGATATCTAAAATAAATACTTGTCTTAGTTTTAGTAAGTATGTTTATTTAACTGCATTTCTAATAATCTTGCTGTTCTGCTTCAGAGGCCAAGCCACCAAAAGAAGAATCTCCGAAGGGTATCAGTCCAGTCAAAGGTAGGAAATTACAAGCAATACCTTGTCATGGTTTAACTCCAGCAGGGAATCAGGCCCCAGGACTCACTTCCCTGTGGTGTGAGGGAGGAAAGAATAAGAAGGGTAAAAGTGAGAAAACTCATGGGTTGAGCAGAAGCAGAGCACACAGCCAAAGCAAGATAAGGAATTCATTCACCACTTCCTTATGAGCATGGATATGTTCACCCATGGGCAGGAGAGCAGGGTTCCATCTGTTGAAGGGCAAATGTCATAACTCTGAATGCACCCCACCCCCTCCATTCCTTCTTCCTTCTTCCTGCTTTATACACTGAGCATAACACCATATGGTGTAGGATATCACTTTGGTCAGTTGGGATCAGCCTTCCTGGCTGCATCTCTTCCCAATTTCTTGTGAACTCTCAGCCTTCTCAGTGGTGGGGCTCTATGAGAAGCAGAAAAGGCCTTGGCTCTGCAAGAGCTTCTAACCAATCACAAAAGCATCTCTGTATTATCAAGACTGCTTTCAACACAAATCCAAAACATAGCCCCATATTAGCTGCTTGGAAGACTGTTAAATCTCCCCCAACCAAAATCAGCACAGCCTACAATCAAAAGCAATTAATCAGGATTAGTTTATTAATTTCTGAATCTGAATTACAGCCAAGAAGACACCTTCACCAGCAGATGCAGAGAGAAGGAAACTCAGGCCGGGCAGTGGTGGTGAAAAACCTCCTGAAGAGCCTCCATTTACTTACCAACTCAAAGCTGTACCACTGAAGTTTGTCAAGGAGATGAAAGATATAGTGCTAAAAGAAGCTGAGTCTGTTGGGTCTTCTGCAATCTTTGAAGTCCTTATTTCACCATCCACTGCAATTACCAGCTGGATGAAAGATGGAAGTAACATCCGAGAGAGCCCAAAACACAAGTTTATTGCTGATGGCAAAGACAGGAAACTGCATATTATTGATGTCCAATTGTCTGATGCTGGTGAATATACTTGTGTGTTACGACTGGGGAACAAAGAGAAGACCTCTACTGCCAAACTTATTGTTGAAGGTATTGCCTGTTTCAAATTTATCAGTAGACTAGCTACTCCTCAAACTAGAACTGGTGCTTTGTAATTTTACAGTAGTTGGTAAATGCATCCTGTTGTTTCCCTCTATCATTACACATATTATATAAGGTATTTCTGCATCACATGTTCAATATATGAAGGAGACAAATCGAAATAATTTGTTTCCCACAGAACTCCCAGTGCGGTTTGTGAAAACCCTTGAAGAAGAAACGACTGTCATTAAAACTCAGCCACTGTACTTAACATGTGAACTTAACAAAGAAAGAAATGTGGTCTGGAGAAAGGATGGTAAAATCATCAAAGCCAAGCCTGGGAAATTTGCTCTGGGTGTTATTGGTTTGTCACATTCCCTCACAGTCGCTGATTCAGATGATTCCGATGCTGGCACTTACACTGTTACTGTGGAAGACTCTGAATTATCATGCTCATCTTGTGTTAAGGTAGTAGGTAAGCAACAAAAATCATGTTCTTTTTTCTTTCTAGGGTATTTGAGCTGCTTTAAAACTATGAAAACCTTTTCTTACTGTCTTACAACAAAAGTGAACAGATAAGATTTTTACAGCTATTAAAAA
Source organism: Pycnonotus jocosus (assembly GCA_013400435.1). Taxonomy (NCBI): domain Eukaryota; kingdom Metazoa; phylum Chordata; class Aves; order Passeriformes; family Pycnonotidae; genus Pycnonotus; species Pycnonotus jocosus. The sequence goes on along the minus strand of VWYP01001635.1, from coordinate 42,180 downwards.
CTTGTTGTAATACAAAATCTCCTAGTTCTTCTTTTTTATGACATGTCTATTTGTAATAAAAGTCTGCTAAGCTGTTTTCTTGTGTAACTTTTTCTCATGCAGAAGTTATAAGGGACTGGTTAGTAAAACCCATAAGAGACCAGCATGTTAAACCAAAAGGAACAGCTACTTTCAGCTGTGACATTGTCAAGGATACACCAAACATTAAATGGTTTAAAGGAGATGAGGAAATCCCTGCTGAACCCACTGACAAGACAGAAATCTTGAAAGAAGGAAATAAAATTTTCCTGAAAATCAAGAATGCTGGTCCTGCTGATATTGGAGAATATTCAGTGGAAGTTGAAGGTCGCAGATACCCAGCTAAACTGACCCTTGGTGGTAAGGAAGCTTTTATTTGGATTATATTTAATCAACTTGTAGGCCAATGTTGAAAAACATCTAAATAAACAAACAAAAAAGGTAATCTGAGTGATTGTAAGGCGCTATCAGAATTTGATTTAATCATAAATGTGTTCATTTGTGCATTGTAGAACGTGAAGTTGAGCTTCTGAAGCCATTAGAGGATGTTACAGTTTATGAAAAAGAAACAGCAAGCTTTGATACAGAAATTTCTGAAGATGATATTCCTGGTGAATGGAAGCTGAAAGGAGAAATCCTGAGACCTTCACCTGTAAGCATCCTTAAATTTTACAACACGATTTATTTACATTAAATACTGTGAATAGGTTCCTTGAATCTTTGCATTAAGATGTGTCACTGCTACTCAACCAAAATATATGATTAAAAATACTGATTCTCTAAGGAAGGATTGTATTTTATAAAAGCTGAGTTTTGAAGGCCTTCATTTTCTTAAGGCAATACAGCACATAATTCAAGCAATAATAGAAATATCCTACATACATTGTCGGAATGATTCTGACTTTCTAAAGAAGTGTGGAATGCGGAAGAAATGTACTCCATATTTTAATTATTGAGTAAAAGCATTAACTTTCCTTGGAAAGCAGTTTCATTCTTCCTACCTGACTCTTTACCGCCTATGCAATGTTTCTGAAAATCCCTTTATTAAAAACCCCTAGCAGCAAGGCATTTGCATTATATTAGTGTTTGTATGTAACAAAGTCTGCCATCTCTCCAGACATGTGAAATCAAAGCTGAAGGAGGAAAGCGCTTCCTAACCTTACACAAAGTGAAGCTGGATCAAGCTGGGGAGGTCCTGTACCAGGCCCTGAACGCTGTCACTACAGCTATCCTGACAGTCAAAGGTACAATACCCCGTGGAGCATGACACCAGCAAAGGCAGAGCTCACATGGGGCACGTTATACATGATGTGTTCTCTTCTGCTTCCAGAAATCGAGCTGGACTTTGCTGTGCCCCTAAAGGATGTCACCGTTCCTGAGAAGCGCCAAGCAAGGTTTGAATGTGTCCTTACCAGAGAGGCCAATGTTATATGGTCTAAGGGCACTGATATACTCAAGATCGGAGAAAAATTTGACATCATTGCAGATGGAAAGAAGCACATTCTTGTTATCAATGATTCACAGTTTGATGATGAGGGAGAATACACTGCTGAAGTTGATGGCAAGAAGAGCACAGCAAGACTGTTTGTGGAAGGCAAGTATTTTCTCATGAATAAAAGGTTTTTTTTAAAAAAAGGATAAAGAGTATATCTTTCAGGACTACATTAGCCATTCTTCTGACTGTATTTGTGTGTCTACATTACAGGTATAAGGCTGAAGTTCATATCACCTCTACAGGATCAAACAGTGAAAGAGGGGGAAACAGCTCACTTCCAGTTTGAGCTTTCTCATGAAGACATGCCTGTGAAATGGTTCAAAAATGACAAGAGACTTCACACAAGCAGAACAGTTTTAATTACTTCAGAAGGCAAAGTTCATAAACTAGAAATGAGAGAAGTAACACTCGATGATATCTCAGAAATAAAGGCAGTAGTCAAGGACATGAACACACAGGCCAACCTGAAAGTCATAGGTAATTACATAAATAATTTAAAAACCTGCTACAGAATAAATATTAACCATTTTTATAAGTAGAAAGTGACAAAATATTGACATTGTAGTATATTTATATAATTAATTTATCTTATCCACTGTGGCTTTTGCAGAGGCTGATCCGTATTTCACTGTGAAATTACAAGACTACAGTGCTGTAGAGAAAGATGATATTACTCTGGAGTGTGAACTTAGCAAAGATGTTCCAGTAAAATGGTACAAAGATGGTGAAGAACTAATAGCTTCCAACAGAATTTCCATAAAAACGGATGGCTTGCGCCGTATCCTGAAGATCAAGAAGGCTGCAGAGAGTGATAAAGGTGTTTATGAGTGTGACTGTGGAACCGACAAGACAAGTGCCAATATCAGCGTTGAGTGTAAGTAATCGTATCTTCACTAAGGGGAAGTTCCAAAACCTGTGTAAACCAGTGTAGACAGACAGACGCTCTCCAGAGAGCAAGACCAGAACGTGCCTGTGGAAAGCATGCTGTTACGGTGAATGGCTGAAGTATCTAGATTTAAAGTTATTCATATTGATTACAAGAGACAATAGATTTGATGGTATATAAATAGCTGTTACAAAGAGAGGAGTGATCAGTTACTCTCTCTGTCCAATTACCATCAGGAAAAAAAATCAGTTTAGTTCACTGTAACAGAAAGCTGGGTTAATTGTTAGGAAAAATATCCTTACCAAAAGTAACAAAATTTTCAGACATATTATAGAAGGAGGTTGTAGACTGCCAACTTGCTGCTTTTTAGGAAGAGGTTAGATAAACACTGGTCATAGCATTTGAATGCCCAAAGGGAGAGACTTAAGATGCTTTCCAATATTACATTTCTATAGCATACAATTTGTGGGTAAACAGATGCAA
>VWYP01001635.1:5691-39279 GCA_013400435.1 Pycnonotus jocosus | reverse complement strand
TTTTTTTTTTTTTTTTTTTTAAAGCTCGCTTAATTAAAGTGGAGCGCCCACTGTATGGAGTGGAAGTATTTGTTGGTGAAACAGCACGCTTTGAAATTGAAATTTCTGAGCCCGATGTCCATCCTGTATGGAAGCTAAAGGGAGAAACCCTAACACCTTCACCTGTAAGATTCTTGTTTATTTTCAGACTGTACTTTCCAGTGGAAAAACATGATTGATAGTAGTGTTTTCTTAGTGGTTTCTTAGAATACTAATGTTTGGGATGGGGTGTGTGTTTCTTTATCACCAGGACTGTGAAATCATTGAAGATGGGAAGAAGCATATTCTTGTCCTTCATAACTGCAAACTTGATATGACTGGAGAAGTGTCTTTCCAAGCTGCCAATGCTAAAAGTGCTGCTAATCTGAAAGTGAAAGGTACAGTCTGCACTTGGCCAACATTTTCCTGTGTATTGCAGGGCATGAGAACAAATCTAGTGTCAGAAAGCATGGTATGAACTCATCTGAAAGAGCTTTTCTTTGATTTCAGAACTGCCTCTTATCTTTATCACTCCACTGAGTGATGTGAAGGTCTTTGAGAAGGATGAAGCTAAGTTTGAATGTGAGGTATCCAGAGAACCCAAGACTTTCCGCTGGCTGAAAGGAACAGAAGAGATCACTCCCGATGAAAAATTTGAAATTATTTCAGACGGAACAAAGCATGCTCTGATTATTAAATCTGTTGCCTTTGAGGATGAAGTAAAATACACATTTGAAGCTGAGGATAAAAGAACAAGTGCCAAGCTCATTATTGAAGGTTTGTTAGGCGCTGTCTTTCTCGGGAAGTTCTGCATCATATACTGGCATAGTTTGTATTGATAACACTATGACATGTTACGTTGTTACAGGTATCCGCCTGAAATTCATCACTCCTCTCAAGGACGTAACAAAGAAGGAGAGAGAAACTGCAGAGTTCACTGTGGAACTCTCCCATGAAAATATCACTGTGGTCTGGTTCAAGAATGACCAACGATTACATACCAGCAAAGTGGTTTCAATGACTGACGATGGCAAATTCCACACACTCACAATCAAAGACCTTACTATTGATGATACTTCTCAGATAAAAGTGGAAGCTATGGGCAAATCCTCAGAAGCTAAACTCACTGTTCTTGGTAAGAATACCCAAAAGAATTTACCTGATGTATATTTTCAGAAGAGTTTTATTAATAAAAAGAGCAATCAGAAAGTCTTAGGGTTGGCCTAAATCTAAATTATGATTTTGAAAATCTAACAATTTGTTTTTCTTCCTTGGGTCTCCATTTACCTATTTACAACAAATGATTACAATAACTTTAAAATTTCCTGCTAAGTTACAAAGTTAAAACAATGCTCTACAACTCCTAGAGCATCAAAACAATGTTGTAAGTAATATTAGTAATGCCCTGAATAATTTCTTAGGTGTTTATTTTTTTTTTCTTTTTTGTAACAGAACTGTGAAAAAGGACTGTATTTAGTCCTTCTTGCAGAGTATAAACAGGAAATCTATTTTATGGTAGAAACTACTTGTTCTTTCTGGAAGACTAAAACTTCAGACTGAAATGTATCTTAACTTTTGCTTGCAGAGGGAGACCCTTATTTCACTGGGAAGCTGCAGGATTACACTGCTGTGGAGAAAGATGAAGTAATCTTACAATGTGAAATCAGCAAAGCAGATGCCCCAGTGAAATGGATGAAGGATGGCAAGCCAATTACTGCATCAAAGAACGTAGTTATTAAGGCTGATGGTAAAAAGAGAGTCCTTATTCTCAAGAAAGCTTTGAAGAAAGACATTGGACAGTACACCTGTGACTGTGGTACTGATCAAACCTCTGCTAAACTTGATATTGAAGGTATGGTTATTTCAATGGGCTGCTCTGTAGAGATCTTTTGGGATGTGCTAGAGACTGAGGGAACCAATTGTGTTTTTCTTGTCCAGACCGAGATATTGAGATTGTACGACCACTCTACAGTGTGGAGGTGATTGAGACAGAGACTGCCCGTTTTGATATTGAAATCTCTGAGGAAGGTGTCCATGGCAATTGGAAGCTAAAAGGAGAGCCCCTGACTGAATCAGCTGTAAGCAAATATTTCATGATTTTTTTTGTGTGTCTCAACATTTTGCAGGGAGGTGGGGTGTGAGGGAGAGAGTGACTGCAGAAACAGAATTTGATCTCTTTCTGCTTTCAGGAAGAGTCACTATATTAAAAAAGAGGACTTTTCATTAATAATATTTTAAATATAGTAGAAATGTAATCCAAAATAGCTAAATAATAAATGATTTTTAGATAAAATTATATATTCTGCGTTGCTAACAATACCTAACAATCATGTATCCAAAGTGCAAAGACCTTGTGAAATTCACTTAAACATAATGGCATTTAAAAATGCAAACTTTGGATTGCATGCTTTTTCCTGTCGGTTTTGAGTTATATTTGGGTTAAATAGATGTAGACCACATTTCCAAACTCCTTTTCATTTCTATGACCATTACAATTGGTGTAAATTGGTATTGAGCTTAATCAAATATTCTAAACTCCTTGCTGGAAGGATCTGGAAAATAAAGAAACAAGACAATCACAATTGGCAATAATTTAGCTTCTGTGTAATGTGAATAATACAAATGTGAATAATACACAAAGATTGGAAGTCACATGAAGATCACTGTCTGGATAAAAGAAGGAAAGGTCTTCTCGAGGAAAGGTCACAGCACAAGCTTAGCAATTTCTAGTTCCTTTGGGGGAACTATTCCTCTGATTGGTCTGCATATATATTGATATATTGGCTATTCAGTCAGCTCAGGAATGTGTTGCCTCTTGCGCTTTCTTTCCAAGAGGAAGCCGACTGTATTAAGAAGAGTTTGAAAGGAAAGGCCTATGAATGCACCTTTATAAGGTGCATTTCACGCGGGCCTAAAAGTTGTGAATGAAGTAGAAGAAAACAGATGCATGTTATGAGAGGTAGGGGCTCTTTTTGTGAGTAGTAGAAACAAGATACTGAAAAAATTATTTTAATTCTGTTTTTGCAGGAATGTGAGATCAAGGAGGAAGGAAAAAAGCACTTCCTTACGCTGTACAATGTGCGCTTAGATCAAGCTGGTGGAGTAGATTTCCAAGCGGCAAATGCCAAGTCTGGTGCTCACCTTCGAGTGAAACGTAAGTGTCTTTTAAGCTGAAATTAATTGATTAATTAAGTGAAAACATGGTACTCATTGCCTCTTTGGAATGGGTGGCAAATCTCTATCCTGTATTGAACCCACAGCAATTCTTTCCAGAGCAGAAGCTCAGGGATTAGTTACTCTGGTTGTCTTAAGTTTTTTAATTGAGGAATGTCCTATGTGTTTTTTAACCTTTTATACCATCTCCTATTGATATAGAAGAAGTAAAATTAAGGAGATGGCCTTGAAGGCTGCTTCATGGTCTGGCAATACATATTCTGTTATGAAATCAAATATTGCAAGCAAAGGCTCTGCTGCATCAAAGTGTCACGTTAACTGGAGAGGATAGGATATCAGTGACATCTGGGGATAGGGTTAGGAGCTTGATGGACAGGGACAGGCTACACGCTTGAAGACGACTTGTTTCCCACTCCAGTCCTAGCCCTTGCTATTTTGGAAGCACATGCCTTATCTAGCAACAGGCATGCAAGGCTTGGCAAGAAGACAGATGCAGAGCAACTTTCCTGCTGACCTTGTTCAATTTAAAGAAACAGGCTCTGCAAATAGGAAATTGTAGGTGACCAGCCCTCCCCTAAGAACCCAGGGTGGCCTCTTCTATTTAGGGAATGTGAAGAGCAGCATTGCGATGTCTGGCTCTCTTGAGGGAAGCCACCATGGAGATTAGTACGTAAGGGCAGAAGCTCTCTCTTGGGTAGAAGTGACTAATCTAAAAATTATGTCTTCTCCTTACCAAGCTCGAGTAATTGGCTTGCTGAGACCCCTCAAGGATGTAACAGTGACAGCTGGGGAATCAGCAACCTTCGATTGCGAACTCTCTTATGAGGGAATCCCAGTAGAATGGTTCCTGAAAGGAAAGAAACTGGAGCCCAGTGATCAGGTAAAGAAACTAAACTTTGCTTTTTCTCATGTTTTCTCCTCCTCCTTCTCTTTCAAGTCTCTTCCTCTTCTTTATTTCTTATTTATTCTTTGCCAGTTGAAGTACTAAGGCGCAGCAATACTGTAGTACTGCTGTGTCAAATGCTAAATCATCCCTAAATCAGCTACAACAGTTTTTCCCAGATATTCCAGTATTCTGGGATACTACAATTATTTATCATGCAAAGGGAAACTAAGGTTACAAAATATCAATCATTACAACAGCGATTTTGTACCTGATTCTGTTGGAGACTCAGCCACAAGGATATTGAATAATTTTTGCTCAGGCTACCTGTGGTTAAAACGAGAGGATTTTGAAAGGTGCTATCAGGAAAAGACTTTTTGAATGCCTTTTTGAAAGCCTCTCCTGAATGCTGGGTTGCAGTCCAATTCAACATATAAGGGGATTAAGAGGATTCAAATTCCATTTCAGGCATTTGTTCTGGCTCTCCAGATAACTCTGGGCAGATTTGCTTGTCAAGCACTTCTCCGTAGCTATTTTTAACCCTTCATCAAGTGCTGGCTCTTAACTCTGAGATTTGAGCAGCCTGGAATGGAGTCAATTTAATGCTTAAAGTCAATGGTAGGAGAAATAAATAAAGAAACATAAATTAATACATTAATAAATGAAAATGGATATTACTGGTTGTAAGACTTCTTTTTCACATACTAGGCCTAAAAAAATAATGCAAAGTCAAATAAAAGTTGGAAACTAAGGCAAAGTAAACTTTCAAGGTATTGCATGACCTAGCAAAGTTTCAAAACCTGTAATAATGCTACTAATAATACTTTGATACAGATTGCTATTTCTTTTAAATACAATTTTTAACTTTTTTTTAAGGTTTTGCTAAATCTTTCTGAGCTTTAAGAAATTTGCATAAATAAAAACTATTTAGTAAAATAAAGAGAATGTAGAAATAAGAAAATCAAAACAGCTCAGGATGATAAGGGGCCCTATTACATTATTTAAGGACAGATAAAGCTGAAACTCAGCAGATGAGTCATGAAATAAATAATTACTTCTGAGTTTCAGAATAAAAATGTGAAAAGCTATTGGTCAGTGCAGTGGATTGCTAGTTATGATTGCCTGGCAAGAAAAACATTATATGTTCAGTATTTTATATAGTGGAACATTATTTTGGTCTTTTCTGTCTGAGCTATCACTTTAATTACATGAAAAAAAAGATCAGAATTCATGTAGTTTACATATACAGTCAAAACTGACATTTCAACAGCTGAAACTTTGTCAAGATGAAATTGAGAGTAAACCATATATTTACTCAATGCATCGCTTTCTACCCATTTAAAATAACCTCTAGAAACACATTTACAACTGTCATTCAGAATCAATCTAATTGTACAAGTGTTTCATTTTAGCTGTTGCTAATTCAAACAATTTTATTACCTCTGTGGCTGGCATTCAGCTGAACATTTGTAACCTTTATTCATTGAAGTGATTTTTTTGTTTACTGTAATTGCAAAGTAGTTTCTGCAATAGGGCATCACAGAAATTAGTCTTTTAGGCAGATTTTTTACTAAATTTTAAAAATAGAAAGTCAAATTGTCATTTTCAGAGAAGTGGCAGGGGCGGGGGGGAACCTCTTTATAGCTGCAAAAGCTTTTACTTGACATGTAGCCAGCAGTAATTCCAAATTTTCCCATAAATTTGCCTAATTTTTGTGTTTATTTAAAATAGACATCATCTCAAGTCAGCCCCCAAATCCTCAAAGCTTTGAGGATTGAGCTATATCTAGTATATAATTTCACATGAAAGTGGACAACCAAACTCCACAAATCATAAATAGCATGCTATTTCTTGAAATATTTCTTAAATACTTGTTGTAGATGTTCACAAAGGAGTTTTTCTGTATTTTGTAAGGTTGTGACCCGTGCTGAAGGGAGAGTTCACACACTTATTCTTAGAGACGTCAAGTTAACAGATGCAGGAGAGGTATCACTGACAGCAAAAGATTTCAGAACTCAAGCAAATCTTTTCGTGAAAGGTGAGTCAGTCATTTTAGTTAAACCATAATCAGCATTAATGGTCCATTCATGACTCATCCTGGAATAGGAAGCTAATACACACTATTTCTCAAATGAGTGGAATCATATATACAATATTCAACTGGTCGATAACTTCCCTGATTAAAAAAAAAAATCTACTTAAAATCTGTGCATTTCACAGAAGAGCTGAACAAGGGAAAACACTGGAAATAACTCAAATCTGGGAGATGAACCAGTTCATTAGGAATTCCAGGGCTTTGCTGCAAACTTGAACATTCAATTGTCCTCAAGAGAACTCATGAATACCAGCCTTTGTGGCTCCCAGTGGCTTTGCCTGTTCTTTTGAATATCCAGAAGCCTGTGAGAGTATAACTGCAACATCAGTCAAGGGACAACATAACATTGTCTATATACCCACTTGTACTTCTTGCAAGCTGCACTATCGATAAGAAGTAAAAGAACTGCCCACACCGATCCCGTAATTCAAGGAAAAATTGAAAAAAGCCCTAAGCATTCTCTAAATTCACAGTATAACTTTAGAGTCACTGCAATTACATGGGTATGGTTTAGCTAAAGAAATTGAGTTGCAAGGCTTTGTGATGATTTTTAATTAAAAACCCCTGAACAAGGATATCATTCAGTCTAATCTTACAGTAGGCTGAAAATGAGCAAGTTACCTGGGTTAACACAAGAGGTCTATGTGTCAAAAATAAAAAAATGTTTTAAGAAACTTTCAGTAAGGACCTCTAAGAGCTTTTTCGATTATTCAGTCAAGGAAAATTAGTAAACAGCATGGGACAGTTCTGTACAAGCAGAAGACTGGCTATGATTTAGGTATTTTCTATCAAAAATGTATCTGTTTCTTTTAGAACCCCCAGTTGAATTCACTAAACCACTTGAGGACCAGACTGTTGAAGAGGAAGCCACTGCTGTACTGGAATGTGAAGTTTCCAGGGAAAATGCAAAAGTTAAATGGTTCAAAAATGGAGAAGAAATTCACAAATCAAAGAAGTATGATATAATTTCTGAGGGCAGGGTCAGAAAACTCATCATCCGCGGCTGCACGCTGGACGATGCAAAAACATATGCCTGTGATGCTAAGGATTTTAAGACATCATGTTTTCTCAATGTGGAGCGTGAGTAATTCACAGTTTTCTACCAAATGTCTAGGTGCTGTAAAGGCAATGTACTAGTGTCTGTGACTGGCTGTAGTACCAATGTTGGCAATTTTTTACTTCTCTAGCGTAGACTTCCCTCTACTAAGATTTTTCTATTCTCTTACAGCTATTCGTGTTGACTTCCTGAAACCCCTGACTGACCTTGAGGTTAAGGAAAAACAAACTGCCCGGTTTGAATGTGAAATTTCTCGTCCAAATGTCAAGGTCTGTGGAGACGCTTTTTAATCTCAGCAATTCCTTCAGCTAGAGGGGAAAACTTTGTTATAGTGCTATTAAAAAAACCCACACTAATATCTATGATAATGAGCATGTTAATAATAACCATATTAATTTGTTCTGAAACAGGTGAAGTGGTTTAAGGATGGCATGGAAATTAGAAAAGGCAAAAAATATGACATAATTTCTAAAGGTGCAGAACACATTCTTGTCGTCAATAAATGTGTCTTTGATGATGAAGCTGAATATTCCTGTGAAGCAAAAACAGCTCGAACTTCTGGCCTACTTACAGTGATAGGTAAACGCAATGTTTTAGAATCTAATATGTGAACAATAAAAAAGGTGAGAGTGTTGTTTGTTTTTTTTTTATGGCAAGCTTTAATCATCTTTCAAAATTCTTTTTGCAGAGGAAGAGGCTGTTTTCACAAAAAATCTTCCTGATCTCGAAGTAAATGAAAATGACACTGTAAAATTGATCTGTGAAGTTTCAAAGCCTAATGCTGAAGTTACTTGGCTTAAAGGAGATGAAGAGGTGCCTGATGGTGGTAGATTTGAACACATTTCTGATGGCAGAAAGAGAATTCTTGTTATACATAATGCTCATCCTGAAGATGCTGCCAAATACACTTGCAAGCTCCCAAGCTCTAGTACAACAGGAAAACTTACTGTACATGGTAAGAGTTTGGTCACTTTGGTGGCCTTGTATCCTGGGAAAAAAATTTAAAATATTAAAAAATCAGTTTTAATACACACCTTGGTTTATTCCATTCACAAGTGAAAAATAATATATATATCTACAAAAATGTTTTCTTTCAGAACTCGCAGCAGAATTTCTTACCAGACCACAAAACCTTGAGGTGCTTGAAGGAGAAAAGGCTGAATTTGTCTGTTCAGTATCCAAAGAAGCCATTACAGTACAGTGGCTGAGGGGTGACACAGTCCTGGAGCCTAGTGATAAGTACGACATCATTTCTGATGGCAAAAAGAGAACACTTGTGATTAAAGAGTCTGTTCTAGGAGACACAGGAATGTATACTGTCATGGTTGGTGAAGCCAAAGCTACAGCACACTTAGGAGTGATTGGTAAGCTTTGTTTTATCAATGTGCTTGTTTTGTTGCATTCTTTATACTACATGATGTCCTATTTCTTCTGTTTTCTCAATTTCAGAAAAACTCAAGATTATAACTCCTCTTAAGGACCAAGAAGTTAATGAGTGTCAAGAAGTTATCTTCAACTGTGAAGTCAATAAAGAAGGTGCCAAAGAAAAGTGGTACAAAAATGACGAGGCAATATTTGATAGTGCAAAGTACATTATTGTTCAGAAGGGTGCAGTCTACACTCTCAGAATCAGAGATGCGGAGTTGAAAGATCAAGCTACCTACACCATCGCACTGACAAACCAGAGGGGTGAACACGTTAAAAGCTCTGCTGCCTTAAAAGTATTAGGTAAATAACTTGCACTAAATTAAAATTGTTTCATCATTTACATTCGATTTCACATGCGGATGTAAAAATGTTTGCTTTTTTGTCATAACAGAGGAGGATCTCAGAATTGTTGAGCCCCTTGAAGATATTGAGACCATGGAAAAGAAAACTGTCACATTCTGGTGCAAAGTCAATCGCCTTAATGCAACTCTCAAGTGGACAAAGAATGGAGAAGAGATCACATTTGACAGGCGCATTTTGTACAAAATTGATAAATTCAAGCACTCATTGATCATTAAAGACTGTGGGTTTGTAGATGAAGGTGAATACACTGTTACTGCTGGACAAGACAAATCAGTTGCAGAGCTTCTCATCACTGAAGCACCAGCAGACTTTACTGAACATCTTCAGGACCAGACTGTCACTGAATTTGATGATGCTGTCTTTACATGCCAGCTTTCCAAAGAGAAAGTCAGCGTAAAATGGTACAGAAATGGAAGAGAAATCAAAGAAGGCAAAAAGTATGTACATTTTATTATTCTTCTGAATGTGCTAAACATGCTTGTTTTACTTTATTGCTTTGTCTGGAAACTAAAATACTGGTTATTTTTCTGCTCTATGAAGATACCAGTTTGAAAAGGATGGAAATCTGCACAGATTAATCATAAAAGACTGTAGACTAGATGATGAGTGTGAATATTCCTGTGGAGTGGATGACAGGAGATCTAGGGCAAGACTTTTTGTTGAAGGTATGTGTAAAATTGGGTGGGATTTATTTCTACATTATTTAATAATAACAGAATCAGTAAACAAATAACACCAAATAAATTAACATTTATTTCAGAAATCCCTGTTGAGATTATTCGACCTCCACAAGATATTTATGAAGCTCCTGGTGCAGATGTCATCTTCATGGCTGAATTGAACAAAGATGGTGTGGAGGTCAAGTGGTTGAGAAACAACATGATTATCATCCAAGGTGACAAACATCAGATGATGAGTGAGGGAAAGGTCCACAGGCTGCAGGTGTGTGACATAAAGCCCCGTGACCAAGGAGAATACAGATTTATCGCCAAAGATAAGGAAGCTAGAGCTAAGCTTGAATTAGCTGGTAAGTTGCTTGCTTTGTGCTTTTTAAATAAAATCTTAGATTAGTGAATTTAGTTAAACTAAATTGATTTTTACTCTTTCAAAAAGCTGAACTGAAATGAATACACAATCAGGGAAAAGTGTTAAACTATTTAAAGTTTAACAAATCTGTTAAACTATATGAATATGAATTTAAACAACAAACATTTTTTGTTATACCATGCTGATCCAGCTGTTGAGGAGAACACATCACTTTTCATTGTGTATATACCAAAGAGCAAGATTTAAGCTTAAAGGAGCTTTAAGCTTTTCATTAAGTCACTAAAAAAAAAGAAAATTATTTGGNCAGTACATAACAACCAGCCTGCATTTCTTTCTTTGGAGTTCTCCAACGAGCATATGAAGGATTTCCTTAGAGTTTACACAGCAGCTCCTTTTACTTTTCTGTGTTAGCTTCTTTGCTGACTGCACAAATATATAAATTTTTAATATATATCTATATATATGCAAGTATTGACTTTTCATATTCATCCTTCTTAGCTGCACCTAAAATCAAGACTGGTGATCAAAACCTTGTGGTTGATGTTGGGAAACCTTTAACTATGACTGTCCCATATGATGCCTACCCAAGAGCAGAAGCTGAATGGTTGAAAGCAGGGGAAAGTCTGCCCACAACAACTGTTGATACAACAACTGACTGCACGACCTTCAAAATTTATGAAGCAAAGAAATCAGATAAGGGAAGGTACAAGGTTGTGCTTCGAAACAAACATGGCCAGGCAGAAGCATTCATCAATGTAGAGGTCATTGGTAAGTACTCGTATTATTAAAACCTTGCTTACCATTATTTCACAGAGTAAAAAGCCTTTATTGAGGGCAAAGCTTTCAATAAAGAGAGAGCTTTCTTCCTCTAATGAGAAATCTGTAGATTATATTGAGGTCTCCCCTCAGACTCTTCTTCTCTAACCAGAGGGAAAAAAAATGGATGCAATGCCCTGAAGTATTGTTATGTCTTTAATAGATGTTCCAGGTCCAGTTAGAAATTTGGAAGTCACTGAAACTTATGACGGCGAAGTTGGTCTCGCATGGCAAGAACCAGAAAGTGATGGTGGAAGTAAAATCATAGGCTACGTTGTTGAAAGACGTGATATCAAGCGTAAGACATGGATTGTGGCCACAGATCGTGCTGAAAATTGTGAATACACTGTTACTGGACTTCAGAAAGGAGGAGTTGAGTACCTCTTCCGTGTTAGTGCACGCAACAGAGTGGGCACTGGTGAGCCAGTGGAAACAGACACACCTGTGGAAGCTAAGAGCAAATTTGGTGAGCAGATGTTATGAAAAACTCAGTGTTTGATGACTGCGTAAAAAAAGCAGTACAAATTCTAACAATAGGTAAAATCTACATACCTTCTTTTCCTTTTTCCTCCTGAAATAAAATGTAGATGTTCCCGGTCCTCCTCAAAATGTAGAAGTTACTGATGTGAACAGGTTTGGAGCCACACTTAGCTGGGAACCACCTGAGGATGATGGAGGATCCCCGATTACTGGCTATGTTATTGAACTGCGTAACAGAGCTACCATCAGATGGGAGCCAGCTATGACCACAGGAGCTGATGAACTGTCAGCTGTCCTGACTGATGTTGTGGAAAACGAAGAATATTTCTTCAGAGTAAGAGCTCAAAACATGGTTGGAGTTGGCAAACCAAGTCCTGCTACACGTGCAGTAAAAATCATGGACCCAATAGGTGAGTTCGTAAAGTCTGTGTAATTACGATTGCATTATGAGGCGGGAGCATTTTGGATGCTATGTGTGCAGGAAAGTTCAATTGACAAATGTGTATGCTGCAAATACTGTGTAGAGTTAGATTTTCCCCTAGATTGTCCTTCAAACAGCAGGAGTACCTTGCTACCACTTGGTTTAGTAAGAACTGCAAATATGTTTTTCTCTGAAGTTAGAATGCAACCTCACTTTAAAAAATCAGTGTAGAAAAAGCTATGCAAAGGCTTTAAAAACCATACTGTAAGATAGAAACAGTTGCAGAACCATTCTCCTTTATCAGTTACACAAATCTATTTGTCTCTTTTTTTTTTTCAGAGAGACCAAGTCCTCCCATTAACCTTGAGCATTCAGATCAAACTAAGTCATCAGTTCAGCTCACATGGGAACCCCCTCTCGAAGATGGAGGAAGTCCAATCTTAGGCTATATTATTGAAAGACGAGAGGAAGGAACAGACAAGTGGATTCGTTGTAACCCAAAACTAGTACCTGCTCTTACTTTTAAGGTACAATTTCTGTGCTTCATCAGCTGGTAAAATATGTAGATCATCTTTAATATGAGGTAGTAAATGATTGTTTGTGCGTTTTAGGTAACTGGACTGAAACAAGGATCCAGTTATTACTACAGAGTCTCAGCAGAAAATGCAGCTGGTGTGTCTGATCCAGCAGAGGCTATTGGGCCATTAACTGCAGATGATACTTTTGGTAAGCTGCATGCTGTTTCTTAAAAACAATTAATCAGATATGGCACACAATTAAAGTGCATCTTGTGGATAATATGTATATTTTTCACCAGATAACTGGCACACTTTAGATATTTGAGATCATGAGCTATTTCTCCTCCATTATGAATTCTGAAGATAATTATCTGTACAATGAGACAGAGGCCTGTTAGGTTGCCTGAGAAGCAAGGCATAACCTTCTGTCTCCTGACCTACCTTTGTGGAAAGTGAGAGGTAACAGAAGGAAAGAAAGGTAGAGAAGATCCCTAAAAAAACCTTAAAGAATGCAAAGTTTTTACATTAAAAGGTAAATTAGATGTCATACTTGGCAATACAAATCTCACTTACTGTGCCAGATATTTTTGAAAAAACCCAAAACATTTAGCCAGGAGAGGTAGGGAGTTGTTAGACAAAGCTAGGTCTAGACAGGCTGAGATACAGCAAGCTAGACCGGCAGACCGAGATACAGTCAGACTCAACCTCTCAACACAATTGTCATTAGCCATCTTCATAACATCTTAAAATAATTTATTGAATCCACTTTCCATTTTTTTCCAGTTGAACCTACAATGGACTTAAGTGCATTTAAGGATGGGCTGGAAGTTATTGTACCAGAGCCAATCAAGATCCGTGTTCCCATCACCGGGTACCCTGTGCCAACTGCCACATGGTCTTTTGGTGACCAAGTCTTAGAAGAGGGTGATCGTGTAAAAATGAAGACCACTGCCTCCTTTGCTGAACTTGTAATTACTCCAAGTGAGCGCCCAGACAAGGGAATTTATTACTTAACATTGGAAAACCCTGTGTCATCTGTTTCAGGAGAAATTAATGTTAACGTCATTGGTAAGTGAACATGTATATATTTTAGCAATAACATTGCATATTTGTCTTGCTAAAATCTAATTAGGTTAATAATGTGTAATCTCATAACATCCAACCAAGTACATTAGAACATAACTAAAAATTAGAAATCCCTCCTAAAAAAACTCTTTTCTAGTTTTCAATATGTAACTTGGCTGTTTAAAGAGGAGTGACTTAACAAGACCAATTCTTCTGGTAGATACATTACATAGAGATCATCTATCAAACACCAATTACAAAATAATGCCATTTCTGTGACTTCTAGCTTGTCCAAGTGCACCAAGAGAACTCAATGTTTTAGAAGTACTCAAGAGTACAGTGCAGCTCGCATGGGAACCTCCAGAGGATGATGGTGGAAGTCCAGTTACTGGCTATATAATAGAAAAACGGGAAGTAAGCCGGAAAACGTGGAGCAAAGTAAGTTCATTCTTTCTCATTTAAATTTCTATTGCTATATTATTTTCATATGTGCTACTGAGTTTTGTGTCTTACTTTTGTAATCACTCTTTGGAAATAAAATTCTGGAACCTTTCTTCTCTTTAGGTTATGGATCACATTGTTGACCAAGAGTTCACTGTACCTGACCTTGTCCAAGGGAAAGAATATTTATTTAGAGTTTTTGCATGCAATAAATGTGGCCCTGGAGAACCTGCATATATTGATGAACCTGTAAATATGTCAATACCAGCAAGTGAGCATATTTAAATTTTGCTGATTTTCTTGAAAATCAGATATCAAAATAATATATTTTCTTTAGACTGGTTTCTAAGACCCCATATGTTTTTAATTTTTAATAGCGGTCCCTGACCCACCAGAAAATGTTAAATGGAGAAATCCAACATCAAAAGGAATCTTCCTAACATGGGAGCCTCCCAAATATGATGGTGGTGCACGCATCAAGGGTTATCTGGTAGAGAAATCCCAACGTGGCACAGACAAGTGGGAAATATGTGGGGAGCCTGTCATTGAAACGAAGTAAGTAAATAGACACGGTAGATATGTCCTCTTACCTAATTGTGCCATCCTCACCACTCTAAATAATTGATTTTTTTTTTCTTTTGACAGAATGGAAGTAACAAAGCTCAAGGAAGGAGAGTGGTATGCTTATCGGGTTAAGGCTTTGAACAGAATGGGAGCAAGTAGGCCAAGTAAACCAACTGATGATATTCAGGCCATTGATGCAAAAGGTAATGACTTCACTTGCTAAATTGTTACAGCTGCTTTATTTTTATCAGCCTCTGAAATACTGTTTTTCTAACATCATTTTCATTCTCTCCTAAATCAGAGGCTCCAGAAATTTTCTTAGACGTGAAGCTTCTTGCTGGACTTACTGTGAAAGCCGGAACTAAAATTGAGCTTCCAGCTAAAGTAACTGGAAAGCCTGACCCCCAGATTACTTGGACCAAGGCTGACAAAATTTTGAGACCTGACAACAGAATCACCATTGAAAGCCAGCCTAATCAGTCTACAGTCACTATTACAGACAGCAAGAGGAGTGACAGTGGAACCTATATTATAGAAGCTGTAAATTCCAGTGGACGTGCCACTGCTGTTGTTGAAGTTAATGTTCTTGGTATGCATGTACTTTATGTTATTTATATAAATCATTAGCAATGTGCCAAGGTATGCAAGTGAAAAATTAACGTTCACATCTTGTCCTCTACAGATAAACCTGGTCCACCAGCGGCATTTGATGTATCAGAAATCACAAACGAATCCTGCCTTCTAACCTGGAATCCTCCACGAGATGATGGGGGTTCTAAAATTACCAACTACGTCCTTGAGAAAAGAGCTACAGACAGTGAAATATGGGACAAGTTGTCATCAACTATTAAAGATACAAAATTCAGAGCTACCAATTTAACTCCTCATAAAGAATATGTATTTCGAGTCAGTGCTGAAAACATGTATGGTGTTGGGGAGCCAGCACAGTGTAGCCCCATCATCGCCAAATATTCATTTGGTTAGTTAATTAAATTAATGATAAATTCTTACAGTATTTTAACAGCAAGGAAAAAAAAAAAAGCCTGTCTGATGGGGTTTTTTGTTTGTTTCTTAATTAATTTATACAGATCCACCAGGCCCTCCAACAGGTCTCAAGCCTACAGAGGTCACTAAAGATTCAGTCACTTTAACATGGAATGAACCAGATGAAGATGGTGGCAGCCCCATAACTGGCTACTGGGTAGAAAGATATGACCCTGAGCAGGATAAATGGATAAAATGCAACAAAATGCCAGTGAAAGATACAACATTCAAGTAAGACTATAGTCAGATTAGGGTGAAATAGGTCACAGAGACATGAAAACGTAACAGTAGCTTTTAAAATAAGTTTTACATTGTTCATATTTTTNGTTTTACAGAATAATTAAATTAGTTCTCAAAAAGCAACTCCTTCTTACCTGATTTTATAGGAGGACACAGTACATAACAACCAGCCTGCATTTCTTTCTTTGGAGTTCTCCAACGAGCATATGAAGGATTTCCTTAGAGTTTACACAGCAGCTCCTTTTACTTTTCTGTGTTAGCTTCTTTGCTGACTGCACAAATATATAANGATGGGGTTTTTTGTTTGTTTCTTAATTAATTTATACAGATCCACCAGGCCCTCCAACAGGTCTCAAGCCTACAGAGGTCACTAAAGATTCAGTCACTTTAACATGGAATGAACCAGATGAAGATGGTGGCAGCCCCATAACTGGCTACTGGGTAGAAAGATATGACCCTGAGCAGGATAAATGGATAAAATGCAACAAAATGCCAGTGAAAGATACAACATTCAAGTAAGACTATAGTCAGATTAGGGTGAAATAGGTCACAGAGACATGAAAACGTAACAGTAGCTTTTAAAATAAGTTTTACATTGTTCATATTTTTTTCCTAGTTTCCATAAGTTTTGATCCAACTACCCCTGGTGGCTTACTTTTTAAACTTGTTTTAATGAGGGGTATCTTTACAGAATTATTCATCTTTTTTTTCTTTTAATTGTTATGGTTAATAATTTCTGTGCTTATTCATAAGATATTCTAAAATGGCAGACATGGTCATCTCAAGTATCAATTTACCAAAATCCTTAGGTTTTTTTCTCTTGACACTCTTCTTATATACTATATACTCTCATTAGCAGTAATTTGGATGTTTTCAGATTTTCCAAGTACTCTGTGGTATGAAGAGTGGAGAGAATAATGTTTTAGAAATTAATTAATGCCTAGTTTTGGTTTAATCAAACTTAATTTTTATTTCCAGAGTTAAAGGTCTTACAAATAAGAAGAAATACAAGTTCCGTGTCTTGGCAGAGAATCTTGCAGGACCTGGAAAACCAAGCAGGGAAACTGAGCCGATCTTAGTGAAAGATCCAATTGGTACAATAAACACATTTTTTTAATTGTTTAATTTAGCAACAACAACAAAAAAATTGTTTTCAATTACATAATTAATACTGGACTCTTGTCTAGATCCACCATGGCCTCCTGGAAAGCCAACTGTGAAAGATATTGGCAAGACATTCCTTACCCTGAACTGGACAAAGCCAGAACATGATGGAGGGGCAAAAATTGAATCTTACGTAATTGAGCTGCTAAAGACAGGAACAGATGAATGGGTGAGAGTGGCTGAAGGAGTTCCCACAACTGAACACTTCCTCAAAGATCTTATGGAGAAACAAGAGTATTCATTCCGTGTCAGAGCTGTGAACAAAGCTGGCGAGAGTGAGCCCAGTGAGCCCAGTGACCCTGTGCTGTGCAAGGAGAGGCTCTGTGAGTACTGTTTCACAATGTGCTGCTACAGCAGATATTCTGTCTCTGACCTTTAAAAAGCCCCATGTCTGCCTGTCTTTGTAGGTACTAAATGAACTCTTGGAAGGCTTATGAAGTACTAAAATCTGCCCTTCATCAGTTCAGGAAATACAAACTTTTAATAGTTTTGGTGTATTCCCTGTCTTCCAAGATCTTTCATGGGAATTGCAACATCCTGGTTTACCTTTTCTTTTCCTATTTTACAGATCCTCCTTCACCGCCCCGATGGCTTGAAGTTATTAATATTACTAAAAATACAGCAGATCTTAAATGGACAGTACCAGAAAAAGATGGGGGTTCCCCAATTACCAACTACATTGTTGAAAAAAGAGACGTGAGGCGGAAAGGTTGGCAGACAGTTGATACAACAGTGAAAGATACCAAGTACACAGTGAGCCCGCTGACTGAAGGCTCGTTGTATGTGTTCCGTGTGGCTGCTGAAAATGCCATCGGACAGAGTGACTACTGTGAAATTGAAGACTCAGTGCTTGCTAAAGATACTTTCAGTAAGTTTCGATTTGCTTACTGAGTGATCAGTAGCTCACATGTCATGAATTCATAGTCTTCTAATGTGTGCCTTTTTAATTTTTTGTACCTTAGCAACTCCTGGGCCTCCATATGCCCTTACAATAGTTGAAGTGAGAAAAGGCCATGTTGATCTGAAATGGGAACCACCTAAAAATGATGGTGGCAGACCAATTCAAAGGTAAGGTCATTTTAAGTTTATGTAGGCTTCTGATAAGATAAACATCTTTTAACAAATAAACACGTTTCTCTAAAAATATTTATATTTTAAATTGATGCATTTATATGAAAAAGGTGTGGATGGATAAAAGAGAAGCCATGTGGTCAAATGAATGGAGGGTTTGATTTTAAAATGTAGAAATAATGCAAATAAAATACCTAATGCACGTGAACAATGAATGTGTGTCAACATCCTCAAAATGGCCTATAATAATAAGGAACTGTGCAAAACAATAAAATAATGCAACCATAGTCTCAAGTTCCTGCAGAATAGTAGCCAGTTAAAATCATCCAGCAAGTAATACAGTTGCATTTTCATTCTGCCTTAGTTTGTCATTCAAACTGTATACACTCGGCTAAAATGAGGACTTACCTCTTTTCTGTTCAGACTTTTCAAACAGACTGTTTTACTCCTTCCCAATCACAGAATGCACATCTTAAACCAACAGACAGCTACAGAGATCTTCCTGAAGAAACAGAAGTCACTCAATTTGCATTACGTTGCCATAGCCTGTCCTAAGTAGAATTTTGATAGCTGAGTAATAGTATCTGCAAATATTCTGAATGAACTGACTGGCCACTGAGATCCAAACGAGCAAAGATACAAGTATAGCTTGGAGGTTCTTTTGCCTCTGCAGCTCTCTACAACCTGAGAACACAGTTCAGTTCTAAAACACAGAACAAAGTTCAAGAATTGACTTTCAGACCTGGGTCTGTCAGTGATGTCAGCACCTAATAGGGACTGAGACCTACTAGGACTGAGTGGCTAATTTGTGAAGAAAAGTTCATTGAATCTATTATCCATGATTTTATTTACTTTTCCTCTGTCTAAACTAGTCTAATCTCTTTTCATCTATTTTGAACAAGAAGTCTGAAGTGTTCCTATTTCAAATGCCTCATAATATTTTCCCCAATCTCTTCAGATATGTTATTGAAAAGAAAGAAAAGCTAGCCACTCGATGGGTAAAAGCTGGGAAGACAGCTGGTCCAGACTGCAATTTCAGAGTGACAGATGTCATTGAAGGTACAGATGTACAGTTCCAGGTTCGTGCAGAAAATGAAGCTGGATGTGGTCACCCCAGTGAACCAACTGACCTCGTTCATATTGAGGATCCAACAAGTAAGTAAAATAATACAGTGTATGAATTTTAGAAGCGGTGTACTGTTCTGGGAGGAAAATCACACAATACTTTTCCATTTCTGCAGGTCCTCCTTCACCTCCTCAGGATTTACATGTCACAGATGCAGGCCGAAAGCACATTTGCATTGCATGGAAACCTCCTTTGAAGAATGGTGGAAGTCCTATTATTGGATACAATGTTGAGATGTGTGAAGCAGGAACAGAAAAATGGATGCGAATCAATTCTCGTCCAATTAAAGATCTGAAATGTAAAGTGGATGAGGGTGTTGTTCCAGACAAAGAATATGTGCTGAGAGTCAGAGCTGTCAATGCTGTTGGAGCTAGTGAGCCATCAGACATCTCAGAAAAAGTTGTTGCCAAGGACCCAGACTGTAAGAATAGGTTTCTTTTTTTTTTTTCCCCAGATCTGCATAACTGAAAAAAAGAATGATGTTTAGCAACTTTCTAATGACATTATACTTACTTTTACAGGTAATCCAACCATTGATCTGCAAACTCGTGACATTGTTGTTGTTAAAGGACAGAAACTAAGCATCCCTGTACCCTTCCGAGCTGTTCCATCCCCAACTATAACTTGGCACAAAGATGGCAAGGAGTTGAAAGCTGGTGACAGAACAACAATGAAGAGTGACTACACCTCTGCATTGCTTGAAGTGATAGACAGTGTTCATGCTGATGCTGGTGTTTATACTATCACACTAGAGAACAAGCTGGCATCAACAACTGGTTCAGTTAATGTCAAAGTCATAGGTAACTACATTCTTCCATTCTGAGAAATATCTTCACTTGGGTCCTGCAGACAGACAGAAAGGACAGAAGAAAGGACTAGAAAGATACTTTTTCTGCCAGGGAGGCAAAACTCTTCAACTCAGACATATGTAGATTGCCATACAGACATTGATGTTATGAAGTGCCATGAAAAAATACTTTACCTCAAGTTGCTCTAACTATTCAGTGATTGCTCAAAGCCTGATTATTTTGAATAGTTAGCATATAAATATAAAAATGTTTTAAGAATTCTGACTATTTTATCCTTTGGGAACATAAATTCATATAGGTGCTATGTAGTCCAGATTTGTGGTCTTTGCTTTCTGCAAAGCAAAGAATTGAAATATAATTTAATATTCGTAAAAATGCACATTCACATCTATTTAGTTAACTAATTTTTTCATTCTTATTTAAAACAGGTCCACCTGGACAGTGTAAAGACATTAAGGCAAGCGAAATAACTAAGAATTCTTGCAAAGTATCCTGGGAGCCTCCAGACTTTGATGGTGGTACTCCTATTTTGCATTATGTTCTGGAACGCAGAGAAGCAGGTCGTAAAACATACATCCCAGTCATGTCTGGTGAAAATAAGCTTTCATGGCAAGTCAAAGATCTTATCCCGAACTGTGAATATTACTTCCGTGTTAAAGCTGTCAATAAGATTGGAGGGGGTGATTATCTTGAACTAAGAAACCCGATCATTGCAGAAGACCCAAAACGTAAGTTTGTCTTTCTATTAAACAAAAATATGGAAAAAATGAAATTTTAAATAAAATCTTCATACTCTCTTTTCTTACATGAACCCTATTTCCGTCTACTCTTTCACAGAGCCCCCAGATCCGCCTGTTGACCTTGAAGTCCATAATCCAACATCAAAATCTGTAACTCTTACATGGAAACCACCGCTGTTTGATGGTGGAAGCAAGATTATGGGCTATATAATAGAAAAGCTTGCTAAAGGCAAAGAGAGGTGGGAGAGATGCAATGAGTATCTGGTACCCTTACTAACTTACACCGTGAAAGGCCTTGAGGAAGGAAAGGAATATCAGTTCCGTGTTCGTGCTGAGAATGCTGCTGGTATCAGTGAGCCTTCTCGGATTACTCCTTTTGTGAAAGCTGTGGATCCCATTGGTATGAATTCCTCATTAGATCATTTGTATTAATTGCCATATATCCTCAGACATATTGAAAGATTCTATGCTCCATTTCTTATTCTTTGTTGTTACAGAGGCTCCAAAAGTCTTCCTTGCTGCAAACCTGCAGTCTGGCCTTGAGGTGAAGAGAGGTGATGAGATCATACTTGAGGCACATATTTCAGGGTCACCCTATCCATCTATCACTTGGCTGAGGAATGATGAAGTTGTACGACCAGAGGATATCAAAAAGAGAGTAACGGCACCTAGAAAGAAGAAAGGCGAAGCTGAAGAAGAGAAACCTTTCCAGCTTTCACTGCCAGAACGTATGAGTGTGGACAACCACAAGGAAGGAGAGTCCATACTATCAGTTCGTGACTCCATTAGAGCTGACCATGGCACATTTACAATTAAAGTAGAAAATGATCATGGAGTCGCAAAGGCCTCTTGTGAAGTCAATGTGTTGGGTATGTAAAGAATGTCCTCAAAACACCTAGTTGTTCAGAGTATTAGGTAAAAAATGCACAAGTTGAGTACTCATCATTTTTCTTGGTTTACTAACAGATACACCTGGGCCACCAGTCAACTTTGTATTTGAAGATTTGAGGAAAAATTCTGTCATTTGCAAGTGGGAGCCTCCCCTTGATGATGGTGGAAGTGAAATCCTAAACTATGTACTGGAAAAGAAAGACAATACAAAAGCTGAAATGGGCTGGGTCACTGTCAGTTCAACACTCAGGCATTGCAAATTCCATGTAACAAAACTGATAGAAGGGAAAGAATATCTATTCCGTGTATTTGCTGAAAATAGAGTTGGAGCAGGACCACCATGTGTTTCAAAACCAATGACAGCCAAAGACCCTTTCTGTAAGTATTAATTTTGAAAAACAGCCTTTTCAGAAAACAAAGTGTGCAGCTATAACAGACTGTACTCAGCTTTACCTATGTGGATGTTTTCCAGAAGTAACTTGAGCTATGTGATAATTATTGCACATTTTAAACCATTGAAATACAGGGAACTATCAAAAATATTCTAATTTCAATAGTAAACACATGAGAATGATGATCACTGTCATAAAACTTTACCTTTAGAACACTTAACATCTGAATAGTGACATACTCTGGCTGCATAGACTAGTATTCTTACTAAGAGAGAGAACCATTGCAAATTTGCTTACTGATTGCCGTTAGGAATCAAAGGTTCTAAGAGAGCAGAAAAACTATGAATTAACATTAATAATTTCTTACATCTTAGTTCTCTATTAGCTTTGAGTAAGCTCTGAGGAGACAGCAATGATGACAAAACCACCTTTTTGTTTTTCAGCTCCACCAGATGCACCTAATAAGCCTGATGTGGAAGATGTAACCAGCAACAGTATGCTGGTTAAGTGGAATGAACCAAAAGATAATGGCAGCCCCATCATAGGATACTGGATTGAAAAACGTGAAATCAATAGCACTCATTGGGCTCGGGTCAACAGGAACCTTGTGAATGCTCTGGAAGTAAAAGTTGAAGGGCTGTTGGAAGGTTTAACTTACATCTTTAGAGTGTGTGCTGAAAATGCAGCTGGCCCTGGTAAATTTAGTCCACCGTCAGATCCGAAAACTGCACAGGACCCAATAAGTAAGTGGCTTAGCAGAAGCTAATAGCAGACAGTTGACAAGATCGGATTCATAGCCTTTAACTTTGATTTACATTCTTTTGTTTCTTTATTTTTTATAGTGCCACCTGGTCCACCGATTCCAAGGATTGCTGACACAAGTGCAACTTCCATCGAGCTGGAATGGCAACCTCCTGTGTATAATGGTGGTGGAGAGATCACTGGTTACCATGTGTACAAACAACTGATGGGAGTAAATGAGTGGTCGCGCTGTACAGCAAAACCCATTAAGGTCCTGCACTTTACTGTTGGAGAAGTCAGGGAAGGTGCAGACTATAAACTCCGTGTTACTGCATGCAACGCAGCTGGCGAGGGACCACCTGGGGAAACTGAACCGGCAACAGTTGCAGAACCTAAAGGTATTGCAATTGTATTATTTTTAAGAAATGTCCAGCTGCTTAAAAGGTGGATTTGAATCCCTCACTTCAACTAATGGATTGTTTCTTTTTTCCACAGAGCCTCCCACTGTTGAGCTGGATGTTTCTGTGAAAGCAGGCATTCAGGTCATGGCTGGGCAGACTATTAAAATTCCTGCTACTGTGACAGGGCGTCCTACTCCCACCATTGTATGGGCTGTGGAGGAGGGTGAACTAGACAAAGATCGAGTTGTTATTGAAAACGTTGGCACAAAATCTGAGTTAACCATTAAGAATGCATTGAGAAAAGACCACGGAAGATATGTAATTACTGCTACCAATAGCAGTGGTTCAAAATCTGCAGGAACCAGAGTAGAAGTATTTGGTGAGAAAAATATTTTCTCAAATTAAATAAGCTTTTCTTCTGATCAGTATGGGCTTTATCTTATTTGTTTGAATTTGTTTTTCAGATGTTCCCGGACCAGTCCTTGACCTAAAACCAGTGGTCACAAACAGAAAGATGTGTTTGCTTAACTGGTCTGATCCTGAAGATGATGGTGGCAGTGACATCATAGGCTTCATTGTTGAAAGGAAGGATGCCAAAATGCATACATGGAGACTAGCTGTAGACACAGATAGATCTAAATGTGATATTACAGGTCTAATTGAAGGGCAGGAATATAAATTCCGTGTTAGTGCCAAGAACAAATTTGGTACTGGTCCACCTGTGGAAATAGGACCCATCCTTGCAGTTGATCCATTAGGTAAGATGAGTCATTTTACAAGATTTTAAAAAAGCAAAAAATTATTGCCAGATTAAATAGACAATTTTTCTTTTTGTCTTTCCTTCTATACAGAAGGTCTGTTTATTTTTCAACTACATGGATAGGCATCTGCCTTAGCTTCATTACTTCTGTCAGATGTCTGAATCAGTTCTCTGAAGCTAGTGTGGTTCTTTACATAGCAAAATACTGGTGCCTACTGAGACGCTATTTATTACCTTTTTCTCCACATACATGAGAAAATTTATACCAGCCATATTCATTCTTTGCATGCAAATTTATGGTTTTAAAAGGCCAGAGCTACTGCATTCTTATTATTTAAATTTCTTTGATGTTTTAATTTTTTCTTGTGGTATGTATCTGTATTAATAGGTCCTCCAACAGCACCTGAGAGGTTCATGTACACAGAGAGGACGAAGTCATCCATTACTCTTGATTGGAAGCCTCCACGGAGTGATGGTGGTAGTCCCATCTTAGGATATATTGTTGAGAAGAGGAGACATGATTCAAAAGATTTTGAAAGAGTTAATGCAAGGCTCTGTCCAAAAACATCTCTTCTCGTTGAAAAACTTGATGAACTTCACATGTATGAATTTCGTGTGAAAGCTGTCAATGAGGTTGGAGAGAGTGAGCCCTCACTGCCCCTCAATGTAGTTATACAAGATGATGAAGGTATGTCAGCTTTAAAGAAATCCATATAAATGTCTTTAGAACACTTCAAGGCACTTTCTCTTTTTCATCTCCATCTTCACTCTGTCACTTTCCTTCTTTTCAGTGCCTCCAACTGTTACCTTGCGTTTGGCTGTGAGAGGAGATACTATCAAAGTCAAGGCAGGAGAACCAGTAAACATTCCTGCTGATGTAACAGGCCTGCCAATGCCAAAGATTGAATGGGACAAGAATGAAGTTTTAATCGACCAAACATCTGATGCGCTTAAGATAACCAAGGAAGAAGTATCTAGAACCGAGGCAAAAACCGAACTTATCATGCCTGCAGCAGTGAGGGATGATAGGGGCACTTACACTGTGAGAGCTTCCAATCGTCTTGGCACCGCGTTTCGCAATGTGCATGTTGAAGTGTACGGTAAGGATGCAACATTTTAATAAAATGACAGCCAATAAAATGCCTTTGCCTTTTTTTTAATGTAGTTCCATGCTCTATTGCTTTCATACAGATCGTCCTTCTCCACCAAGAAATCTTGCTGTTTCTGATATTAAAGCAGAATCATGCTATTTAACATGGGATGCACCTCTTGATAATGGTGGTAGTGAAATTACCCATTACATCATTGAAAAACGTGATGCTAGTAAGAAGAAATCTGAGTGGGAAGAAGTCTCCACTGGTGCTGTTGAGAGGAGATTTGGGGTAATTTATAAAATATCTTTATTATATACTTTAGTGTGCATAAAAAAATAACAATACTATATATTTAATGGAAACGGCTACTTGCATAGGTGTTTGTGTTCGTGCTCCATTTAGACTCCAGAATTAGTGGATGAATGTTTCCCATCCATGTGTCTGTGTTATCCCTCATGTGACAAAACAAAACAAATTCTTCACTTTTGCTACTTAACCTCAGCTGAGCTAGAGAGAAGACGCCTTCCTTTTCATTTTTTTACCAACTGCAAGAATAATGACATTTTTATTTATGTTCAGTTCTATGTACATGAAATAAGAGTATCCTTAGGACATCACATAGAATTGTGTAGTCCATAAACATAGGTATATCAGTCAGACTGCAAGATAAAATTTAAAGTGAAAACTTCTGCTTATCTCCAAATAAGTGGATTCTGAAAGCAGCCAAGTATTGATTTAAATCCTTTTTTTCAGGTATGGAATCTTGCAACAAATGAAAAATACCAATTTAGGGTCCGGGCTGTAAACAAATATGGAATAAGTGATGAATGTCTCTCAGAAAAAGTTGTTATTAAGGATCCCTATGGTCTTCCTGGACCTCCTGGAAAGCCAAAAATTTTGGATCGCACCAGATCATCTATGCTAGTGACTTGGGAGCCTCCTTTGGACAATGGTGGCACTCCAATAACTGGATATTGGTTGGAGAAGAGAGAAGTGGGAGGTGTCTACTGGGCACGTGTCAACAGGGCTCCAGTAACAAAACCATCAGTAAAAGGTCTGGAGCACAATGTGCTTCGTTTGGCTGAAGGTGTTGAATATCAGTTTAGAGTTATGGCTGAAAATCTTGCTGGAATTGGCCCTCCCAGTGAACCATCAGATCCAGCTCTGGCAGCAGACCCCATATGTAAGTATCTCATTTGTGTGACTGTGTTAGCAGACTGTATCACAGCAGAACAAAAAAAAAAAGGTGTTACTATTACTTATTTTTAATTACTAGTGAAAATCATTAATAATGAAGTATTAATTTACTAACATTAATCAATGGTTTTGTTTGCATTAAATCTGAGAGAATATATTGACACAGTTTCCAAATTTTAAAATTTTAAAAATAATTAGCTTTAATAATTACCTAAATTAATTTTAATAATTACCTAAAATAATTAGGAAAAAAATTTAATTTTTTACCTATTTTGTATACCTAATACTGTGATTACACCAATGAAGCATTGCCAAATAAACTTCAGCTCAGGATATTTCTGGTTTTGTTTTACATTACTGTTAAACAAGTTCAGTCTTTATGCCTTGTACCTGAAGTATCCCTTGCTAATATAGGTAATATATGTAATTAGTATGCACATTCTAGGATTTACACTTAATATACAGGTAAAGAACTTAAAATACTTGCATTCTTCTAGAAACTATCCAGAAAAATATAGGAAAACACTAACACTCAGGTAATTTTTACTTGCTCTTGTTTTGCCAGTTGTGCCTGGTCCACCATCTTGCCCAGAGGTCAAAGACAAAACCAAATCATCTGTAGCACTTACATGGAAGCCTCCTCAAAAGGATGGTGGGAGTCCTATAAAAGGATATATTGTTGAAATGCAAGATGAAGGTAGTACTGAGTGGAAGAAAGTGAATGAAGGAGACAAACTCTTCCCTACTTGTGAATGTGTTATTCCCAACTTGAAAGAGCTCAGAAAATACCGATTTAGGGTGAAAGCTGTGAATGCTGCTGGAGAATCAGAACCAAGTCCGGCAACATCAGAGATACCTGTCCAAGATATTCTGGGTAAGAGCTCTGAGAACTGATTTAGGTATTTGTATCTAAATGGCACTTACTGCTATGAAAGCTCAAAAAGGATGCCAAGCAAGCCAAAGCCAAAACAGAATAAACAATTATACAAGAATGTCTCAAAAGACTGACAGACATTTTTGAAAGTGTCATGATGTCCATTGCCAGGCTCCATTAGGAAACTGATGAACACTTACAGACATACGAATGAAATACTGTTTATTTTATGAAGAATTTACAGCAACGAGCTTTTCTATTTGTATACTTCCCAGTTTCCTTCTTGCATGCCCAACTTTTCTCACATGAATATGCATTCCTCATGTTTCTGGGGGATTTCAGCTCACTGATGATGGAATTTTACTTTCAGTAGCTCTTAAAATTGATATATTTGTATATTTTTGCAGAGGAACCAGAAATCTTCCTTGATCTTGGAGCACAGGATTTGCTCTCTTGTCGTGCTGGCACAACAATTAAAATCCCAGCTGTTATCAAGGGTCGTCCAGTTCCAAAAACATTTTGGGAGTACGAAGGAAAAGCAAAAACAGCAGCAAAGGTTAGTAAAAGTAATAAGGTTTTATTCTACACCTGTTTCTAGACGTTTAAGCCTATTCCCTTTTACATTTATATTATTCCCTTTGTTTATAGGAGGGAGGTCATAATGTACCTGAAGAAGCTAAGGTAAAGCAAGCAATTTTTTTGTCCTCAGTATTGTTGCATTTTCGAAATATAAATATTCAGAGTTGACCTATAACTTCTCTTTCCTCCTATAATACGCAGGTGGAAGCTACTGATACACGTTCAGAGATTATCATCCCTGAGTGCAACAGAAGTCATTCTGGACGATACAGTATTACAGCAAAGAACAAAGCAGGACAAAAGACAGTGCATGTCAGAGTCAATGTGCTTGGTATGGCTTGCAGTTATTGAAGTATCCAAATATTAGGGTTTAATTTTATTTTTCTACATACTTATGTAAAATTGTGTCTATTGTGTGTTTATCTTAACAGATGTCCCTGGTCCACCAAAAGACCTAAAAGTAAGTGATATCACGAGAGGTAGCTGTAAACTTTCATGGAAGATGCCAGACGATGATGGTGGAGATAGAATCAGAGGCTATGTTATAGAGAAAAGAAATATTGATGGGAAGGCCTGGACTAAGGTCAATCCAAACTGTGGCAGTACTTCATTTGTGGTACCTGATCTCATAACTGGCCAAGAGTATTTCTTCCGAGTACGTGCAGAAAACCGTTTTGGAGTTGGCCCTCCTGCAGAAACCATCCAGCGGACCACAGCCAGGGATCCAATCCGTAAGTAAAATTAAAGTCAAATGAATCCTTTAAAACCACATGGTACTGTATAGTGGATTTATTCACTCTTCTGTTTTGGTTGTGAAGATCCTCCTGATCCACCTATTAAACTGAGGATTGACCTTGTAACCAAGAACTCAGTGAGCCTGACATGGAAACCACCAAAGAATGATGGCGGAGCTCCTGTTACACATTATAACGTTGAATGTCTCCGCTGGGATCGTACTGGAGAAGTGAAAGAGTCTTGGAAGCAATGCAACAGACGTGATGTGGAAGAAACAAAGTTCACTGTTGAGGATCTTGTAGAAGGTGGAGAATATGAATTCAGAGTCAAAGCTGTAAATATAGCAGGTCCTAGCAGACCTTCAGCCACTGTTGGCCCACTTGTTGTCAAAGACCAGACATGTAAGTACTGATACTAGTAAAACAAATTCCATTTTAAAATTATGAAGTATTTTTGTATGCTACTTTTTCAACATTTTGTTGTAGGTCCACCATCTATTGAGCTCAAAGAATTTATGGAAGTCGAAGAAGGAACAGATGTTAAAATTGTGGCCAAGATAAAGGGTGTACCCTTCCCCACATTAACATGGCTCAAAGCTCCTCCAAAGAAACCAGATGACAAATCACCAGTGGTGTATGATCAACATGTCAACAAGATCGTTGATGAAAATACTTGCACCTTATTAATCCAACAGTCTCGCAGAAATGATACAGGCTTATATACTATAACAGCTGTAAATAACCTGGGAACTGCTTCAAAGGAGATGCGGCTGAATGTTCTGGGTACATATCAAGAACTCTTACAATTACCTTAATTGATTGCATTTGTTTGACACTTGATTAATTCTTCTTTCTTAAAATGTATCTTTTAGGTCGTCCTGGACCTCCAGTAGGACCTATTAAATTTGAATCCATTTTGGCCGATAAAATGACAATATCCTGGCTTCCTCCATTAGATGATGGTGGCTCTAAGATTACAAACTATGTTATAGAGAAAAAAGAAGCAAATAGGAAGACATGGGTGCCTGTTACTAATGAGCCTAAGGAATGCATATTCACTGTTCCCAAGCTGATGGAAGGCCATGAATATGTGTTCCGCATTATGGCACAGAACAAATATGGTATTGGAGAACCTTTGGATAGTGAGCCAGAAACAGCACGAAACCTTTTCAGTAAGTAAAAATAAGCTTTCAAGTTATGTCAGTTGTTTCCATATGCTGGTATGTGTACAGCATCTGTTAAATACCACTACTGTTATCTCTCTTCACTAAGTTTTCTAGAATAGCTTAAAGAGTTTGAGCAGTAGTACCTGGTTCTTAAAAGCATGTGAAGTGCTTAAAATATTTTTCTCCCTCCTTCTGTTACATTAAAATACAATCTCAATATTATTAAGGCTTAAATATACAAATAAGTGTTTATTTGATAAGATTCAGATTAGTCTATTGTATTCAAGAGATTATTAACTTTCTAGACCAGGAAGAACCAAATACCTACCTTCAGTTTTGAAAGATAAATTAGACAGAGTAGCTCAGATGTAGAAGGAATGTTAAGCTGGCAAGAGAAAATGGTTCTTAAAACAGCCTGTGTTAGGCTAGGCACTAAAATGAGGTAGTGATCCAAAAAGGCTAGGAAAAAAAAATTTTGACAATTTGTATTTGGGGGAAAGGTAAATCATTTTTCACAGAATTATATGTACTTGAATAGGGCAGAGAAACCGAATGAGGAAAGAAATCTTGTGCAGATGGCTAACTGCCTAGTGCAATGGTGACCATGTGAGTGCATAGCTCTTTTGCACTCTAGCTATTTTCGTGTATCTTTAACATATTTTTTTAAAAAACTATGTGTGAATTTTTCTCCCTCAGCTGTCCCTGGACCTCCTGACAAGCCAACAGTTAGCAGTATAACACGTGACTCAATGACGGTAAACTGGGAAGAACCAGAACATGATGGTGGCTCTCCTATTACTGGCTACTGGTTGGAGCGCAAAGAGACCACTGGAAAGAGATGGACCAGGGTTAACCGAGATCCTATCAAGCCTATGACACTGGGGGTTTCATACAAAGTTACAGGCCTTATTGAAGGCTCTGAATATCAGTTCCGTGTTTCAGCTATCAATGCAGCTGGTGTTGGCCTGCCAAGCATGCCATCCGATCCAGCACTTGCTAGAGATCCTATTGGTAAATTTTTAAAATTTTTTTTTTCTAAATTTGAAAATATTCAAATAAGGACGTATAATACATCGTTATGCTGTATGATGGTATTTTTCAGCTCCACCTGGCCCTCCTGTACCAAAAGTTACTGACTGGACAAAGTCTTCTGTAGACTTGGAGTGGACTCCACCAGTAAAGGATGGTGGTTCTAGAGTCACTGGCTACATTGTTGAGTTTAAAGAGGAAGGAAAGGAAGAATGGGAACGGGTAGGTGGAAAACCATGACAGAATCTGCACTTCTCTCTGTATCTATCAATATGAATTGCTCCAGAAAAAAAAAATCTTTAAAAATTTTTGCTGTTAAAGTTATTTTCTAAAAGTTTGCACCACGATTATCTCCACATGTTTAAAATACACGACCAAGCTTGCCCTTCCTCAATATGAATTTAACTTTGCAATTATTAGATATAGAATTTTATATTTTTTACTTAAAAGATGTGGGAAAATATGTAGTTAATATGGGATGAAAAACCACAGAAGACCAAGTTACAACTGTCAGAAAAGTAACCCTCACTGGTATCAGATAATGCCAAAGCTTTTACAACTACTATGTTTCTACATTTTCCTCATTTTTTAAATAGTGCATTACTGAAAATTTAACTGCTGCACACCTTGGCTGGTTTTTTATATCTGCATAAATATATGGGTTCATATTAAGTAAGACCTACATTTCCTCTACTGTTTCCAGGTAAAGAAAGTTTATAGTGAGTTTTGAAAAGAAAAGAACTGAATTCCTTTTTATTTGTTGCTCTCACTTATATGTTTATGAGTCCAAAAATACATGTAATTCTTCTGAGACCAGATTATTGTAATTGCTAAATTGCTTAATTCTAGCAACCTTCTATGTTAGAATACATTAGGAAATAGATGAATCTTCAGAATGGCTTGTAGGTCCATGATATATATTTCTTTAAAGATTTCTGGTGAATTCTGTGTGGGCCAAATCCATGTATGCTTAATACTTTTGTGTGCATGTAAATCTGAAATAATATCTAATGTAAGATTTGTTCCAAACTCTGCAAAGAAATTTATGATATCTTGATGTTTGCTCATATTACAATATTTTTTTTTTCAGGTAAAAGATAAAGAAATTAGAGGAACCAAGTTTGTTGTGGCAGGATTAAAAGAAGGTTGTTTTTACAAATTTAGAGTTAGAGCAGTAAATGCTGCTGGCATCGGAGAGCCTGGAGAAGTTACAGATATTATTGAAATGAAGGACAGAATTGGTATTTATCATTTTGATTTACATTTCTAGTACCTCTAACTCAAAGTAAGAAGAAGAAATCATTGACTTTTTCTTCTCTTCCCTCAGTGGCTCCTGATATTAATTTGGATGCAAGTGTCAGGGACAGAATTGTTGTTCATGCTGGAGGAGTAATTCGGATCATAGCATATGTCTCAGGAAAACCACCTCCAACAGTGACTTGGAGCAGGGATGAGCGAGCATTGCCTGAAGAGGCCAAAGTTGAAGAAACAGCTATTAGTTCTTCTTTAGTCGTCAGGAATTGCAAAAGGAGTCACCAGGGTTTATACACTCTTCTTGCTAAAAATGATGGTGGTGAGAGGAAGAAGACGATTATTGTTGATGTGCTAGGTAAATAGCAGCTTCAGTGCTTGTGAACAAGTACAGTTTCATAAGATTCAGCATGTATGCTTGAATACTCCACTTTTTTTCTTTGCTTTCAGATGTGCCAGGCCCAGTTGGAATGCCACTCCTTACAGAGAACCTAACCAATGACTCTTGTAAATTGTCATGGTTTACTCCAGAAGATGATGGCGGTTCTCCTATTACCAACTATATAATTGAAAAACGTGAATCTGACCACAGAGCTTGGACCCCAGTGACCTACACAGTTACAAGGCAGAATGCTACTATTCAGGGACTCATTCAAGGGAAAGCCTACTTTTTCCGAATTGCAGCTGAGAATATAATTGGCATGGGTCCTTTCACAGAAACAACAAAGGAGATTCTCATTAGAGATCCAATAAGTAAGAATATTTTTGGTTTGGATAACAGCCATATGAGATTAATACACTGGAAGATTCTGAATATGCAGAAAAATTAATCTACCTTATTTTTGCTTTATTCACAGCTGTTCCTGACCGTCCAGAAGACCTGGAAGTAAAAGCAGTTACCAAGAACTCGGTTACACTAACTTGGAACCCTCCGAAATATAATGGAGGCTCAGATATCACCATGTACGTTCTAGAGAGCCGTCTCATTGGAAAAGACAAATTCCACAAAGTTACAAAGGAGAAAATGCTTGATAGGAAATTCACTGTAGAAGGCTTGAAAGAGGGTGACACCTATGAGTATCGAGTGAGTGCCTGCAATATTGTGGGGCAAGGCAAGCCGTCATTTTGCACTAAACCAATCACATGCAAGGATGAACTTGGTATGTTTCTTCTTCATGTTCCTTTTGAAAACAGTAATTACATTTACTGATTCCTTACTTTTTCATATTAATATTGCTGACATTTGTGGGCATTGTGTATTTTAATACTGTCTTTCAGCTCCTCCCACACTTGACCTTGACTTTAGAGACAAGCTTATTGTCCGAGTTGGTGAAGCTTTCAGCTTGACTGGACGTTACTCAGGCAAACCTGCACCAAAGGTTACTTGGCTAAAGGATGATATTGTTCTGAAAGAAGATGACAGAATAAAGATCAAGACAACTCCTACAACTCTTTGTTTGGGGATACTAAAATCTGTCCGTGAAGACACAGGAAAATATTGTGTTACTGTAGAGAACAGCACAGGATCAAGAAAAGGATTTTGTCAAGTTAATGTCGTTGGTAGGTTTTACTGAACAATATTGTCTGTGATTTTTATTAGTGATTAGAATTCATTGAGTTTTCTAAAATTTAAGTATTGAAATGTGGTCTTTATTATGATAATTCAATTTACTGTATTCTCAGTTATACTGAAAAGCTATTCATTAATTTTGAGTACATATTTAACTCTGAATTAGTTTATTCACCATGAATAATTTAATCTCTCTACATGCATTTAGAGAATATCAACACTGTAGAAAATGTTAATCACAAGATACATTATAAGCATTAAGGAATTAATTCCTTAATGTATGTCAAAAATGTATTACAGAGGAATAGCCCTGAAATCTCGATTCCTTATTATAACTGTGATGTC
>VWYP01001631.1:266927-288694 GCA_013400435.1 Pycnonotus jocosus | reverse complement strand
GGACTTGGATGTGGGAGGTAGGTTCGGCTCTTGTCTCTCCTTTTTAAATAGTGCTCGCCAAATACTTTTAGACTCATAAATCTATAGGTTTTTGGTGGTTATACTAGGTTTTTGGTGGTTATACAGGTTTTCCTTTTCCCTTGTTGAGCAGGGTGGTGTGCTTGCAGTGGGGGGTGGTGAAATTGTAGGAACAGGGAGAAGGCAGATGCAATGAAACTGTCACTGTTAATACTGCCAGGGGATGTGTGGGCTTAAAAGTTTTGTTCATGTGGGAAAAAGAAAGGAAATTATCTTGACTGTGCATGGATGTTCTTCTGTGGGGCTCAAACCATCATAGATGGCCACAGGTTCAGCTCTGAAATGGCTTTTTTGTGAGGTGAGAACTCATGTGTTAAAGAAGTGGAGCGCAGAGGGCCTTCATGGTGGGATGGGCAGGAGGTGCTGTGCAATAACTCCTCTGCCAGACCTGCACAGGCACTGGCCATCGAATGCTCTCAGCAGCCTTTTGCCCCCTTGTCCCCAGATCGATTTCCTCCCATGCCACTCCTGTTGCTCCAAACCTTGGGCCCGTCTCTTCCTTGTGGCAGGGCTGGAGAACAGCACAACACTGCTCTTGTCTGTGATGTGCAAATGTGTGCAGCACCTGGGCTGCTCCAGGATGAGCAGTAACTAAGCTTGTGCTCTGGTTAATTAGCCTATGCTTGCATGGGAAGCAAACCTGCTCTTCTGCCCTGGGGTGAGGCTGATCCCTTGTCCCCTCTTGTCTCTCATAGCATCTGCTGCAGAGTGGTGCTGCCTGGCTCACACAAGTGTCCAGCCATAGATCAACACATGGGGTGTTGTCATGGCACGTGGAGCTCCTGGACAGGGTTGGTGCTCAGAGCCAGGGTGCAGGGAAGGAGAACAGGGAGAGCAGGCACTCTGGGATGTCCTTGGGGAACAGGGGACTTTGGGGACTCTCCTCAGTGACTTTGTTTTGGCTTTGCAGGGGTGAAAAACTCCCTTGTGGCCCACGACATGGCCTTTGAGATGACACGGGCTCCCTGGAACCCAGAGCAGCAGATAGAGCGGCCACGACTCACCAAGAAGGTGCTGGACACGGAAGACCAGGCTGCCTTCCGACTGCAGTCCAAGATGCCCAGATACATCTACTTTGCGGCCAACAGCAAAAACAAGTGGGGCCACCAGCGTGGCTACAGGATCCAGATCACCAGCTTTGCAGGGGACCACATCCCTGAAGCCAGCTCCATGGAGAGGGCCATCAGCTGGGCAAGGTCAGGCTGTTCTGGCTGGTGTGGCAGGTTCTCAGAGACCCCCTCAGCCCCCCCCAGCCCTTCCCAGCTGGGAAGGCATTGCTGGATGTCCCTTGGTGGGAGGCACAGGGAAGCACTCCTCTGGGGCTGCTCCACTGGAGCAGACCTGTGCTCTGCAGGCTTTCAGGAGCTGATTTAGCTCTGCCCTGCCTTGGGGGGCTGCTCTGTTCTTGTCCTCAGGTACCAGCTGGCCATCACCCGGAGGAAGGAGGAGGAGCCCACCAGTACCAGCATCTACAACCAGAATGACCCCTGGACACCCACTGTCGCCTTTGCTGACTTCATCAACAACGAGACCATCACCAATGAGGTAAACTGGGCTCCCTGGGCTGGAATGTAACCCCCGGCCCCAGGTTCAGTGGGAGCCCCAAGTGAGAGACTCCAGCACTGCCCCTGAGACAATGGGCCCAGCTGTGAGAGCAGCAGCCCAGAGGAAAGAGGAAAGTGGGTTTGAGCATCCCTTTCTCTGTGTGTCTGCTTGGTACTTTGGTCAGAGGACATAGAGAGTGCATGCAGAGCAGAAGCTTGTTTCTCCCTGTGGAGAAATGCTGGCAAAATGTAATGAAAATCTCTTTGAGATCAGAGTGAGGCCATGGAGGTCAAGGCAAGGGCCCTTCCACTGGGTGGGTATCTGCAGCCATGGCTGTGTCAGGTCTTTGGGCAAAGGAAGAGTTCTTTCCCAGGAGAGGGGAGTTTGGTGGGAATACAGCTGGCTGGTGCCCATTGGGGTCGCCCTCCTTCTCTTCTGCCACTCCCCACAGCCCCATGTGTATTTTGGTCACTGCTGCTGCAGCTTCTGAAGTAACCCTGGGCTTGTGGCTTTTCCCTGCCTAGGACCTGGTTGCCTGGATAACTGCTGGCTTCCTTCACATTCCACACTCTGAGGATATTCCCAACACTGTGACTGTGGGAAACTCCGTTGGTTTTCTCCTGAGACCCTACAACTACTATGACCTGGACCCCTCTATATACTCCCACGATGGAGTGTTTTTCACCAGTGAACAGGACTTTACAGCATGTGAAATCAACCTTCTTGCCTGCTTGCCCAAAACTGCCTCTTGTTTGCCAAACTTCCCCCCATTCACCTATGATGGTTTTCGAAATATGAGCAGGCTTTAATATTACAGGATGTGTGAGGAGATGTGGTCAGAGACACCAGGCTGACCATTCTGTCTCCGATTTTTAGCTTTTTAGTGAACTTGTCTCAATTTTCAGTTGTCCAGTGACTTCACATTTTATCATTGCTTTTGAAATAGTGCTCTTGAAAAGGGAAGCATGATTTTCCTAGCATGATGTGAGATGGAAGTCTAAATTATCTGTTAATTCCTGAATTTGAGTCTGTTGCCAGAGGAAGCTGAGGAGAAAATCCTCTGCTGTAGAAGCAAGTGCTGTGTAGTGCATATCTCAGGTTAAAATAATGAAAATGGTGCTGGTCCAATGCTCTCAAGTGTCTCATTCTTACAACTTACAGCAGCGTCTCCTGGGGGGTGGTGCTGCTCTCTTCAGTGTTTCCTGTGCCCACAAACCAGCCCAGCAGTGTGGCTCTGGCTGTTCCTCAGGGCATGGTGATGTCCAGCTGGAGGGACAAGCTGGGGCATGCCCCAGGGCTCAGGGCATGGACTGAGGTGGGCACTGGCACCAAGCCCTGTGGCGGTTGAGGGGAGGCTGGGTCATGGCCAGGACTGGGTGGGTTGTGGCTCTCAGGCCCTCAGGGAGGGAACTGGACAGGACCTTGCAGGGAGGGATCTCATGGCTGCTGCTGATGCAGCATGGCCCGTGCCACTGCCTGTTTGCCAGGATGCTGGTTGGGCTCTGGTGCCCCTGTTCCCCTCCTCACAGCCCCATCTGTGCCAGGATGTAACTCAGGATCTGTGGGCACCTTTGCTGTCCCCTCCCTGGCAGCTGCAGAACCATGGGGGTGTTGGCAGCAGCAGGCAGTGTTGCTTGGTGATGGCTGGGCTGTGCCAGGATGGGGCAATGGTGCTGTGTTTAGCACTGCTCTGCACAGGGAAGGTTTATCTCTACAGCCACTACTGCCTGCCCGGCATCTGCAGGGTTAACAGAAGGAGGAGAAGGGAGATGTGCTTATTTCCCCTAAATTACTGGATCCATTCTCTCTAAGCTCTGCAGTGTAGGATATGGGACCAGAGGGGAAGGACAGATGTACAAACATTGATCTTACTTAAAATTATGACCCTCCAGGGAAGCGGAGCAAAGTTGCCTTTTATGGTTCCCAGCAAACCCTGACAATGTGTGAGAACATCCCCTTGCACTCTCCCTTTGAGTTCCTCCAGGCTGTTCCCTGCTGAGGAAACAGGGGAGGAAAATAAACCCGAGCCAACCCAGCCCCTTGTTCTAGCTGGGAGGATTCCACAGCTGGAAACTTGTCCTGCCAGACTGCAGGAGCACTCAGTGTGCCCCAGCAGGCATGAGCCTGAAAACCGTGCTCATCCTCCTTGGCCTGGCCTTAGCCACGATATTCGCTTTGGTCTGCGTGTTGCTGACCAGAGAAAGGAGCCCCAGAACCTGCCAGCACCTGCCCCCGGAGCAGGAGGATGTGGAGGACGACCAGAGCCTGGTCTTTGCTGACCTGACACCCGAGGAGATGTCCCAGGTGGTGCGGTACCTGCAGGGACACCTTGGGGTGCCGCTGGTTGACGCATCCCGTGCCAAACCCTCGGACAACTGCATCGCCTGGGTGGATCTGCAGGTGCCCGCCAAGGCAGAGGTGCTGCGGTTCCTGGACGGGGCGGGGGCTCGTCCCCCCCGAGAGGCCCTGGCTGTGCTGTACTTTGGGAAGCAGCCAGAGCCCAACATCACCGAGTACGTGGTGGGGCCGCTGCCGGTGCCGGCGTACCACCGAGACGTGACGGTGCACAAGTACGGGGGGAAGGTGCCCTACCACCGCAGACCCGTCACCGGCCGGGAGTACGCGGAGATCAACGCCCTCGTGCAGAGGGAGCTGAAGAAGGCGCCGCGCTTCCTCGCTGCGTGCTGTGATTCTGACGGGACCGACCTGGTCATCCTCACCACAGCCCCACGGGGCTTCAAGTCCGGCGACCGCGTGACCTGGTTTGTCCTTTTCCACAATGTGGCTGGCACCGGTTACTACCTGTCTCCGGTGGGGCTGGAGGTGCTGGTGGACCATGGGGACCTCCACGTCTCCCGGTGGCAGCTGCGCCAAGTCTTCTACAACGGGCAGTACTTTGCCAGCACAGAGGAACTGGAACAGAATTTTGTGGCCAACGTGCTGGAAGTGGTCAGACTCAAGCAGCCCCAGGCTGATGCAGTGCTGGGCTCAATGAAGCCCCGGCACCCACCTGGGCCCCCGGGCCCACTGCAGTTTGAGCCGCAGGGTCCCCGCTACAGCATCAGGAACAACCGTGTCACCTTCCAGGGCTGGAGCATCGCCTTCGGCATGAACCCCAACACTGGCCCGCGCCTCTTTGACATCAGGTACCGTGGGGAGAGGATTGTCTATGAGCTGAGCCTCCAGGAAGCCCTAGCCCTGTACGGCTCCAACTGCCCCGGGGGAATGTCCACCCGCTACCTGGATGGCAGCTTTGGCATCGGCAGGTTTGCCTATGAGCTGGTCCAGGGCCTGGACTGCCCCTACACAGCGACCTACGTGGACAGGCACTACCTGGCCGAGTCAGACACTCCCAAAACCAACCAAAAGTCACTCTGCGTTTTTGAGCATGACCCTGCCGTCCCTCTGAGGCGCCACTTCTCCGACTCACAGTCCTTCTACTACGGTGGGCTGCGGAAAAACACGCTGGTCATCCGTACCATCTCCACGCTCATTAACTATGACTACATCTGGGACTTCATGTTCCACGGCAATGGGGCTGTGGAGGTCCGGGTGCATGCCACTGGCTACATCAGCTCCTCCTTCTTCCATGGCCGAGGCACTGACTATGGCAACAGGGTTGGGCCGCACACGCTGGGGACGATACACCTCCACCACATCCACTACAAGGTGGACCTGGATGTTGATGGTAGGTCTGGCCACCTTTGTGCATGGCTGGGGTTTACTGTGGCCTAAGACTCTGCCTGGGGTGCAGAGCTTGAGAGGGTTTTCTGTTCTGCTTCACAGGGCAACTGAACTCCCTGGAGACCCAGGATATGGAGTACGAGTTTGTCAAAGACCCCTGGAGCACACAGAACACCATTGAGCGGCCATACCTCCGCAGGGAAAGGCTGGAGAAGGAGGATGAGGCAGCATTCCCACTCAATGCCCCCATGCCTCGCTACCTCTCCTTTGTCAGCCCCAACCCCAACAAGTGGGAGCACCCACGCAGCTACAGGATCCAGATCATCAGCTTTGCTGGGAAGCACCTGCCCACCAGCAGCTCCATGGAACGCTCCATCAGCTGGGGCAGGTGGGTGCCAGGGCTGTGGAGCCTCAGCTGCTTCTGCTCCTGGTGGAGGGAGGCTGTCACCCCTGGGCAGGTCTGCACCAGGGAAGGGTTAAACAGCAAATATGCATAGCTTTTGGCTCTGAAATCTCCTTGGGATGTTGCTCAATAACATCTGCTTATGGCAGTTCACAGGCAGGAATCTGACCCCGCGTCAGACTAATTTAGACCAACCCCATGTATTTTTCCCTTTGAGGGGAAGTAGGCTGCAGAACAAATTCCTAAGGGAAGCACTGGCATTGCCAGGTTGTGATATCTTCCCAAGAGCACAGAATGCCTTTTGGAAAATGTTTGGGATTAGCACAGGCCAGTCCCACTGCCAGGCTGAACTGATGGAGCTCATGCTGGGGAAGTTTGCGTGGGGGAGAAGCAGCCGTGGTTTAAGGGAGTGCATTGGGCATTGGGTGGCAGCATTTGCACCTGGATCCATTCCTGTTTCCCAGCCACACTGGAAAACCACAGGCAGCAAGGGATCCCCTGCAAAACTCGAAGATGCTGAGGCTGCTCCCATTCCTGCTCTCCTGGCCCTTTCCCTCCCTGCCCCAGGGCAGACCAGGGATGCAGCCAGCCCTGGTTTGCCAGTGCACCCCAGCTGGCAATGGCAGGCTGCCCTGCCCTGTGCTGGCAGGGACAAAGCCCCCCTAACCCCTGTGCTGGCAGGGACAAACCCCCCTGACCCCTGTGCTGGCAGGGACAAGCCCCCCTGACCCCTGTGCTGGCAGGTACCAGGTGGCCGTCACCCGGAGGAAGGAGGAGGAGCCCACCAGTACCAGCATCTACAACCAGAATGACCCCTGGACACCCACTGTCGCCTTTGCTGACTTCATCAACAACGAGACCATCACCAATGAGGTAAGCTGGGCTCCCTGGGATGGAGAGAAGCTGAAACTTGTGGGGACTGTGCTGGCTCCTGCCCTGGACAGAAGCTGCACCTGTCCCAGAGCCAGCAGCTGCTGGGCTGGCAGAGTCCTGCTCAGCCTGACAGATGCCTCGTTCCTCTTCTCCCAGGATTTGGTTGCCTGGATCACTGTGGGGTTCCTGCACGTCCCTCATGCTGAGGACATCCCCAACACAGTGACTGTGGGGAATGGTGTTGGCTTTTTCCTGAGACCCTACAACTACTTCAACGAGGACCCCTCGGTGGATTCATCTGACAGTGTCTACTTCAGCAGTGAACAGGATCTTGGGGCATGTGGGGCCAACCCCCTTGCCTGCATGTCCTCTGCCACCACCTGTGCCCCCCACCTGCCCCCCTTCCATTTTGGGGGCTTCCTCAACCTCAGCCTGGCACCGCCTCTTGGGGGGCTCTGATGGGCCAGGGGCTCTCGGGTGGGTACCCAGGGGGGTTTCTGTCCCACACCAGGACCTGCCCTCCCCCTGCCCAGGGTGTCACATGCTCAGGGTCAGGTGTTGGGACAAGCTCAGGGCTTGTTTCAGCACTGCAGCACTGCCAAAGGATGACCCAAAGCCTTTGAAAAACAGCTGCTGGGAGTGATTTTTTAATTTCATCCTGGATGTCACCCTGTGTACTGTGGGGTGCCCACAGCCACTCCTCTCCTCTGGGATGGGGCTTCCACCACCTTCCCATCATCTCTGCACACAGGGTGACAGTGCTGGCCAAGGCTGCCCACAGCACAAAGCTGCAGCTGCCCTTGGAGCTGTGCTCCACCTGAGGTTTTGCCCACAGCTGTGGGAGTGAGTGGGGTGGTGTTGCTGTGGACCTGCCACAGGATGCCCAAAACTTCCTCCCCAGCCACATAGGGAATTACAGCATCGAGGCCACTGTGCCCAGGCCCTGCCAAGCTCTGGCTGCTGCTGCTGCAGCTCTGCAGATGGAGGTGGTGCACTGGGCTGGCTGGAAGGCTGCTGGAGGAGCCCACGGCTGGGCCTCTGGGTGGGCACTGCTCCAATAAACAGGCACTCCTGTGCTTTTCCTGAACAAACTGCTGTAGCTCACGGGTGCTGCTCTGTCTCCTGTGGCCGGGGGCAGCCCCAGCATGGCTGATGCTGTGGGAGCTGATGCTCTGTGAGGGATGGCCCTGGCTCAGCTTTGTGGGGATCTAAGGGATGTGGGGCCACCCCAGTGCCTGGCACAGAGCCCAGCATGGCTGTGAGTGTGTCCTGGCAGTGCTCCTGGACCCCAGTGCTGGCAGGAGGCTCCTGCCAGGGAATATGGAGCAAACAAGGGAGTTAATGTTTAACAGTTGTTCTGAGCTGTGTTAATCAGTTCTGGACTTGGCTGCTGCCCAGTGTGCTCAGCCCCCCGTGTGGGGACCCTTGATGCACCACCCCCAGCTGCATGTGCAGCTCTGGGCTGCAGGATCCCACAGAGTCCATCCCCACTGTGCCAGGCTGCCATGGGGACACCAAGGAGCTTGGTGAGGCCAGTGCCATCCCTGGCAACCTGGCTGCAGGTGCTAAGCACTCACCAAGGTGTCCCTGGGGGCATGGTGGGTGTCCATCCCCTCTGACCCCTTGCTGCAGTGGATGGGTCTGTCCAGAACATGCTGTGAAGGGCTTGAGCAGCCCTAATGGCTGTGGCATGTGCCCCTGGGAGCCAGCTCAGCTTGCTGCAGCACACGGGAGAGGGGGTAGGAGGAGAGGGCAGCTCAGGCCA
Organism: Pycnonotus jocosus; assembly: GCA_013400435.1. Lineage (NCBI taxonomy): Eukaryota > Metazoa > Chordata > Aves > Passeriformes > Pycnonotidae > Pycnonotus > Pycnonotus jocosus. The sequence continues at coordinate 280,346 of VWYP01001631.1, read as the reverse complement.
TGGCTCAGTGTGAGGCTGCAGTGGCCCCTGGGTGCCCTGAGGTGACAGCAGGGGCTGTGTCCAGAGGCTTCTGCCAGGCCTTGTGTGAGAGGAAGGTCGTGTCCAGCCAGCTCCCTGCCCAGCACCCCGTGCCCACGTGCATGGTGCTGCCTGGACTCTGCTCGTGCACTGACGCAGTGCCCACACTGCCACAGCACAGCCTGCACCCTGCAGCTGCCTGGGAACATTCTGGAGCAAACCCTGGCACTGCACGTGGCACGTTACAGCACCCACTGCTGCTGCACTGGCCAGAGCTGCATCGGGAGCCTTGGGAATCACAGCGTGTCCCAGAGCCAGCTGCTGCCACTGCAGTCACACAGCTCCTGGGCTGCCAGCTGGTCCTTGGTGTGCACAGACCCACGGTGAAATTGGGTTCCCCCAGCCTGGCCCCACTCGTTCCCTGGGAAAGGCAGCTGGTTTGCAGTGCACATCCCCATTCGTGCTGCTGGCAGGGCTGCACAGTGCAGGGGATGAGCTGGACCCTGAATCATTGCCAGACCAGCCAGGATGCAGAACCCTGCAGTGCCCAGGCAGCTCCTGCTCCTTCCCTGCCCTGCCCCAGGTGCACACAGTGACTTTGGGGCCGGGGATTTATCCACAGGGCAGGGCAGGGAGCAGCACTGGGACCGTGTGGACCCTGGCACCTCTGGCACAGTCCTGAGCTGTGGCACTGCACAGGGGGGCACTGAGCCACTCTGTCCTCTGTGCTGGGAGGGAGGAGGTGACTGCTTCCATCCTGCTTCCTGCCCTCTCCCCACTATGGCCCCAGTTTTCCTGCAGTGAATTTTTCCTAGAGGACTGGAGTGCTAGTCCCCACCCCCCAACACCTTTTGCCCCATTTTCCGCTGTGAAATCTCCTGTGAAGGATTTATTGCTGACGGTTTCAAAATATTTTTGGAACAGAAGCCAAGTCTGTTGCATTCCTTCACGCTGGCCAAAGACACTCTCAGTTGCAGACCCTGGAATGAGCTGTTGAGGAGTTTGTTTTGCAAGAATAATTCTGTTTCTGTGCAGTCTTCTGTTTTGTTGGGATGTTTTTTAGGTCAAGAGCTCAGTCCAGGGTCTGGGACCACCATCCTTGTGTGCAGCAAGGCTGGGTAGGACATTCCTGCAGCAGGGCTGAGTCTGTGGCCTTTGCCTGCTTTTCTCCCAGGCCATCCATGCGGTTATCCCAGGGAGCAAGGTCTGCTGGTGTTTTACCTGTCAGACCCCAGGCACAGGGGCAGGATGGGGCCTGTAACTCTGCTGTTTCTCAGCAGGACCCAGTACTGGACACAGCTCTCACAGAGGCAAACAGCACAGGGCAGGGGTTCAAGGATCTTGCCGTGAATTTTCTCAGGAAGGAGATAAGTGATGCATTTCACTGGCTGTTGATCATTAATACCTTGCTGCCTGTTCAGCTGGTGGGTGCTGGCTGTGCTGGGGCTGCAGGGCTGTGTGTCCATGCACTGGCAGCTGTGGATGATAAAGTTGCAGTGCCAGCACTGCTACTAGGGACAGCAGAGTGCAGCTGGGGTGGAGGGGATGGCCATGGGCACTGCAGGATGGGTTGTGTGTTTGGCTCTGTACCCACAGCTGGGGTCTGATGGGGCAGGAGGGATTAACCCAGTGGAGCAGTGCCATCCCTATTTGCAAAGGTCCTTTAGCCCCCCATTAGAGACCAGAACATGGCTGGCAGCCAGGAGCATCCCAGGCTTGGCTGTCTGGGACTACAGGGACCTCCAGGAATGGCTTTGAAAGTTTTCCATTATGCAAGTCCTGGTTAAATTAGCCTGGCAAATGAGGAGAGGTATGGGCAGTCTGCCCTCTGCTCCATGCACCCACTCCATGCTCCTGGGCATCCTTGCTATGCTCTAGTGATGATCCATGGGGGGATGGCAGAGAGACCAGAGCCGTTGTCAGCCCTGGACACAGCAGCTCTGCAGGACTGTCACCCACAGAGTGTGGGATAATGGAGCAAGGGCAATGAACTGCAGTTCAGTCAGAGCAGCTGAATTGTTGTTTTGGATAGCTGGAGGAGCCAGGGCTGCAGAATCCCCCTGCACGAGGGGATGGTGTGGGGCAGGGGATGGTGCTGGGCTTGGAGCACCTGCACTCCACGTGCCCTCAAGCCTGTTTTCTCCTTTTTACGTAAATTGTTCCAAACATGTTTGTTACAACCCCCTGGTGATGTACCTTTGCAAAGAGTGGTTTTGGGTCCAAAGATCAGTGCTGGGACAGTGACCTGCCCCCTGCAAACAGGACCCTGCAGAGTATAAAACCCCAGTGGCACAGTGGAGCGTGGGACAGCCCGAGCCACGCCGAGGGCAGCGGCAGCAGAGGAGGATGGAGGCCAACATGAACCTCCTGCATGACGTGGGCATCAGGACAACACACTGGCTGCAGCAACGCTTCCAGGGCTCCCAGGACTGGTTCCTCTTCATCTCTTATGCTGCTGATCTCAGGAATGCCTTTTTTGTCCTCTTCCCCATCTGGTTCCACTTCAGTGAAGCAGTGGGCATCCGGCTCATCTGGGTGGCTGTGATTGGAGACTGGCTCAACCTCGTCTTCAAGTGGTGAGTGGCCCTGAGCCAATGCTCCCACTGTGTGTTGGCACACCTGGACTAATGTGGGCCAGATGGGTGCTCTCAGCCCCAGTTCTGGAGCAGAATAAAGACCAGAGTTCAGCCCCAACTGGGCAGTGACAATGGTCACTCCTTCCCAAGCCACACAGCAACAGCTCCCCACTTTCCAGAGCCAAGCAGAGGGATGGAGCCTCCTGTAAACAGAGCTTCCCATCAGCCAGGGCTGTGGTGCTGAGTGGGGAGTTCTTCACAAAGCCTCTCACCACAGGAGGTCATATTGACTTGCTTGCAGGAAGTTCTCATTTCTCCCCCTCGGGGCTGGGGCTGGGGACATGGACAGGCAGTGTCAGCTGTCAGAACCGAGCCATCAGCTGGGTGCTGTGTCTATCAGGATGCCCTGGACCATTTGTGGTGCTTCTTCCATCTCCCAGGACAGACCTAAAGCTGCAGCTGTGCCCAGGACCTCCCCAGATCTCTTCTCTTTTCTTTTCAGGATCCTCTTTGGGGAGAGGCCATACTGGTGGGTCCTTGACACAGACTATTATGACAACAACTCTGCACCAGAGATCCAGCAGTTCCCACTCACCTGCGAGACCGGCCCCGGTAGGGTTCCTCAAGCCATGGGAGGGGCTTGCAGCCAGGGGCAGGGGTGCTTGCCCATGGTGATCTGCACATGCAAGGAGGGGAGTGCTGGCCTGGCCAGGGCTGTGCTGGCAGCCTGCAGGCAGCACATGCCCCAGGACAGCTCTGGAGACAGGGCCCTTACTGCTGTGCTGCTGGGGACTGCCTGCAGGGGAAGGAGGCAGGGCAGACCCTGCACAGAACACACTTTGACCCTTGGTGAAGTTGTGGTGGTTCAGCACAAACCCCTGCCTGTGCTCAGCTCTGGCTCATGCAGAGTCTGACCTGGGTCTCTCTTCTTGCCCAGGGAGCCCATCTGGCCATGCCATGGGTGCAGCAGGTGTGTACTACGTCATGGTGACAGCCCTCCTCTCTGCTGCTGGGGGAGAGAAGCAGTCAAAGACATTCAGATACTGGTAAGCTACGTGCCAAAACCATCCATGCTAGGCAGAGGCAGCTCCAGCACTGACAGGAACAGCCAAGCCCATCAAGGCACAAGGCTGTGGACTGACAGCTGGGCTGCAGCACCCCAGGTAGAGTCTGCATGGAGACAGGCTCAGTGGGCAGCCAGGCATTGGTTGGAATATGGGATGGCAGTGCCACGGGCAATGCAAGCTGGCTCTGGCACTCACATGGCCACCTGTCCCTCACAGGGTGCTGTGGACAGTGCTTTGGATTGGATTCTGGGCAGTCCAGGTCTGTGTCTGCATGTCCCGAGTCTTCATTGCTGCTCACTTCCCCCATCAGGTGATTGCAGGAGTTTTCTCAGGTGAGTGTGTCAGACCCCCCCATCCCCTTCCCTGCAGCACCACTGTGCTGGAATGCAGCACCTGCAACGCTGACCAATGCTCCCACTTTGTTACTACTGGCAGGGATGGCTGTGGCCAAGACCTTCCAGCACATCCGCTGCATCTACCACGCCAGCTTCCATCGGTACCTGGGCATCACCATCTTCCTCTTCAGCTTCACCCTGGGTTTCTACCTGCTGCTGTGGACATTCGGCGTGGACCTGCTCTGGACTCTGGAGAAGGCACAGAAGTGGTGCAGCCGCCCTGAGTGGGTCCACATTGACACCACTCCCTTTGCCAGCCTCCTCCGGAACCTAGGCATCCTCTTTGGGCTGGGGCTGGCCCTCAACTCCCACATGTACCAGGAGAGCTCCCGGTTAAAGCAAGGCCAGCAGCTGCCCTTCCGCCTGGGCTGCATCGCTGCCTCCCTCCTCATCCTCCACATCTTCGATGCCTTCAAGCCGCCCTCCCACACGCAGCTGCTCTTCTACGCCCTCTCCTTCTGCAAGAGCGCGGCTGTGCCGCTGGCTACTGTCGGCCTCATCCCCTACTGCCTCTCCCAGCTCCTGGCCACACAGGACAAAAAGGCTGCCTAAGGCAGGCAGACACCCCAGCCCTGGGCTCAGGGGCAGCTGCCAGGCCCTGGGTGCACCTCAGCCACTGTTTGCTTCCTGCTGAACCTGCACAGGCTGGCTCTGCACTGGGAGCAGAGCATGGAGGATGGGCCCGTGGTGCTGCTGGGTGGCTCCTGCAACACAGACCCACAGTGTCAGCCACGCTGGTCTGCAGCTGGCTGATGGCACAGAGAGCCCTGCATACCCAGGACTCCCCTGCTGTCCCTCCTGCACCCATAGGTGGGGGTCACCTGCCCAGGACCCAGCAGCAGCAGCAAGAGGTCCTGCATTTCCTTGCAGCTCATGGGGACAGGCCACCTCTGCGCTGTAGGGCCAAGGACAGCACCACTGGGAGCAGGGTTCTCACCTCAGCACCTCTGGGGCCTGCTGAAGAGGCAGCTCTGTGGCAGAATGGGCTGACACTGTGACATGGAGATAAAGTGCCAGTGTGAGGGACCCCCCAGCCCTGGGACGTTTGGTGTTCACCTCTGTGTGGTGCAGTGTGGGGTGCACACACGCCCATGGGTGTGCATGCACAACATGTACCTGTGCACACACAACATGGGGTGGGGTTGTGCACAGGAGGTATTTTATTAAAGCTGAAGGTTGTTTTGCTGGTGAGTTTGGGTGTCCTGCTGGCCAATGCCATGGGATAAGGGGTCAGCTCCTGGATGCAGGGTTGTTGCAGGGCCTGCAGATGGTAGAGGAAGGATATTTCTCCTGGGTGTTGAAGACCCTCAGCATCTGGAAGACATGTTCAAGCCACGGGGAAGGGCACTGCCTAGTGCCCTGGGTCTTTACCTTTTGCCCTGAGGTGCAGCTGAACACTGACAGCACACTGGGGGCAATGAGCTGCTTTTTGTGCTATTTATCCAAGGTTTCTGGGTGCACTTTGTGCCAGGAACAGGGACAAACTTGTGTCACCTCACTGCTTACAGAAACAAACTCAGCTTTGGGACCAACTGGTTCAGCTGGGGCTGTGCTGAGCCCCCAGGGTGTTGGGGACAGAACTGGCTTTTGGTTGTGGTGTGGGGTTGGGGTCATATCCCTCCACCTCAGTATCCCAGCCCAGTGCTCACTGTGCAGCAGGAAGTCCTGTGGGCTCAACCTGCTGCCCCCCAAGCTGTGCAGGCTGTACAGCCTAAACATCCTCACTTAGTCTGAGATAGTCCCAAATAAGGAGGTGCAGATAATGCCAGTGTACTCCCACAGCACCAGCCCCTGCAGCTCTGACCCCACAGCCAGTTCCAGGCCTCAGGGGTGGTCCCTGTGTTCTGATGCCATCCCAACAGCTCAGGCAAGGCTGTGGCCATGCAGAACTCACAATAGCCATGGGTAGGAACCTGATCTGTCCCTCGTTCATGACAGATAAACTTCCTTAGGATGGAGGAGGCTTTTTTTCTGTTTCTGTCTTTATAACCAACTTCTGGAGTAAACCATTTCTAGCAAAAAGGGAAAGGGTAAATTCTCAAATTACCTGTTGTGCCCTGTTGTGGCTCCACAGCGCCCTTTAGTTCCTCCAGAGGAGACTGCAGCAGCTCCAGGGCCTGCCTGGGCAGGAAAGGTGAGCTGAGGGAACACCAAGGACAGCTCTGCCTGATCCCGAGGGAGTTCACAGCTGCATCAGCCTGAGAAACTACTGATGGTCAAAAAAGACCAGTAACAACTGCACCCCACCAAGGGGAAGTACTTGGTACATGGTGGGGGAAAATTTCCTGTCTGTGAGGCAGCTGCTCTCCCTTCCAGCTGCTCTCTGCCCTTGCAGAGGGGGGACCAGCTGCCTCTTGCTTGAGCATTTGTGCCAAGCAGCTCGTCCTCAGCAGCTGACCCAAAGCAAAATGCCCCAAAGTACTGCCAGCAGGAGGCCCCTTCTGGGTTTAGGAACCCTACAAAGTGGTTAACTAAGGACTACTTTAATCCCTGTGCTATTTGTCTTGAGAAATGAGCCATTGCAGCAAAGCATTGATGGCAGATCCCCTCCCCATTTCTGTGAGCACCAAACCAGCCCACGCAGAGCATGTGCACACCAGCTCTTGGGTTCAGGTCTTTATTCTCTGGTAGAAAAGCCAGTGGAGCCAAACAAAGGGAAGACAAACCTACTTTGAGAACTTTTTCTTATGCTCCAGGGTTTTGATGGCTGAGGAATTCCTGGAGCAGAGCTTGCACTTCTCCTCGCCGGCTCATCTTGGCCGCCTTGCCCTGGAAGCGGCCGCGCTTCCCGGCTCCTTTCCCACCCAGCAGTTCTGCCACCCTGCAGCAACAACAGCCCAGGCTGGAGCCCAGCCTGCTCCAGACAGCACACACAGATCCCTGCCTGCATCACTCCATACAGCTGCTCAGTCTGCAGCATCAGAATTCTTACCCAAGTTAAACAAATCACAAAACGTGTTACCTGGGACCTAAATTTTCAACTGCTTCAACAGGTCCAGCTAGAAGGAAGAGTCCTGCTTCTTTTTCATCTCCCACAGTCAGGAATAGCAGGGTTTCCTGTGGACAGAGATGGGCCTTGCTCCAGACAAATCAGTGCCTTCCTCATCCAAGAAGAGGACAGACGCTGGCCACAGGACACAAACAGCAAACTGACAATTCAGAAGTCTCTGTGCATTACTGAGACTGCTTGAAAAAAGTAAAAGGGAAGTGGCATCTGAGCCTTTTGTGGCCAGTCATGTGCTGTTAGAACAGAACAGTACTGGGGTATCCCAAATTAAAGGATACAGTTGGCAGTTGAACTAGGTGATTGTGACTGAAACCTTCTGTTCTCTCTATTCTACTTCTACCTAATCCTATCCTGTTTCAGCCAGTGAGGCTCTGTACAGCTCTTGGGAGCTAAGGCTCTTCCCCAGTGCTCTGAATTCTCACTGTTGAGGACTGCTCTACAGACTAAGGCTGCTGAGGACAGGTAACCTCAGGTACCTGTCAAAGGAACCAGATCATGACTGTGGCAGGAACAGCAGCCTGGCCAGCCCCTGTCTGTGTGTAACTGGGGAGAAAAACCATTGGTGCCAGTTTAGTCTTCATCAGTGACTCACCTCTGTCCCAATCTCATTAGCAATGATGTTCATAAATTCAGAATCACCCTCTTTCCTGTATGGATGGATTAAAAAAAACACTTCAGAAAGAAGCAAAACCTCACTCTAGAGTACAAACTCTCAATCAGAAACCAACTGCCTGAGCAGGGATTTTGGCCTCTTGCTCTTATTTGTCTATATATGCAAATCCCTGCTGGGCACTCCTATGGACATGTTAGGAACTATATGTTATCTTTCAGAAACAGAGCTCCCTGGTTTTATCTGAAAATATCAAGTGCAGAGGGAATTAGATGGACACTGTAATTTCTCAGCTACAAAACCGGAAGAATTCAGTGACTGATTTACAAACAGATTCCTTTAATTACACAACTTTGCAGCAGGCCAAGGCAGTTCAAGATTCTGTTTACTTCGTTTACATTCCTCCTTGAGAAAACAAGGCGTGAGAGATCCAACTGCCATAAAATGTGTGGGATGCTGCTGGCCCCTCTTCCCTGAGCTCCCCCATACCTGTGCAACACAAACAGCTGCTCTGGAGTAGGTTTGCTCTTGAAGTCCCGGGCTATCAAAACAGCAATGTCTCTAAGCAGGTTCAAGTTATTCTGAAAGAAAAGCAAATGAACTGTACTGCAGCTGGAAAAGTCAGAACACAGCTGTGTTCCCAGAGGTTTGAGCACTTTTCATAATATCCACAAAAACAAGCCAATGATTTGACTCCCAGTTACCACAATTAAAGGTCTACAGGAAATAGTGCTAACCCAGTTTTCCCAGCCATTCTTGTACCTTCTGGAGCAGTTTCACAGAGCTCTGCAGTCTCTTCACAGCCTCTACGTGCTCACCTGGTCCATTTCTGAAAGAAATGGGAGACTTTGGATCACTGCTCTGAAGGACAAAGGAAAGATTTCCTAAAGGAGCAAAACAGGCAACATCACACACAGCCCCACAACATGTACCCTGAGGCTTATGTGGTATCTCTCAGGAGGAAGAGTGAAGATGAAATAACAGAAGTGGAAAGGGTATTACTTGAGCAGGGAGGTTAGAGCCTTCTCAGTACTGTGACTTTGTTCGATTGACTTCAGCACTCTGTTTCCCGTCAAGAAAACCAAGTTGGTTTTGTTCTTTTTCCCTTTTTCCACGCCGAGGAGTTTAATAACCTTAAAGAGAAAATCAACCTGGTCAGAACAGCATTTTGGTAATTCACATAGGTGGTCAGTTTCTGCCAGATTATGCCTTGTGGTGAATTTTGATTCTCTGCTAGTGAAAAGAAATTGATTAAAATCAGCCATAAGGTCAACATACAAAAAAAAAAAAAGGGGGGGGGGGGTTTGTAGTACAGTGGAATTTATGCAATTTTCTAGCCATGGGATGCACTCTACAGGGCATCTGGATGTCTCTGCTGGGAAACAAACTCCATCCAATGACTGAGAAAGTACAAATACTTAAAGGCAGGTCGAGGATTTTATCACCACTTCCCTGCACAGAAGATTTCTCATCCACTACGAACACTCAAAAATATCAGAGCTTTAAGCAGAGGGAAGATGGCCAACACCCATGGCAGTGGAAAAATGTCACTGCTGCACACACATGGCTGAGTTCTGCAACAAAGAAAAGCACCTGAGGTGCTCAGCCTGTGTGTGACCCTCCTAGGGCTCGCTCAGCCTGGGGCTGCTGCCTCCCCCTTCCCCATCAGCACAATCTCAAGCAGCCTGGGGATCCCAAGATTCTGGCTGTACTTCATGTGGAGTGTGGCTCCCAGAGGCAGCCCAGCTGCAGCTGTCCCACCTGGAGGTCACTCAGGTTGCTGACGTGAGTCCCACAGCACAGGTTGGAGTCGATGCCTTCGATGTCCACCACTCGCACTGGCCCTACGTGGTCATCGGGCAGCCCCCGGCTCCTCACCTGGCAGAGGACAAGAGTGACAATGAAGGTGACATTTGTGTTCAGTTATTTTGGTCCCACAAATCCCACCAGTTCTCTCCCATCACTCACTGTTTCAATTTCAGGGTCATCTGCAGCCAGTTCCCTCACTGTTACAGGGACCCTGTCCCGGATTTTCTCATTCACACTCTTCTCCAGGGCCTCGACCTGCTCTGCTGTCACCAAAGGGGTGTCCAGCTCAATGACACCTCGCTGACGGCCCAGCTCCCTGCGCCAAGGAAGAACATCTGCTGCTGTAGCTGAGACCAGCTGGAAGGTCCCTTTGTGCAGCACCAGCATCCCACTGCTGGGAATGTGGTGACTGAAACAAAACAGACTTCCCTCCTCTCCCTGTTATGTTCAAAGCACCATATGGAAACTAAACACATAAGGAGGACAAGACAGAGCAAACACTGCGTACAGCTTCTCTCCAAGTCAGTCACGTCTCTGGCAACATCTGAGCTCAAGTGAAACGTCCAAATTGCTTTTGGTGTTTCAGTGCTCAGGATCTGTGCGGGGTAGCATGGTGGCATGTGCCAAACAAGAGAACATTGGGGTCAAAAGGAACCTTTATCCTGCTCACCATGAAGTTGTCTTGAATCCAAACATCTGTTCTGCAATGGCACTGATGAGATGCTGTCCTAGAAGAGACGTGCAAGCACTAGCTCTGAGCGCCACTGGCATTTTCAGTCAGGCCGTGTCTTTCCTGTTGACATTCTCCATGATAGGCGAATGCTGGGCACTGAGGGGCTCCTGCCAGTGCTCGGGAGCAGCAAGGACACAGCTCTGGCCTCGTGAGCCTCGGCTCCCAGCAGCACACGCTGCAAAGCAGCTTGAACTTTCCCTTCCAAAGCTGTTTTCGGTGCGTTCGTTTACAAGCCAAGGAGAGAGAGCTCGCAGAGGGGCACCTGCTGCCCTCAGTCGTCCCGGGAACAGATCGTGCACACAGAGCTGTCGGGTTTCTCCCTACCCTGACCAGGGCGGGGACACGCTGGGTGCTGACCGCCCCCCTGCCCCATCGGCACTCCCCGGTACCGGCACGGACCTGAATGCTGCTGCATGTGGTCGAAGCGGCGCTCCCAGTCCAGCGACAGCAGCACTTCAGCGCCCGGTTCCAGCGCGGCCGGCACGAAATGCACGGCCTCGGCGCCCCGCCGGGTCACCCGCAGCACCGGCACGTCCCCGATGAGGCCGCGATCATCCGGCTGCGGACACGGGACGTCAGTGCCGCCTGCCCCGGCCCGGCCCCCTCCCGGCCCAGCCCGGCCCGTACCTGCCCGCCGCCCTCGGGGAAGAGGATGGTGTCCTCCAGCACCACCTGGAACCCGCGCACCGGCTCCCCGCCGCCCTCGGGCCGCAGCTCCGCCGCCCGGCACGACACCACCCTGGTGGTGAACTGAGACACAGACGGTGGAGCAGTGAGGGCCCGCCCGGGCCTGCCCCGCGCCCCGGCCCCGGCCCGACGCTACCTGCCGGGCCCAGCTGTCCCGCTGGCACTGGAACACCATCNCGCGCTCCCGCCGGCGGCGCGCGCTGCCGGGGCCGGTGTGAGTGAGCGGCTCCCGGTGCCCGGCGCGGCGGCGGCCCCGAGCGCACGGCACACGGCTGCGGCAGTTCACGTTTATTGCCCCGTGCCCCGCGAGGGTAACCGGCTATGGGAGACCGGACCGCGTCCACCGCCCAGCGCCGGGAGCGCTGCCCGCGGCAGAGCACGGCCTGAGGCGGCCCCGCTTCCTCGGAGATCGCTGCCCGCGCTGCTCCTCGGTGCGTGGTACCGCTGCACCGGCTGGGCCTTCTGCGGCCCCGGGGGCCTGGGCGTCAGTCATCCTGCCGGAGGGAGGAGCGAGGTGCCAGGGACTGGGCTGACCCCGGGCCAGCCCCGGTCGCAGCAGCTGGCGCCAGCCGGTCGTCCCGGGGAGCGTTTCCACGCTGGCTCCAGGACGGGCTGCCCGAGGGGTGCAGCAGGAGGTGCTGCCGGTGTCCCGGAGCCGGCGGAAGGCTGAGGCTGGGTTGTGCTCGGCAGGGCATCAGGAAGCAGCTGGCAGGTGGTACTTACGTCAAGGTCATCCATGGCTGGTGGGGGGCCTTTTTCTGTCACCTTCTCCAGCATCTGGATGGGAAACAAACAGCTGGATCCCCAAATGCCTGGTGTCCCCCATCCCACACACCCATACGATGTGCCCCAGGATCCGGAGGCTGGTGGCCCAGCTCACCTCTGCGTACTGTTCCACCATGGCCCTCTCCACCTCCTCATCCCCTTCCCAGTCTCGCCAGTTGTCAAAGTCCACGGAGAGCCAGGCTGGCTGTAGGCACAAAGAGCATCCCCTGAGACGGAGGAGCAGAACAGCAGGGACCCACAGCCCAGAGGCAGCTCCTGCACAGGCCTTGTCAGATTGGGGAGGGGCAGGAAGCAAGTGTCCCTTTGCCTGCAGGCAATAGTCCTGATCCTGAGTGTGTCATGGAAAAGGGGTGCCACATCCTTCCCAGAGGGCAGAATTGTGTGGACTAGTGGTGATTATGAGGACGGGCTTTTTGGGAGCTCTGTCTCGAGGTCCCTTGTGGGGACTCTTGTGTCTGTCCTGGGGCAGGCTGGTTCCTAGGAGCCACGAGTGGGGACAGCACATGCACTGAGGCACCAGGCACCACACACACCTTGATGTTCTCCTTGGTGATGCGCGGCCAGGCCACTTTCTCCTTCCACTTCCTCATAAAGCACGTGATGGAGCGGTCAGAGCGCTTCTCCCTTGAGTCCTGCCAAGAGATCAAGGGGTGCTTCAGTGTCTGTCAGGCTCTTCTCTGCACAGCGCTAAAGCTTAGCCCTGCGCAGGTTGTGGGGTCACAGAACCACAGAGACAGGTTGCTTCTGGCTCAAGGCAGCACCGTGAGCATCAGGGTTGGGGCTCTCAGGCTCACCCCACTGAAACTCTCAGGCTAGGCAGCATTCAGTGTTAAGCAGTGTTGCTCAAGACTGCACAGGTCGGCTCTGACTCTGAACCTGACAGAGGCTGTCAGAGAACAGTTTGTTGGCGGGAAACCTCACCTTGGAGTTGACCCTGGCGTACAGGTTGATCTCGTTGTAGAACTCCACACCGTCTGCATTTTTGCAACTGCAAAAACATTGTAACAACCAGGCTTAGAAGACAGCTGAGGCCAGGCATGCTCTGCTCTCGCAGAGTCCTCCCGCTCCTCTGAACCACCGCCGGAGCAGTGCCATGTCGGTCGGCAGGGCAGTGGCAGCTCACCTGAACACCAGCCGGTGGTCCTCGATGACGACCTTCACGTCTGTGCTGTCCTCGACACAGAACTCCAGGTACACGTACCGCGGGCGGTCGTACCACAGTGTCTTTGCGGGTTGCCTTTGGGGAAGAGCACACCAGCGGGTATCACCAGCGGGTATCACCAGCGGGTATCACCAGCGGGCATTTCCCGGTACCCAGCAGTGCTCAGCAGGGCTCTCGCGGGGCACGCGGAGCGAGGGTGAGGAAGGGGCCCCAAACACAGGCTCTGCCGGGCCGAACCCCGGGACTAGCAGCGGGAGCCGGGCGGGTGCCGACCCGGCGATGGGCAGTGGACGCTTGCCCCGTGACGCTCCCCTCTCCCGTCCCACACGCCCCTGGCCGGGCAGTCGGCGGGCCCCGGCCGGCCTGTGTCCGTTCCCCTCTGCCTGGCCCAGCGCCGCTCCCCGCTGCTCCAGGTCGGAGGGTCCTGTCGGGTGGTGCCTCGGCCGGGCGCCGTGCATGGCTCCGGGCGCTGCTGTCCCGTCCGGCCGTGCTCACCTCGCCATGGCGGTGCCGACCTCGCCCCGCGCTATTTCGGGCCGGGGGCGCGGCTGCCGGGCGTGAGGACCGGC
>VWYP01001631.1:242721-266893 GCA_013400435.1 Pycnonotus jocosus | reverse complement strand
GAGGAGGACGAAGAGGCGGCGGCCACGGGGGGAGATTCGCCGGAGTCGGTGCCGCGGCTGCGGGCCGAGCGGCGCCGGCTGCACGGGGCGCTGCTGGCGCTGGCCTCGCACTTCGCTCAGGTGCAGTTCCGCCTGCGGCAGGTGGCCCGGGCCGGCCCGGCCGAGCAGCAGCGCCTGCTCCGAGACCTCGAGGACTTCGCCTTTCGCGGCTGCCCCGCGCCGCTTCCCCATGGTCTGGGCGCCGCTACGGTGAGTGCCCGCGGCAGGGCTGAGGGGCGCGTTTGATAAGCATAGACAGCACCGGGTACAGGTGTCCTGTGGCTCTCCGCCCCGCGCTGCCTGCCCCGGAGTCGGTATATGGGCCTGACCCGGCCTGAAGCCCATTAGCGGCGGCCGCCATCCCGCTGCCGGGAGGGGCTCGGCGGCTGCGCTGCCCGCGGTGCTCGGGTTTGCACAGAGCTCAGCACCAGACGTGCACAAGCCCCTGGTGACTCGGAGCCAGCTCGCAGGGATGTGCCTTAGAGCCCTGAGTGGTGTGTCACCGCTCCACGCCCTGGCACAGCACGGGTGACTCAGAGGATCTGTGATATGTATGTGTTATTTGGCTGCTTTCTTCCTGGATCCTGGCCTTGTGGGACAGGACCTGAGTGCAGGGGGTCTGGAGGGGTGCTTCCCCTCCCTTATCAGATGAGGTGATGTAGCTGGTACCTCTGCTTGATACCTTGCTCAGACACATTTCTCTCTCAGACTGGTTTGCAGTGCTCACTAGTGAAGTACATGAGCTGCAGGAGATACTCCTCATGTCATAATCCTGTTCTCTGTGGCTTGTGTATGATTACAAGTCTTCAATTTTATTTACTGATAACATTTTTTCAGGGTGAGCGAGAGAAGCAGGAACAAATTGAGGTCCAGAAGGAGAAGCACAGAGAGCTGATCCTGCAGCTCAAGACACAGCTGGATGACCTAGAGACCTTTGCTTACCAGGAGGGCAGCTATGATTCTCTGCCACAGTCTGTGGTTATGGAAAGACAACGGGTAAGGCTCACAAATCCTCTTCCTGTATTTCCTAGCCTTTGTGAGTGTCTTACAGACTGTAGGCACTCATCAGTCTGTATTTCTCACCAGCAGCTATAATAGAGTGTCAGGAGTTTGTCTACATGTGTGAACCTGTCCCGTGTCTTTTGCAGTTACTTCTGTGCAACAAAGGTATCCTGTTTCTGAGGGAACCTCTGGGAAAGCAGTACTTGAAGCTCCCAGGCAGCAGTGCTACATGGTGAAGTTGCACTGCTCACTTGTGTTTTGCAGATGATTATAAACGAGTTAATAAAGAAGCTGGACATGGACTTGAGTGAAGATTTTGCAACGCTCTCTCCAGAGGAACTGCGGCAGAGGGTGGATGCTGCCATAGCACAGATTGTGAATCCAGCCAGGGTGAAGGAGCAGCTGGTGGAACAACTGAAGACCCAGATAAGGGACCTCGAAATGTTCATCAACTTCATTCAGGGTCAGTGATGAGTTTTTGAATGAGCAGACTGAATTGCTTTGTAATTCCCTGATGTGGTCATGAGGAGGAAGGTCATGGATGGTGGGAGATGGAGGAACAGCTTCTGGGTCAAAGGAAAATGCAAATGTCTCTAAACTGATGGTGAGGAAAAGTATTGATAGAGTGAGAAAAAGGGTCCAGAGGGGTCTGAGGAACGTTGACCTTAATACTTGAGATATGCAGCTGAAATTCACAAATGTGAAATAGTGATGTAAAATCCTTTTTGTAGATGAAGTTGGAAGCTCTGGCAAGGCAGAAGATGGCCACTGTGACTGTGGAGGCTCCTACAAACCCAGCACCCGACCTTCTAGGAACAGAGGTGGGCACTGTTGGGCTCAGCACTGTCAGCAAAGCTCCAGCAGCTCCCTGGAGCTTGATGAGCACAAACCAGTCATTGTCTGCTTTTCCCTGGCACTGGTTTCTGTGCTTCTGCACTCCTGCTGAAGGCCTTGTGTCCTGTTCCTTTACCCTCCTTCCATGGGATCCTCAGAGTAGTCACAGAGCCTGACCATGAGGCATGGAGTGGGGGCCAGAAAGAGACTGCTGATACTTGGTGCAAAACACACTGTAATTTGTGCTCTTCAAGCTCTGAGCTCTGTGAGCAGCTACAGTGACCTGGGGGGATCCAGTGTTCTTTAGAGTTTGAGACCTCCCTACTTTATCCCTTGAACCTGCTGGAAATAGAATAATGTAGCATGAGGCATCTGCTGCTACTCAGAATGCTAGCCTGAAGGGATTTTCAGATATTTGCACTCCCTTTGTGTATGAACAAGCAGAGTTGTTGACTCCTTAATGAAAATATGTTTTTTTCTTTTCTAAACTGGTCAGTGAACCCAGAAGATGCCAGAAGGATGCAAGAAACAGGCCTGCAGCTCATGCGCCGTGTGCTGGCTGTGCTGCAGATCTTTGCTGTCAGCCAGTTCGGCTGTGCCACAGGTCAGATCCCTCGCACCCTCTGGCAGAAGGACCAAGACAACCAGGACTTCTCCCCCTTAATTGAGAAACTGGAGCTGTCGGTGGAGCGGGTGAGGCAGCTTGCCCTGAAACACCAGCAGGCAGAGCACGTTATCTGCTCCTCTGAGCTGCAGGACATTCCCCTGGGAGGCAGAGACGAGCTGACTCTGGCTGTGCGCAGGGAGCTGACGGTCGCTCTGCGGGACCTGCTGGCTCACGGGCTCTACGCCTCTTCCCCAGGCATGAGCCTGGTGCTGGCCCCCATCGCATGCTTGATTCCCGCCTTCACGCCCTCGCCGCGGACCATGCACCCCTGGGAGCTCTTTGTCAAGTATTACAACGCTAAGAACGGACAAGCCTTTGTGGAATCCCCAGCTCGCAAGCTCTCCCAGTCCTTCGCCTTGCCCGTGACGGGAGCAGTGGTGGCTACCCCGAAGCAGAGCCTGCTGGCAGCCATCCACACCGTGCTCACGGAGCACAGCCCCTTCAAGCGCAGCGCGGACTCGGAGCTGAAGGCGCTGGTGTGCATGGCGCTGAACGAGCAGCGCCTGGTCTCGTGGCTCAACCTCATCTGCAAGTCTGGAGCTTTGGTTCAGTCTCACTACCAGCCCTGGAGCTACATGGCCAACACCGGCTTCGAAAGTGCGCTCACCCTCCTCAGCCGCCTGAGCACCTTGAAGTTCAACCTCCCGGTTGACTTGGCTGTTCGGCAGCTGAAAAACATCAAAGATGCTTTTTGATGTGTTTTTATTGTAGGTCATCCATTTTCCACTAGTAGGCAGCTGTTGGGCTCAAGAAGCCTGGCTTTTGTAAGACCGAGTTTGTCTCTTTGGTATTTGCTTTTAGGGAAATTTTAAGGTGTCATGATGTTGGCAGTGTGTTGTCTGATGCTGCCCCTGCAGAGCAGCTGGAGGCCGCAGGTTGGGCAGCACCTTGCCCTGCCCACTCCCTGCTGCTCTCGGGCCAAACTGCCCAGCCCAGTGGCCAGTGACTGTTTGAGGTTGAGGGGCAGAGGCCTGGCCATGGGGTGTGCGGGCCCATGGGACGTGCAGCTGAGCTCCTTTGTGGTTATTGCTCAGAGTCTCTGCTCTTCACCTTGTGCATACGTGATCCCTCATGGAGGAGGGAGCTGGCACATGTTGAGGCACCTTGGGGGCTGCCCGGTCACACAGGATTGATCTCCCCCGGGTGGATGTAGGAGAAGATGGGGGCCGAGCCAGAGGAGGCCAGCGGCTCTGCAGTCTGTGTCCCTTGGGCTGTCGGGGCGCTTTGTCCAGCGGACCCAGCTCCTTGTTCCAGGCTTTTGTGTGGGGGTCAGCGCAGCCCGGTGTCCCGCGGGGTATATTAAATACCGCTGTAGTACCTGTGGGCCGAGCCCGCTGCCGTCCTGTGTGCTCTGTCCGTTACCGGGGCTGTGACGCGGCGCCTGCCGTGCCCGCAGAGGGGGCGGGTGAGGCTGACACCGGCACCGCCGTGCCTGGGGAGGGGGTGGGTAAGGCGGACGCCCCGCAGCGCCGTGCCCGGGGAGGGGGCGGCTGAGGCGGACACCGGCAGTGCCGTGCCCGGGGAGGGGGCGGCTGGGGCTGAGGTGGACACCGGCACTGCCGTGCCCGGGGAGGAGAGGAGGGCTGAGGTGGACACCGGCACCGCCGTGCCCGGGGAGGAGGGGGCGGCTGGGGCTGAGGCGGACCCCGGCGGTGCCGGCAGCGGCTCCCGGTGTCTCGGCGGAAGTGACGCGCTGCCGCTGAGCGAAAGGCGGGGCCGCCGCGTTCCATTTCTCTTCCGGCCTGGGCGCCATCGCAGCGGAGCCTCGGTGAGTGCGGGCGGGCGCGGGATCCGCCGCCATCCGCGGGGGTGGCGGCCGGGGTGCGGATGGTGGGCACGGTCTGACTGCCGGCTGCTGCCTCCGCAGAGATGGGGAAGTTCATGAAGCCCGGGAAGGTGGTGCTGGTGCTGGCCGGCCGATACTCGGGGCGCAAGGCCGTCATCGTGAAGGTGAGCGTGGGGCTGAACCGGCGGGTCCCCGCTGTTCTGCCGGGGTGAGCGGGAGCCAGGGGGCGGCACGGGCGAGGGTCCTGCGGGGCCCGCGCTGCCGCGGCTCCTCGGTGCCATCGCCGCCGCGGTCTGTTTGTTTCAGAACATTGACGATGGCACCTCGGACCGGCCGTACAGCCACGCCTTGGTGGCCGGCATCGACCGCTACCCGCGTAAGGTGACTGCTGCCATGGGCAAGAAAAAGATCGCTAAAAGGTCCAAGATCAAGTCTTTCGTGAAGGTTTACAACTACAACCACCTGATGCCTACCCGGTGAGTGCTGCCCCCGGAGTGCTGCTGCGGGCAGGGCTGGAGGAGTCTTGACTGCTTTCGTGGTTCTTGTGCTCTCTACTGGACACCGGGAGTTACTAAGGCTGTTAGTGCTGTGGCTGAATGAACGTGAGGTTCGGGCTCTGCAAAAACAAGGAGTTGGGGGTCTGAGGCTGAGTGCAAATATTAATGAACTTTTGGAATGAGGCAGCTGGCTCTTATGTCAGCCACGCTGATCTCCCTTTTGCTCAGAGGGTGCCAGCAGGTGAGCAGTTCGAGACAGTTGTGAGGGTCTGGAGCTGGCAGAGCCATTTCTTACTGTGCTTCAGAGCTCCTAGAATGGCTCCCAGGCACCACATCGAAAAGAGCTGCATGTCTCTGAGAAACTGTGTGTCTGTTCTCTTTATGGGCTGAACTGAGACTGCTTTGGTGGTTTGGTGATTCCTGAACTGAGGAGACTTTTCAAGCTGTAACTCCTTGATCGGACACTGAAATGAGTGTTTGACCGATCCTGGCTCTGCCTGGTTTCCAGCCCTGTGCCAGGTACCATGCCCCTTTTGAAGTGTTCTGCTCTCTCCCAGGTATTCTGTGGATATTCCCCTGGACAAAACAGTGGTCAACAAGGATGTGTTCAGGGATCCTGCTCTGAAACGCAAAGCAAGACGTGAAGCCAAGGTGAAATTTGAGGAAAGGTGAGTTGGGAGCTCGTCTCTTCTGTGCTGTTGTTGCTCACTCCCAGGGTGAGGAGTTGGTGTGGCTGTGCCACAGCTTGTGAGTCTCCAAGTTGGCGCTTCTGCCCCGGCTCTTTTGCATGCATGTTAGTTGAGCGTGTTCACCTGTGTGTGTGTGCAGCATCGTGCCAGCTCTCAGGAGGATGATCTGACAACGTGCTGCCAGTTTATCCTCTCTTATCACTGGGCTGGGTGGGTCAGGGCAGCGCTGACACTTTGCATGGGAGCGCTTGGGTTTCTGCTCTTTAGGGTTTTCTGTTCAGAAGCTCCTTCAGAGGAAGGAGCTGTGTGACCTCAGTGGGACACACAGTGTTTGGGCAGCCCCTGAGCTGTTCTCCAAGGGTATCTCCCCTTGACACATGAGGTGTCCAGTGGGGTAGTCAGGTCTTGTGCTTGTGCCTGTTGGGGTGGAAGCTGCCACAATGCAGGTGTCCTTCATGAGAAATCTGGAACTTGACACTTGCTTTCCTTGGAATTTCAATATTTAAAGTGGGTTTAGTTGTCACCCAGGCCAAAGAGAACTGCCTCTGAGTGAGCTGGGTGCTCCATTCTGTCTGTCTGGGACAGCTCAGGTTTGAGTTTGGTGCTGTTACCTGCTAGTACCCATCCTTTTCTAACCCTTGTGCTCTCTTTCAGGTACAAAACCGGAAAAAATAAGTGGTTCTTCCAGAAGCTGCGATTCTAAGGGTGTAACAATGTTGCATCAATAAACGTTTATTAAAAACCATGTATTTTTTGTCATTTAACAAACAAGCAATTTGCCTCTGTGGTGCGGTCATGCATGCTCTGTGTCTCTGAGAGCTGGCAAAGCCATTGCAGTCCAGGTGAGCATCAGTATGTTTGTGGAGCCTTGTGCAGCCTGAGCCATTGGTGCAGGTGTCACCTCTGGGACTGCTCCAGGTGTGGCCAGGGCTGCCCTTCCCTTCTGCAGCTTGCAGAGTGCTTGATGTTCTGCCACAGGGGAAAGCTCTTACTCCCAAAACTGAGATGATCCCTGAGAAAAAAGGTGAGAGAGGGAAGGCAAATGGGTGATTCTGGGTGTCGGCTGCGTGCACGGTGATTGGTGTGGTGACTGACCTGTGGGTGTTGGATTTTAGCTTCCCAAACGGGGCAGTGCTGGCTGCTGGCCACCCGGGGAGCAGGGCCTGGGTCAGGTTGTAAATCCAAGAGTGGAGCAGGAAGAGTTAATTGTGTGTTCATTAGCTGGTCCGTTCCTGGCAGGGCGGGTAGGTGCTCAGGGGCGGTGAGTTAGGCGGGGCGGGATGGGGGTGATGAGGTAGCGGGCAGGGTTGGGCCGGCCCGGCTTTCCACCGCCCTCGGGCCGCGGTCAGGGCTGCGCTCGGAGGGGCCGGGGCGGGGCGAGGCGCGAAAACGAAAGCGAAAGGCGGGAGCGGACGCGGGGCCCCCGGTAGCAGGGAGCGAGTAGGGAGAGCGGTCCCGGCGGGCAGGGCAGGGCAGGGCTCCCCGCGGCACCGAGGCTCCGGTCCGTGCTGCCGGCAGCGCTCGGGGATGGATTCGGGGGAGGTGAGGAAGAGCTGAAAGCGGGGACCTGCGGGCGGGGGGCGGCGCAGCGCGGCTGAGACCCCTCCTGTCTTTAGGAGTCCTTCATCCGGCTGCTCTCCGAGGAGGGCCCGCGGGACGATGGCTCGGAGAGCACCGAGCAGCTCCGGCGGGAGATCGAGCGGTGCAAGGTGGGTCTGGCTGCGCCCGAGAGAGGGGTTGGTCGGTCCTGGCCAAGGAGGTCGAGTGTCTTTTCTAGGACTACCAGTCAGAGACGACAGAGAGGAGTAATCCCATGGAGAGGAGAGCCTGTTCTAGGGTCCAGGCTCGTTCCCAAAGGCACAGCATGTGCCCGGGCTGGGTGGCTGGTGGGGTGACACGATGTCAAGGTCTTGCTGTCTGATGGCTTCTCACAGGAGCTTTACAGCATTCTGGAGCAAGACCATGCAAAGCTAAAAATAGCCAAGGAAGCTGCAGAACAAAGAACACAAGAGCTGAAGAAAGAAAGAGAACTTCATAAGATTTTTGAGCAACAACTGTCTTTAAATGGGGATGAAGAAAGAGCCCACCAGGTT
The DNA here is from genome assembly GCA_013400435.1 of Pycnonotus jocosus. Taxonomy (NCBI): domain Eukaryota; kingdom Metazoa; phylum Chordata; class Aves; order Passeriformes; family Pycnonotidae; genus Pycnonotus; species Pycnonotus jocosus. The sequence goes on along the minus strand of VWYP01001631.1, from coordinate 259,286 downwards.
GGTGTTCAATGGATGTGTCTTAGGCTTGGAAGGGTGGCAGGGGGTGCAGGGGCTTCATCACACAGGTCACTGCTCTGAGATCATTTGGTTGGGATGCAGTGGAGGTTTCATGTAAAACATAAGGCCTGTGCCCAGAAGTGAGGCAGTGCTGCAGTGACGGGAGGGCTGTCCTCAAAGCAGAACAACCAGGGCAGAGCTGCAGGCAGTCAGGAGCAGGAGAATGGGGTGGAGTTGTGTGCCCAAGAATAGTGCTGTGCTCATGACAGAAGTGTAGTGCAGCCCCTCATGTCCTGGTGTTCCCTCCTTCCTACTCTTTCCTTCCTTCCTTCCCTCCAGATTTTTGCAATAAAGGAGGAGAACAATAGACTGAGGCAGGAGAAGCAGGTTCTGAAAAATAAACTGGAAGAATTGAAGAAGAAGGTCCTCTGGAATCATCCTGTGAGGGTAACAGAGTGTGTGGGGGCACTTGTGTCTGCTGGCAAGGGCACAAGCCTGGCTGGAGAAGCTGCAGGTGAATGCAGCTGGGCACTGTGTGATGACTGGAACAGCTCCTGCTAGCAGGCTGCTCCTGTGCCAGGGCCAGGAGCTCTGGTCATGGCTTTGGGATTCCAGGCACAGTCAGACACTAGGAGAGACTCTGCTGAGGTTCTCCAGCTGTTTATTTGAACAATGAGTTTATTTCTAGCCCATGGATTGGCAGGGACATGCCTTGTGCAGGGTCCAGTCTCCTCCAGGTGCTTTCTGTACTTGAATCTAGATGCTGTCTACCTTGCCAGAAAAGAAAATGATCTTTAAGGGACTCACAGTAAACAAGGAGGACATGAGCAATCTGATGCTTACCCCACAAATCCATTATCCTCTGCCAGGGGGCTCAGCTCTCATTACCTTTGAGGAGGCAAAGGGTAAGTGTGAGAAGAGCACTGCTCCAACCAGGTGTCCTCAATCATTTTGGGGCCTGCCACATGTCCCTTCCCTGTGCCAGAGTTTTATGCTGCCCCTCACCCTGCCTTGTGTGGGGCTGTACCCCCTCCCCAACACCTTTGCTGTGCCATGTCCTGTTCTGTGAAGTGCTGAGAGTGGGCAGTCACTCCCCTGTGCTGGGGGCTCTCCCTGCTCGCAGTGGCCCAGAGGATCATAGAGATGAGGGAGCACACGGTGGAGCTGAGCTGTGGGGAGCTGGAGGAGCTCGACCAGTGCAGAGTGCGAGTGCAGGCAGTGCCAATGGACATCCTGCTGCCATCTGCCCTGGAGGTAGGGCCCGTGGGTCCCCGTGCCATGGAGCTGCCCTGGGCACGCTGCTTCCCCTGCCTGAGCCTGCCTTGACCAGGGCACTGCCACCACCCCTGAGCTCTGGGGCCAGTCCTGCCCTGGCACCAACTGGCCGGTGCTGCCCACAGATCAGGCTGACTCAGAGCAGCAGGAGCATCCTTGTGTCTGCCTTGCCCAGCCTGGACATCTCCAAGGAGGCACTGCTGGACAAGCTGGAGCTCTTCTTCAGCAAGACAAAGAATGGGGGCAGTGAAGTGGAGAGCAGGGAGTTCCTGGAGGACTCTGACCAGGTGGTGCTGACCTTTGCAGAGGATGGAGGTGCGTGGGCTGTGCTGAGGTTGGATGGCTGGCAAGGATGGAACAGCCCATCCTGGCCTGAGGGGGAATTACTGAGAGCAGATGAAGCTGTGCTTGGGGAACAGAGAAGATAGAATGAGCCCCAGGCTGTCCTGTCTCCCCCAAAACTCTGCTGGTGAGGGTGATTTGAGCAGTGTCAGCCTTAGTGCCTATGCCAGGGACAGAACCCCCCCTGAAGCTTACCTGAGACCTGGGCAGCTCAGGGCTTTCCTCTCCATATGCAGTGGCAGAGCCGCTAATTGAAAGAGGACGTATCGAGGTGCCCATTGGGAAAGGGAAATACAAAGTCAAAATATCACCATGCATGAGTGGAGACATCTCTAACCTGCAGGTAAAGGCATAAGCAGCACCTACCAGCCTGGGTTGAGGCAGCACAGGCTGGGGGGCTCCTGAAGCCCCTCTCCCTGCACTGCTCTGCCGCTCACCCCCTGCTCTGCCCAGCTCCAGCCCTCCCGCTGCCCCAGGACCGTCCTGCTCTTGGGCATCCCCGATGTGCTGAGTGAGGAGTCCATGCGAGACGCCCTGGAGATCCACTTCCAGCGGGCCAGCCGCGGCGGCGGGGAGGTGGATGCCCTCGCCTACGTGCCAGCGGGGCGGGTTGGGGTGGCCGTGTTCGTGGAGGACAGGGGCTAGTGCTGGCCAGCCCGGGGCTGAGGAGCTCCGTGCGTCCGTTGGCTCTCGGGCACGGGGGAAATTAAAACGTCTGTTGAGAGCACTCACCGTGTCTGTTGTGCTGGGGCCGGGCCGGGCTGGGCCGGGCTCTGAGGGGCCGCGCTCTGAGGGGCCGGGCCGGGCCGCGCCTTCCCGGGGCACCCAGGGCGGGGCGGCCCCGCTTTCGCTTTCATTTCCCCGGGGCGGTGGGGCCGGGGCGGAGACCGGAGCGGANCCCCGCGGGCATGGCTGGCCGCACGGTGCGGGTGCAGGGCTTCCCCGCCGAGCTGCCTGCCGACAGGGCGGCCGACAAGCTGACCATTCACTTCCTGCGCTCCCGCAACGGCGGCGGGGACATTGCCGAAGTCCGGGTGCTGCCCGGGTCCCCATCCTGCGCCCTCATCACCTTCGAGGCGCCAGAAGGTAACGAGACCCTCGGGGGCCCGGCCTGTCCCACCGTCCCCAGCCCCTTTCCTCCCTGTCCCACCATCTTAGTCCCATTCTTCCCTGTCTCACCATCCCTAACCCCACTCTTCCCTGTCCCACCATCCCCAGCCCCACTCTTCCCTGTCCCACCGTCCCCTCTCCCTGCTGTTGCCTCTCCCATCATTCTCTGTCCTGCTGTCCCCTGTCCCACTGTCCCCAGCCCCACGGCCCCACTGCTGTCCCTTGGCTGGGCTGACACAGGTCTGGGTGGCTTTTCCCACCAGTGGCCCAGAGGACCCTGAAGGTGAAAAACCACGTGCTGGCAATCGGGAGGACACGGTACCCGCTGGAGGTGACACTGCACGCTGCAGAGCTGAGCCCTGATGAGGTACTGAGGGGACATGGCAGCCCCAGCTGCTCCCACACGGGCTCTGTGCCTGGCAGACAGCTCGAGAAGGGAGACCTCACTGTCTCCTTTCATCTTAATTACACTTAAATCCATTTTCATTCATATTCAAATTAAGATTTTTTTTTTCTGTGCTAATAGCGCAGGCAGGCTGTGCACTCAGTCATCTGGCATTTGTGCCTGTCAAATGAAGGGTAGTCAGGCTGGAGAGAACAGGCACTGTTCCCCAGTCCATCTGGTACCACACAGGGGATCCTGTTAATGCCTCTGCCATGTCATCAGCTGGACATACAGTGTATTGTTCCTCTTTCCTTCTCAGGAAAGCTCAGCATAGAGACATGCTGGTGTCTAGGGAGCACTGGAGTGTTCTTGCCTCTTCCTCCAGCCTCAAGAGACTGTGGCAGTAGCCATATCTCTTATTTTCATGTCTGAGCCCAAAAACAAGGGCATGGGAATTAGCCTGGTCTTGCAGACCTTTTTGCAAGCCTGCGGTGCCAAAAGTGCTTGAAGATCTGGAACTGAAGCTCTGAAAGGGCAAGAGAGGAACGGCATTTCAGATGGAGAAACAATAGTGAATTTCTTGGGTTTGGGCTTTTTGAAGAGCTCCCAGTGTGTAGAAATGTGGCCCTATCTCTGTGCAATTTCCCTATCTGATTCCTTGTTTGCAGAAAGCTTTTGACAAGTGCACAAGGTCAAGGAGTTGCTTAGTCTGGGTCTTTTGGTGCTGTGTCAGGCTCCATCCCTCTTGCAAGTAGGATGCTGGGGGAGGAGGTGGAAGAGTGTGTCATCTCTTCTGTCACAGTAACCCAGGGGCCAAGGGCACTTGCCTTTTCCCGTGCCTTTGAAAGGGGCTGGGTTTGGTCCTTGCTCTCTCACTCCCTTGCTATCCACTTGCAGGTCTTCATACGTGTGTGCATGACAATTGACTATGGCAAGCTGCCCGTGGGCAAAACCCTCCTGAGGGACTTGCAAAAGAACTACAGTGATGTACAGTTCAGCTTTGACTCAAAGAACATGCACTGCATAGTCCAGGGACCATTCACTCAGCTGCAGACCTTCAGCAGAGACCTGCTAGGCAGCCTGAACATCAAGAACCAAGCCATTGGTGAGATCTTCCTGCCAGGTTCCAGCTGTGGGGCCAAAGAGATGGGAATGCAGGACCACCAGCAAGTGCCTGACTCCACTCAGTCAGCACAAGAGACAGCAAAGCTGCCAAACCAGGACCAGGTGCATGAAACAAAAGTGAAAGTCCCATCACCTCAGAGCCCAGCGGGTGGGGAAGCTGTGGAGCTTTTGGGGAAGCTGCAGGACTTTTCCCTAGCAATGGACTCGGACATTTACTTGTACATGCAGAGGTTCTGTGCTGCTGAGTACCAAGGTGTGCTGCACCAACATCACGTGGATGTGGTGGATGTCAGTGGCAATGGCATTACTGTATTGTACCTCCAACCATCTGCAGGAGTGCCTGGGGACATGGATGCCTTGTGCCAGGCCCACCTGGCCCTGCAGCAGCTCTACCAGCAGCTGGAGGCGAGCCTGCACAAGGAGAAGGTTGCTAAGGAAGGGCTGGGAATGGACAGCCAGGCACTCACGGCTCTGACACGTGAGCTGCAGAAGCTGTACCCCCACTTGCTCTGCCATGAGGATGTGAAGCAGCTTTATCTTGTTGGAAACCTTGTTGATGTGTCCCAGGCCAAGCAGTTCCTCCAGGATTCTGTCACCAGGAGAGGTGTTGCACGCATGGTTGACATGCTGAGCAGCTCCCAACCCTCTGGCACCACAGAGGCTGCATTACACCAGGCCAAAGTGCCTGTGGATACTCCAGCCACAAGGCTTAGCTCAAGCAGGCCAGAGCTGAAGGGTGAGTTCAAGCTAGCTGCCAACTTCAGCACCCTGAAAGCTGACAGGTCTCAGGCAGGCCAGGGCCTCTTGCTGAATCAAGACTCTCCACCCGTGGTACAGGGGCAGCTTTCTGGGAAACATTCATCAGAGATAAATGCTCCTGCTCTGAGTGACCCAAAGGCACTGACCCAGCAATATCGGCCTCCCACCCCTAGGACAGATAAAGTTCTGGGGTCAGCAGCAGAGTCTCAGCAGAACAACCCCACAGAAAGGGGCCCTGTGGAAGGAGGTGCCAGACTCACAGGAGAAAAGGTGCCCTTGCCCTGTGTGGGGAAAGAAAACAGCACTTTTCAGCATCCTGGCGGCTCTAAAGGCTCACGTCCCCTTGGGCACCAGTCCCTCACTGGCCTCTCCAACATCTGTGATGTGACATGGACCTCTTTTGCTTTAGGCTCCAAACCCTCTGCATCCAGGCCTGTGCTGCGACGGTCCAACAGCTTCTCCCTACCAAGGTCAAAGGAAAGCAACAACTCTGGAGACAGCAGAGTGAGTGAGGAAATGAGCCTGGACTCTCTGCAGTGGTTTTACCTGAAAGATGTCTGGCATGCCACTATTGATGAGCTGTGCAGGGCTGAAGGGGTGCACATCTTGGAGCGCTACACTGGAGACTGCACGCTGCTGATGCTGCAGGCAGCAGACAGGAAAAGGCTGTTGCAGGCTAAATGGAAGGTGGAAGACCTTGTGCAGAAGTGCCCTGACTTGGTTTGTCAGAGTGTGAGCTACTCAGAGCTCGCTGTCGATGGTCCAGATGACAGTGACCTGAATGAATTCTGCAGCCTCTTGCGGGGAAAATCCTTCCAGGTTGGACTCAGCAAAGACAAGTACAAGCTCCATCTTGTCTGCCCCAAGGATGTGCTGCCAGGAGTGACTGAGGCCTTCCACATGTTTTCTTCCAGGAGGCTCTGTGCCATGAAGTCTTCGCCCATGACTCCTGGACCAGAGAGTACAGGGAAATCAAGCATCATCCAGCCAAGCAGAAGCCAGGACCCAGTGCTGGATGCAGCCCTTTCTGGCAGCCTGAATTCCCTACAGCAGCTGAACATCAGCAATCAAGTACACTCTACAGATGTGCTCAGGGCTTCCTGGATGCCAGAGGCTGAGGAAAAGAGGTTCCCCAGTCCTAGGAGGTTCCAGCAGGCTTGGGGGCAGGAGGAGGCCAGGGACTGTATTGATTCTGTGTCTGGGAGAGGAAGAAGCAGCTTTGTAGGCCTTGGTGTAGGGGATAAGCCAAGTCCTCCTGGCCTGAGGGAGTCCCAGGAACAGCGGAAGGCAAAACTGTTCCTGGGGGAGCCTGACACCACCCGGCTCAAACAAGTCTTGCCAGACAAATTCCAGTTTGCAAGAGACAAGAGCAGAGGAGGCCACCATGAAGCAATGGGACAGCAGCACTGTCCAGCCCCTGCAGCTGATGGAGCTCCTCACTCTGTGCCCACCCAGATATCCAGGGCCATGGCTAATGAGCCACCACCAGCTGTGGCCCAACAGGCACCTGCAACAGATCAGGGAAGGGCCCAGCTCCCAGGGGACAGGAACAATGAACAGAAGGAGCCTGACCTCCCATCACAGCAGAGAAGAGACCCCAGCCTTGGCCAGGAAAGCAGCACCATCCCTCTGGAGCAATGCAGTGTTTGCCAGGGCGCAGGTGTGGCCTGCCAGGGCAGCTGTGGTCATGCCTTGTGCAGGACATGTTTTGCAGCAGACAGTGTGCAGCCAGCTTGCTCCACAGCTGCCCCAAGCTGCAAGATCTGGGGCACACTGAAGATCTCCTCTCTGTCTCAGAGCCTGCCTGGATACTATCAGAACCCAACACTTCAGCTTGCTTACAGCATCCCTGATGGTGTGCAGGGGGTAAGTACCATCACAGAGCTTCCCCAGCCCACTGCACCCCACATGGGGAGGGGGGAGCTGTCAGGGTGGTTGGGGGAAAAAGAGCAGCCACAGCTCCCTGCCCCCTGCTAAGAAGCAGAGGTATGAACCTATGAAAGTCAAAAAGCTTTGCACCAGGTTTTGGGGCAGCTTGCTGCTTCTCAAGAGCACGTGTGACCTCTTGTTTTAGTTGATAGTGACTATCAGACCGTGGGGATCATGGTCATCAGTGTAGTTTTCAAGCTAGACAAACATTAGACATCCCCTCAGAGGCACTGCACTTCCAGCCATTGTTTAAAATGTCTCATTCCTGTTCTAAGGTTGGGCACCCTCACCCAGGACAACCTTACAAAGGGGGGAATTTCTGTGCCTTCCTGCCTGATAACCATGAAGGGTTGAAGATAGCAAAGCTGCTGAAGAAAGCATTTGAACGTGGGCTGACATTCCAGATCAAGTCCTACAATGGAGAAGAAAGAGTAACGTGGGGATTAATCCCCCACAAAACCTCCTGGGATGGAGGCAAAGCCAGGTATGGCTCAGCTCATCCTAAGCTTCTGGGTATGGCTGTGGGTTTTTTAGCAACTGGAGGAGGAGAACCATGGGCTCCAGCTCAATAAATCCTGGCAGGGATGGCTCTGCCACCCTCCCATGGTGGCAGAGGACATCCCAGGAGCAGGACTTCCACTCCCAGTCCCCACTGAAAGGTTAGGACAAAGATAAAGGGCTGTTTCCCACTGTAGTTTTGGCACATCAGCAGGATTTACAGTGCTTCTCTCTGCCCCACAGGAATGGCTACCCGGATGTCCAGTACCTCCATGAGGTTGGCACAGTTCTGAATAAACTGGGCCTTGTGTGATTCTCCCACAGCCACAGCCTGTGGCTTCCCTTTGCCTTCTTTTCCTGCTGAGAAAACTACAGCTTAACAGAGACAGCTCAGGAAAAAGCAGATGTTTGTCAAAGGAGCTCCTGCATTCCCCAGATGTAGCCAGAAATTTGCACATTGGCAAAGAAGCAGCACCTCTGTCCCTGCCCCATGCAGGCTTCAGCATGGATCAGTGATTCCCAAAACCTCCAGCTGCCCTTGGATGTGTGTCCTGCCAGCCAGTCACAGAGCTGATTTCAGCTGAGTGCAGGCTGAGCCCTGCCTGGCTTGCAGGAGCAGACTCAAACCTGGGCAGCAGTCTGCACCTAGTCCAGCCTCATCTTCTGGAAGTCTCTTCCAGCTCCTGCCACTACAGGCAGATGAACTGTCTTTAGTGTCAGCTCTTCATACTGACAGCTCAGGCTCCAGCACACAGCCCCATGCTCCAGCCCCTGCTCTGAGGCCAGCAGGTGACCTGGTGCTCTCTTAGGAGAACATGAACAGCTTTCAGCACCCACAGCAGCTGCCTCCTAGGAACAGTTTCTATGCTGACAAATAAATGGGATTTAGTCTCATGTTTGGTAGTGGCTGTTCATGCCTTGTCTTACCCTCAAGCCCAGACACCCACTTCAGTCCCACCTGGCTACTAAGACACCCAGATACAAAGTGCAGAGCCCAGCTAAAGGCTTCACAAACAAAAATCACCGTGGCTGCCCTCCAGGAAGTGTGTCAGGAACAACACTCAAACCAAAAATTAACAGTTGTCCCTGAGAACAGAGGCATCTCCTCATGCTGGGAGCATTACCTGCCCTGGGTTCACCACAACAGAAACCTGAGCAGCATACTGTGGAAGGTTTTGTTATGCTTTTAATTAACATTTGAAACACATAAGGCATATGGTAACATTTGACAGAGGAGCAGTACACATTGTAGTCATGTAAACAGCAGTGCTGCAGTTGTCTTCTGTCCAACTTGGTTACACGCACAAAGCGAAATATATATTTTTTAAACAAAAGATTTGCTATGTGTCTGTAGGATGAGCATCACTCGTATCACAAATCTGCAAATCAACACAATTCAGACAGTACAGACCAGACCATATGCTGTAAGAGGCTCACTCAGAGTCTAACACATTTCACATCATGCTCATGTACTACTTGCCAATAACACTTTGCCATCACGAGGGCTCAGCATGCCAGAGACTTCAGGCAACCAGAGTGGTTTAACACCTATGACAGCAGCTGTCAGCAGGCCAGGATCCTGCACCAGCTGAAGCCTCACACACACAGTGCTTCTTACTTCTCCCTGGCCAACCAATTCTAGTTTAATACAGGTGTCTGAAACAAAACATAGAGCTGAACTCCTTTCCAGAGCACTTGGCAGGGGCCACACTCCTCTGTGCAAGCGGTGGCCACCTCTGCTCCCTTCTCCTCCTGCAGTCAGCTTGCAACACAAGTGAGCTTCAGAGAACCAAAGAGTCAAAAATGTGGCAAACGCTGCCTGGTGACAGCAAAGGAGTTGCACTTTGTCCAAGGCCAGCAGCACCAGGCTGGGAGGCCACTACAGCAATGACAGGAGAGGCACTCACACCGAGCCCCTGCAGCAGGCAGGGCTGTGAGTGCCTCACCAGCTCCTTCCACATCCACTTGGACTCCTCATGGCACAACCTTTGAGTCAGACAATCAGTAAAAGAAACATTAAATTGCACTTCTGGAATGGCACACATAATTAAGTACAAGAATCTCCCAGTTCTTCAGTAGCACAACTTTGCCCTAAACAAGCAACACTGAATGGAATGATTTTTATCCTAGGGTTTCGTTTTGGTTTTTTTGCTTTGGTCCTTAGTATACAAACCGGCTGGTTGACTTGATTAAGACACTTGAAGTTGTTTTACATACTTACTGGCCCAAAAAAAAAAAAAAAAAAAAGTAAAAAACCAAAACACAACCAACCACACCCACCTGCAGCAGAGCATTGAGTAGGGGTGGAAGATTGCAAGGTTACATTTAATCTTGATCTTCCTGTAGAAAACACTGTTGCTACCAAGAGACACAAAATAGCCAGTGCTGAACTCCAAGGGGCAGTAACTGCTTGGCATTCCTGCCTTGATAAGGGCTTCAGGAATTTCTAGGTAGAAGACATGTGAGCCCAAAGAGAGCCAGGAGCTAAGATTGTTTCCAAAGAGCCAAGGCTGGAGCAGCTGATAAAGCCTCACTCAAGGCTCACTCTGGAGCCAAACAGCTGCCCTGGGAGAGACAAGGGCTTTACAACAGGTCTCATGGACTGGGGAGTACAGAACCACCAGCTCAGCCCCAGAAAGACTGGAAGGGCTGGGGAGAGAACAGCTAATTCACAGAAAGTCCAACGACATCACTAGTGTTCACAAAACAGAGCTAATGAAAGTCAAAACAGGGTTTTGGCAATACTTTGAAAGGCCAGAATGGAAAAGGCCCCAGTGACTTCCCAGTCATGCAGCAGAAGGCACCGAGGTGCTGTTTCCCGTGGTGCACAGGAGGCAGCAGGGCAGAGGGGGCTGTGAGAGCCCTGCCACACCACCAGACCCAAGGCCATCCACGTAAGGCACTGAGCACAGACTGGCTCAGAATAAAGCTGAGAGAGGATGTTGTTATGAAACAGACCATAATAGCTTTCCCTGTTACAATGGAGCAGAGCTGGAAGATGTGCGGGGTTGTGTGCCTTTTGAGCATGCTGCCCTGTCATCAAGGTGAAGTCCAGTTTCTCAGAGGAACAGGTCCAGGCTTTCCATTTCAGCAATTTAGACAATCCTTCTGTTTTCACACCCGGTAAAGTAGCATTAGACACTGTTGGATTCAATCTAAATTAGCATGACAGGGCAGGCTGAAAGAAGCAGCAAGATTTTGGATCCAGAAAGTTGTAAAAAGTTGTGCTTGAGAGTTCCATCAGCCTATGTTTACAAAGTTCAAGAGATGAACTGACAAGGATCTGTGAGAGGACTCCAGCACTCCTCTGAGGTTGCAGGTAACAGGATTGTTGCAATATTTAAAGTTAGCCAGGGCAAGACCCCTGGAAGCTGTGCCTATGCATTTCTAAAGAACTCTGGACTGAGCCCAAGCACCTGAACCACAAGCTGCACTGACAGACAGGAGTCCCACTGGAGCAGACTGAGGGAGAAGCCAGAGAGGAACCCCAGCCCTGTGTGGTGTGGGCTCTCTTGGGTGGTGGTGGGGCTGTGTGCCCAGAGGGTACCTGCCCTCCTTGGGCCCTGGGCCCTCCCTGTGGGCTAGCTGAGCAGGATTCTAGTCTCAAGGTTTTGCTTCTGGAGCATGAGTTCTTCCATGATGGGCAGCTCTTCTTGGTGCCCTTGGGTTTACCATTTCAAATCCAACATGAAGCCCAAAAGCCCACCACACCTACAATCCATGATAAATAAGCACCAGAGTTGCCCAGGGCTGCAAGCAGGGTCCAGTGGGAAGGACAGCACCAGCCAGGACTCCAGGTGCTCACAGAGCTGGGCTTGGATCTCTACACAGCTCCATTTCCAAATGCACACAAGGAAAGAAAAGTAGAAGAGAAACACAGTTCTGGTATAGGGAGGAGCATCCCAGGGAGCTCCTAAACCCTCAGCACTGGAACCTCAAGACACAGATTCAGGGGAAGAAGACTCAAACCCTGCTGCAGCAAATGAGCCAGGACACAATGGAAAACTGCTCAGAATGTGCAGGTCAAGAGGCTTGACACACAGCTGGGCTGTTTACCACCTAACTGCTACCCTGGCAACAGCTTTACTAACCAGTGTGCCAAAGGGAGAGGCAACCCAGGCTGCTGGGCTGCCAGCCCACAGGACTGGCTCTTCAAAGTCACTTCCCAAACTGCAACACCTCAGTGCACAAAGCATTAACAGGGGATTGTTTCCATCTCAGTGAAGTCCAATTCCATACTGCAGCCCTTGGAAGTACAAAGACAAGGGTGAAGCCCTAACAATATCAACTTGGAGCCCAATATAATAAAGCACAGAGCCAGCATCAGTTGTTCCAGTCGTTTGAGACACAGCTGAGTCCTTATGGTCTCTAAGAATCACACACTTCTCAGATCTCTCTACACAATTTGGAAATAGAAAATGGACAGGATCAGGTTACCTAATTGAAAAATTTCTTCAGACACAGCCCAGCCCAGCCTGTGACTGTAAACAAAGTATGATATTCATAGACTCCAAATTGCCAGGATGGTAAAGGCAAAAACATCATGAGCTGTTCCTATCTGGCTGTGTTAATGGCCTACAAAAAGCAGAGGGAATAGAGCCAGGTTAGTGTGAACAGAAGAGAAATCCCTGCTCAAATTAAACTAGGACAGCTGAGGTTTTCCTTTGGCTGTGGAGGAAACATCCTACATTTGGCCAATCCTCTGCTGATCAGGCTTCCCAAAGCTGACAGTGCAAATGCTTCAGCAGGGCTCAGTTTCTGCAGAGACACTTGGCAGTTGTTACAGTACATTGTGCCATGACTTTACAGTGACAGGCTGTGCAGTCACCAACTGCCTGGAAGCTTCAGCCTCACTGCCAGGGAAAAATAAGGTTAGTCTGGAAATTCAGTGGAGAAACAAGCGGTTAGAAAACAGTATGAAATAAACAGGCTTCAAAAGAGAGAGCAGGAGGCATATCTGGCAAAGGGTCAGTCACAACAAGAGCATGCAAACCTCATCTGAATGATAACCATGATGTTCTTGTACTGGTGAAAGATGGAAGATACTGATCTGTCCATTTCCAGGTCCCAAAGAGATCAGGGAGTTAAACCATGGATTCATAATCTGCATACATCTCTTCTCCTTAGTTCTCTGCCTTTTTAGATTCTTCCTTGGGTACTTCAGGAACCAGGATGACTTTTCCAACATTCTTCTTCTCTTGCATTTGCTTCATAGCCTCTGCCACCTGGAAGCCAAAGGAGCCTGGTAAGACCCCCACTCACTGCAGAGTGTATCCATGCCCCTCCTGGGCCCCTCAGCACCCCCAGACCAGCCTGAGGCATAGCTGAGGCAGCTTTCCTGGCAGTTCAAGCAAGTCACAAGCATTCAGGTGCCTCTGTACAGGTGTGCTTTGGACAGACCTGGGCAACTACCCCAGAAGGCCCATAGGAAACTATCCTCAAGAATTCACACAGCCCAACCTTAACACACACAAGGATGCTCTGCTCACACAAATGTGGAAGTGCAATGTGTGTGTCACCACAACTTCCTCTCCAAAGGGAGGAATCCAGCCACCTGCCAGGAAGACAAAGCCTCCACCAGCTACACAAAACAACATATATACAGAATTGTATCATTATTACTATTTTTAAGTGCCTGGGCCAGGCCTGGATTTAAAGCTTTCCTTAAGCCTTTGCATCAGACTAGTACTCAGGTATGAACACTGACTGATCATCACTAAGTTCTTTGCTCCCTTGCAGCATAGGATTCCCAAGGGAAGAGCCTGACTCTGCCTGGACACATCAATGCAATAACCCTGAGCAGAGCAGAGCTGCTGAAAATCCTGCTGCTCCCTTCTAATATCCTCATTCCGCTTCATTGCCTGGGCTCTTTTGCACTCTTGGAAGGGCAGCAACAAGCTTCCCATCTGTCTGCTTAATTACAGGGTACAGGCTACTCAGGGCATACTCCAGCCTGATGTATAACTCAGCCCCCTCCTGGCTGCTGCTGCCCACGGAGCACAGCTGAGCACCTGCCCTGCTCCACAGAGACAGTCTGACATTGCCCAGCCCTGTGCATTGGAGCAGAATAGCCCAGCCACTTTACTCAGCCTTAATATTTTAAAAGGAATAAGGCACTGAATGTCTGAGAACAGATGGTTATTAGACATTTTCGACAGTTCAGGCCCCATGAATGAAGTCCTCACTCTGTACCAGTGCCTGTATGTTAGCTGAGACTCACCTGATCAAAGGGCCATACAGAGTCTATTTTGGGCTTGATTTTGCCTTGACTGTACAGGTTAACCAGCTTGGTTACAACCCCTTTGAGAAGCTCAGCTTCTTCATCCATATATCCAAGATGGTAGCCACACACAGCCTTGTTCTGGCTTAGGAGCTGCAAGGCAGAGATGCTGAACTGGTTCCACCAGGTTTTAGCCATAGCCATGAGGTTCTTCTTCTGCCCAGTGAGCAGGTTTGCTACACCTGAAAAGAAGGAAAGCCACAGGAAAGTTGGAACACAATGCAAGAAGCAACGGGCATCCCATGGAACAGCTCCCATGCACAGGGGAACAGCCAGTCAGCATAGTGAGGGACAGAGATGAGAACTGGACCACAGCACAGCCCGCCCACTCAGCCTTCAGTGGAAACAGGCACGTGCCTCAGCCTCAAGATATGCAGAATTTGGATTATCAGCACTTATATGGCAAAAATGCAGAACAACTAATCTCTTTGGCCCTTCTAAGGCAGCAGCAGTGCAGAGGAGTGCCAGGAGCACTGGCAGAGGTAAGAAAGGGTTACAAGTGATATCCAGCCAGGCTGGCAGGACAGCTTTCCCCTTCTCCTGCAGCCCTGCTTCTTCAGGGGAATCACACACTGCAGTGGCTGGGACAACCAAAGCAGCACACTGGTGCAAGTGTCTGGAATCCCACTGGGGGTTGTGTGAGGGCTTTGTCTATGGGACAAAATCACAGTGTTCCAGGGCTGGGGAATGGAGAGATAAGTATTCAGTAGCCTCAAACCTCATCTCCCACACATCCTCTAAAAGAAAAGCAAGGCTGTGCATTAACTCAGCCTAGACAAAGCAGCTATGCCAGTATTCCTCCCTGAGGACATTCCAGCTTCCCCTGCAGGCACCAGCTTTTACTCCAAGAGAGATTTCACCATGAGAGGGAAGAACCTTGGAGCCTGTGAACAAGACACAAATCTCACTCCCCTCAGTGTTTCACCAAGCCAAAGCATCCTGGAGACCTTAATGAAACAACAGAATTACAACACAGGGTACAGTGAGGAACAGTGATGGTCCCTGACAGCCATGCACCCAGACACGGAGCATTCCTGTGTGGATCCCATTCCACCATCACACAGTCCCTGCAGCATTCCTGTGTGGATCCCATTCCACCATCACACAGTCCCTGCAGCATTCCTGTGTGGATCCCATTCCACCATCACACAGTCCCTGCAGCATTCCTGTGTGGATCCCATTCCACAATCACACAGTCCCTGCAGCATTCCTGTGTGGATCCCATTCCACCATCACACAGTCCCTGGGTTTGCTCACACTCACCATAAGTGATGACTTTGCCCATCGGCTTCAACAGGTTAAAAGCTTTGGATGTGTCAGATCCTCCCAGAGGGTCCAGGACAATGTCAACACCTAGAGAGGGAATTGGAAGTAAACAGAAGTTTCTTTGCAACTGAAAGAAATGCAAGACAGTTGCAGAAGTCCTCCACCACATCATACCTTTGGGAGAGATTTTCCGGACCTCCTCTGCATAATCCATTGTTCGGTAGTCGATGGGGTGAGCAACCCCACTCTCCTTGAGTGAATCGTGCTTGGAGGCAGATGCTGTGCCAAAAATGGTGACATTTTCTACAGTCTTGCACAGCTGGATGGCAGCAGTTCCCACACCACCTGAAAATCAGCAGTGAGAAAGATTTAGAAGCAAACAGCCCCAGCAGTCAGAAAAATCTTTGAATAGGTAAATTATCCCTGCCTGTACCAACCACACAGCACAGCTGTGGAATAGAGGCTTTGCCTGGTGAGGTTGATGCCTCGGTGGGACACACCGAGAGAGACTGACCTCAGCTGCTGGGAAATGGGGTCAGCAGGAAGCCTGCATCTCTGCTAGGTGACATTTTGTCAGTCCAGCCCCATTCTGATCATTTCCCCACCCATGTCACTTATTCAGAAGCTGCATGGTGAAACCAAGAGTCTCAGCATGGTCTGGCAAGAACTGTTTACCTGCAGCCATGTGGATGAGGACACTCTGGTTGGGTCTCAGGTTTCCAAAGTCAAACAGAATCATGTAGGCAGTGATGTAGTTAACGAGAAGAGCAGCGGCTTCCTCGAAGCTCATCCCCTCAGGCATTGGGAAAGTGTGACTGGCCGGCACATTCACGACTTCTTGCCAGAGCCCTGACCTAGCCAGGACCATTACCTTATCGCCGACCTAAAATCAGAGGACAAGGTGGTCTGAAACAAGCCCCCGAGGCTAGCATAAGCCATCAGACCCTTGCCCTTGGTATGTCAGAGCTAGTGCATAAATACTGTTCTCTGTGCAAAGGTCTGCAGCGACTGCAGCACCCCTGGACTCAGGCAGGAGATCACAGCCTGCTCCCTCCTCATCGGGAGACTGCAGCACAGCACCTCCCACCACAGACCTGGGCACACACCAGGAACCTCAGACAGACCACAGGCACTACAGGCTCTGGCTTTGTAGTAGTGCCCAAACCCAAACTGTGGTTGCCCAAACTAACCATTGGATCCATACTAGATCCCCAGCGAGGCAAGAGGGATGAGGACCATGTCCAGCCCTCCTTGCTCAAGCAGGGAGCAGAAGTCTAAACACCGAAAAATACTACTGCTGCTCCTTGTAAGGACCATCCTGCCAAGAGGCAGGAGCCTTTGGGAAACGTTTAGTAGCATCAATCACGAAAATGCAGGTCCAAACTTAGGAAAAACCTCCTGAATCTAAGGCACACGGCCGTCCCCGGCTCCTCCCCGCGGCTCCGGCTCGTCGGGTGGCAGCGCTCCCGTGGTCCCGGAGCAGCAGGGCCGGCCCGGGGATTCCTGCCCGCCCTGCCCCTTTGTCCCCGGCCTTTGTCCGCCGCCCGGTCGCCGCCGAAGCCTCCGCGGGTGGGACCGGACGGGTCCGTGGCGGGGGCT
>VWYP01001631.1:195600-242150 GCA_013400435.1 Pycnonotus jocosus | reverse complement strand
AACAAACACGCTGCTTGCGTGCTTCCTGGGGACATGGCTGAAATGGCAGTTTTGCTGGAGCATAATTTCCCTGAGTTACTTCTACAGTTTATAGTGCGGAAATCCTGACACTTGCGGGCAGTTCAGTGGCCATGGCTCTGCTCGCGGCCCTGCGGTGGCTGCGGGCGATAGGGAGGGGGCACGGGCTACACACGGGGCGGAGGGAGGAGCGGAGTTCCAGTCGTGCAACTAAAGAAAAATAAATTAGGCAGCGTGTGCAGACAGATCGCTAGATCCAGCCTCTCTTTCTGCCAGCAGACATCAGGCTCCTCCATGAGCTCACTGCTCTGATCCCTGTTCGGCTCCCAGATATCGCACTTACCATCGGGAATGCCGATTCGGTGCCATTTTGTGTGTGCAGAGCATTGTAGAATCCACACCTCAGTTGTCAGGTCTTGGTGAACCCATCCCTAACAACCCGCAGCCACTGCAGGGTGTCTGCTCAAGCGAGCAAATCAGACAGTCCCCGAACCAGAAAAATATCCGTGCCCAAAAAGAAAACACAAACCACCTGGAGGATAATCAGTGTGCTGGGAAATTCCTGTGTCATTCCCAAGCCAAGCAAAACTCAGCTCAGTGCCTGCGCAGGGCAGGGCGCTCCCAGCACGGTGACAGCTCTGGATCAGCAAACCCCGGCATCTCCAGAGCCTTTGGTGGCTGCAGGAGTCCCCGCGGGGCTGCTGAGCTAGGCTGCAGCAGCTCTGCATGGCTGTGGCTGTGTCCTGCAGGGCCCCGCTCCCGGCTGGGCTGCCCTGAGGCTGACAGTGCCTGGGGCCGCTCAGGAAGAGGAGCACAAAGACAGGAAAGGTGGCAGGAGGACAGAGCCTGGGGCAGGCTGCACATCATGTGGCTCTGCTGTGTGGCAGATTTATGGATGTTGGGGTGGCTGCAGTGGGAACGAGGAGGAGACTCAAGTCCAGTGGCACGACAGGGCCACAGTCTAGCTTTACCCTTTGTTTGCCACTGATCAGCTCTGAGAAATACAGATGTGCCTTCCTGATGTGTGGGCATTTCCCATACTCCAGATTAGAAAGAGGAAGTCAAAACAATCCTTTATCTTCTACCGCTCTTCCTAGGAGCTTTCCTAGCCTTCCTTCTTTCAGTGATTTATATTCACACCTGTCAGGGCTTTTGTGGTGAATGAAACACGCTGCTCCAAAGGGAGCCCCTATCAACCCCAGAATTCAGGGGATGATCCCCAGAGGCTGAGCGGTCAGTGAAGGCAGTGAATTTGGGAAGTCAGATTCCTCTTCTGCAAGACTGCTCCAGCTATGTGAAGCTCCAGAGCAGACTGGACAGGACAGGGACATTTCTGCACAGTGGCAGGTCTCTGTGGTTGGTCAGGATGCTTTTTCTGCCTTGGTCTCTTTCATGTTCCTGAGTCAGTTTTTCCTTATCAGCTTAGTCAGTAACATTTTCTCTGTAAATCCTTACCCCCTTCACTTTGTGTCCTGCTGGGGTAGTTTTCTCACTGTATTGAAGCAGCAGGGTTAAGGTCAGTCCTGGCTTGCTGCTGCTCTGGAATTGGTGTGAGTGAAGCCGTTTTGGGGAGCAGCCAGGGAGGTGCAGGTGTGTGGGCATGGGCTGGGCATTTGCAGCTGGCACACTCTGAGCTTGCACACCTGGGATCCCCAGCCCATCCTGGCAGCTGGGGACAGGACACTGGGGCAGAACAACTAGGGAACATTAGCTAGAGAAAGCTATTTTTCCCAGTGGAATTGATGCTCACTGTTCTAACCCATTTTCCAGCAAGCTCTTCAAATGTGAGCTTTTGCTGCCCAGATGCACATGGCCAAGGGCCCTTCTGAAAGGTGCTGACTTGTGATTTACTGCCAGAGATGGGCACAGGCCACCGAGGTAACTGTTCTCCTTCTCTCTCTGCCAGACACTCAGCTTTCCAGCAGCCCTGCACCTCCCTGTCAGCTGCTGTCTTGCTTTTTCCAGCCTCCTGCAGCCCCCCCATATCCCCTCAAAGGGGTTGAGGAGGATGTGCCACAGTAGGAGCAGTGCCAGCTCCCCTGCCTGGCCCTTTGTTCCTTGTCCTTTTATTTCTATGAAGGGCTCTAGCAATCCATCTCCTCTGCTCTCAAGGACATTTTAACAATGACCAGGCAGAAGATTAAAAAAAAAAAAGAAAAAAAAAAAAAACCAACCTGGCAGCAGTTTTCTTGTCTGCAGGCAGCCGCCTGTGCCAGCTCCCAGGGTTCTCTCAGGACAGAGCCCCAGAGGCTCAGGCCCACAAAAGCCTTACCTCACAGTGCAGGGCTTCCTGAGACCCCACTGATGGCCAGGGGCTGCCAGATATGGGGTGGCTCCACACCACAGGTGAGGTGCTTGGACCTGGGGTTCCCCATTCCAGGTGCCACCATCCCCCTCTTCTGCTCTCCTGGTGCTGCCCATGTTCCTCGAGCCCCCCTGCTCCCTGTCCCCTCAGCTGCAGGCCAGGGGAAGGGTTTGGCTTGGGAAGCAGCTGTGGGGCTGCATTCAGCCCCCATGGGGTCCTGGGACCCACACACACACACTTTCAGAGCTCTACAGTTTGGTATCCTGGCTCTACAGCAAGTGTTGACCTCAATCCATCTACCTGGATTTGTTGGGAACTCAAGAGAAATATTCCTCCTGCCTCTGTTCTGCCTTTTCCTCACCCATGTATGCAGCGTGTTAGGATGCACAGAGTGGAAGACACAGACAAGATGTCCCACGTGCCTCACATGTACCAGGAATGCTGTGCCTCCTGGGTGACACTGTGCCTGTATCACAGCAAATTACATTTAGATTTGACAGGTAGAGCAGCAGGTGGAAGAGATCTGACACAACCCCTCAGACATACCTGCCACTCACAGCTGCAGTTCCCTGCGCTGCTGTTTTGATCACAGAGACAAATTGAGGCAGTTGTCAAGTGCTAACTGAAGCTCAGTGGACTGCGGCTCACTCCTCACGCTGGCAGCAGACTGACAAAATCCTCCCAGCACAGAGCATCATTCCCACAAGGCATGGACTGTGGGAATTCTCCAGCCCCTTCCCCTGCACCACCCCAGCAGCAGAGGCTGTGGATGTGCAGCACGAGTGAATGGCGTGGCTGGCATGGGGCCAGCTTCCAGGTGTGCACAGAACAGCATCCCACTGTGTCCTCCTCTAGAAGGAGGCGCTTTCTCCACTGCAGTCCTTGGAGAAACTGTGTGAAATGAGAATCAGTCTCCTTAGCTTCAACCTTATGCCACAGCATCAATAATTTACTGACAATTATAGTCCCCAAATTACAGGCTTAGCACATCCACATGCTGTGCATCCATGAGAACCCCATTGCCTGGTCAGTGTGTCTTACCTCGCTGAAAATGCACAGATTTGCCTCTGTGTGCTGAGGCTTTCTGGGGTACAGCAGACAGGACTGGGCAGTGTGGCTGTGCCTTGGATCAAGACCTGGGTTTCTCTGCACCACCACCATCTCTGCTGCTGAGAGCCCTGGCTCCTGGCAGGTTCTGGCACTGCTGTGCTTTGGCAGCAGCAGCTGCTCTGTGTTTCCCTGGCTCACCCCAGGAACAGGAGCAGTTCTGCAGAGAAGAGCCAGGGTGGGACTGAAACATGTCAGGGCACAAAGGCAGAGAAGCCCCATCCCTCAGATGCAGCAGGGACCAGCCCCACAGGCACAGGCATACACAGCCTAGAGGATGCTGCCTCACTGTGTTGGGCCTGCAGAAAGGAAGACTGTAAAAACCGCTTTTTCTCCAATTTGTGTTTGGGATATGCAATTCATTTTTAAAATTAAATGGAAAAGAAATGGAAAGTTTGAGGGTTTATTTCTGTTCACCCCTTGTCCACCCCAACTCCACCACTCTCCACACAAAAAAATTTGCAAAACTGAATGTATGATTTCAAATGTGAAGGCAGTGGAGATCACTCCTACTGCTGAAGAAGCCATTTCCACCGAGCACCTCTGCCGGGGAACGCTCAGCTGGGCTGGCTCCATCAGCCTGCAGCGTGCTGGAGCTGCAGCCTCACAGGCAGCCCTGGCAGGAAGGGAGTGATGGGAACGATGTGTGGGTGCTGCGCTGCCTCCGCCCAGAGCGAGGCAAAGGGCAAGGACAAGGGCAAGGCCAGCACAGCTCTGGGAGCTGCAGTTCAAGTGGTTGGATCCAGCCCAGGACAGGGTGTGTGTGGCAAGGAGGTTTCTACATCTAAGAGGAGGGAATCAGCCATTTTCCTCCTCCCACCCTAAGTCTCTTTTTATGGTTTCATGCTGCAGTGCCCCTCCAAGGAGCCTGCCAGGGCTCTTGTGGTGGATGGGGCTGTGGTGGCTCTGCTCCCTGGAGGACAGTGACTAGCTGTGGCCAACCTATGGAGACCCCCAGGCTCCCCATTTCTCTGCAGCTGCTACTGGGCCTGATGAACCCTGAGGCATCTCTCGATGTCTGGGGAGTGAGAGGGGGAGAGAAGGGAGCTGCTCACATCCAGAGGCTCCAGATCACTGTCTCAATACAGAGAAATCCGCAGCAGTAATTGAGGCATTGTGCTTCCTCAGCCTCTAGCACACATGCTCTGACTGCAGTCTTTCCAGCAGAAGCCTTGGCAGTTGGATGCCTCCTTGCTTTAATCCCCGAGATTGCTGAAGGATGCTGCTTTCATCTGATAGCATTTATGGACTGTTATAATGAGCTTTGGCTGCTGAGATAAATTAAACTGCTCACCCAGAGGTGCAAACTTCATTAATGCCAACAGTGAGTCAGATCAGCATTATTCTAGTCCAGAATGTAAACAGGCTGGACACATGAAAGGGGATTTGGCTGAGATTTTTTTTTTGTCTTTCTTTTTTTAACCTTCCTAATTGCTGCTGATTTGTATTCTTTTGCTGCATCTCTACTGCTTTTCTACCTTTTTATCTTCTAGGGGAAATCATCAAATAACACACCTCTCTGGGCTGAATGATTTAACTCCAAGTGTTCACAGTTAGCAATACTCTACAGTTTGGCCTGGATGGTTTCTAGTTCTATCCCATATTTGACAAGTCCAAAAATATATTTAAGATATTTTGGACAAGTCCAAAAAGATATTTAAGATCTGGTGAGACACTAAAGTGTCCCTTATTTCCCCTTATTCTGTCCCAGGCTGGGAAATAAGACATTGCACACTGAGACAAATGTCAGAAGGTAAAAGGTGTACAGGGTAAAAGGTGAACAATCATCATAAAAATCCAGGAAACTGTCACTGCATGGTGTGATAAGCAGGAGCTCTGTGATCCCAGGGTGACACCAGTGCACCTCTCACCAGGGGTATCTGTGCTTCTTGCAGGGACCATGGCCATGTGACAGACTACAGGACATTGCTCACTCAGTAATTCACTTTTGAATTTCTCACCACTTTTACAGTTCAGTCCAGAGCTTGTGACTGGTTGTACAGGAGCAAGCTCTGGGGCTCTGCAGACCAGAATGAGATGTCACAGGCTCCAGGTTTCAGGCTGTGGGTCCTTCAGTGAAAATTGGCTTCTCACAGTATATTTTCCAAGTGCAGGATATCTTCCTGTTCCTTTGTACAGGAAACAGCACAAACATAACGCAATGAATTTAATTCATAACAGCAATTAAGACCCCAAGAGGGCGGATCAGCAAGGGAGGATCCAGCCACTGGGGAAGCACTTCCAGGAGCAAATGTGTGAGAGCCATCTGTCGCCTCTCCACACACAGTGACAGTCACAGCACGGCTCTGCAGCCTACTCAGATAATTCACACCGTGGTGAAGGGTTGGTGAATATTTTCTGCAAGTGTTTCCTGCCAAGGGGTGCTCTGCACTGGAGGGGATGTGAGGCTCAGCAATGATGCTGCCCAGCAGCTCTGAGCAAGAGGGGCAGCTTGCTGCCTCTCCCTCTCCTGAAGGAAGATGTAGCTGTTGGGTTTGCAGAGGTCTGAGTACTCCCTGCAGAGAGCGTCCTGCCTCCACTGAAGCAGGTTTCAACAGTCTGATGGCTGGGAGCAAAAATCTAATTCCTATTTAGAAACGTGGTGAAGCCCTGTCAGAAAGGGCATTGGCCAGGGGGAAACCTTGCTCCAGGTGACACTGATGAAAACCCTGCACTCCTTCACCTGCAGTCACAAGACAATGAACTTTTCTTTCCATTCTTCTGCACAAAAATGGAGTGACATGCGCACATATAAGAAGGCAAAAAATCACTACAGGCCTTATAAAAGCAGTCACAGTTCTGCACAGGCTCCCTTCCCCAGGGAGGGCTGGAGGAAACAAGCATGAGACAGTTACTCATCATTTTGCTTAAGACAAGGCTGGGAGGCCCAGGGATGCTGCAGCAAAACCCACAGCAAAGCTGCAGAACAAAGAACTGATTGAGCCAGCTGCTGGCCCACAAAATGCAGGAATCAGATCAGTTGAGGGCAGGAGCTACAAGGGTTCCAGGACTACCTTATCTCCTTGGACCACATCATCCCTTCAGCTTTCAGGTCTTCTCTGGTATGTCACGATGAGATGAGACCTGAATTCCCATGTGGCCAGCTGAATGTGCTACAGACTAACCTTTAGGGCTGCTTGCATTTGGCTCCTGTCATCCTGAGATGTGGGACCTGTGTGGTTTGTGACCACGTGGAAGCATCCAGCTCACCAAAGCGCTGACTGAGGCTGGTGTATCCCAGGGCTTGGCTGGCAGGGGTGTCAGAAGGCCAAGAAGCACCTGAAACCACTGGATACCTGCATGGCAACCCCCCATGCCTTGCACTCTGTCTTTGCTCTTTACTTGTCCCAACACCATGCACAGCATCAATATTTATATACAAGAAATGACTGTGATTTCAGCAAAAACAATCTGCCCCCTCAGTCCATTAATAATCTTGTTTTGCTGCCAAAACATTTTCATTTCCACTTCTCCGGGCCTCCTTTGTCTTCCTTGTGTCTATTTTTACTGCATTTTGTAACAGGCAGCCTGTCAGTTTACCATTCAGGTGAACGTTTCTGCAGATGTGGCCAGCAAAACATTAGCAGCAGAGAAGCCTGCTAATTAAAATCACTGCCTGTAATTTACAGATGTTCTGTCTGTGCTCAAGGAGGAATGGAGAGCAGAAATCGCTGCCCTCCCTGCAGAGGGCTGTGAGGCGGGCCAGGGGTCATGCAGCTGCTGCAGAGGATGCTTCCCTGCCCCGCTGATGTCACTTGGCCGCGGACATCGGCGATACGGGACCCTTCGAACTCCCGCCAGGCGGGTCAGAATGCCGGCTGTCCCCGCTCCTGCCGAATTCCTCCGGGAACAGCTCCCGTTCCCTGGGCAGCGCTGGGCAGCTGGAGGCCCCGGGGGAAAGGGCATCTCCCGGGCAAGGAGCGCAGCGCGGGGCTGGAGCCGAGCCCCGGGCAGGGCCCACGGTGCAGCGGGCACCGGGATCCTCCACCCTCCTCCCACGCCGAGTCCCGGGGCCGGTGACAAGCGACAGCAGCGCCGAGGGGACGCCCCGAGGGGCGGTGGNCATCACCTCACCTCACCTCTGCTCTCCCCTCCGATCTCCCCCCAGAGCTACGTGCCCACCGTCTTCGAGAACTACACGGCCAGCTTCGAGATCGACAAGCAGCGCACGGAGCTCAACATGTGGGACACCTCAGGTGGGCCGGGGGCTGCGCGGGGGGCGGCGGGGCTGGTCTCGTCCCTCCCGTTCGTTCCCGGAGCCGCCGGGCCGGGCCGTGCCTGGGGCAGGGGCAGCGGCTCCGAGCCCTGCCAGCCTCTCGGGAGCCCCGGGCACCGCCGCGGTCCTGCCTTGTCCCGCAGACGGCGAGGCTCTGCGGGGCCCCTGGGTGCTGCAGCGATGTGCAGGGAGGCAGCGAACAGAGAGAACCGGCTGCGGCTGCGAGCCAGCCGGAGGGGAACGGGGCGAGGGAGAGTGCTGCTGGAGAAGGGAGCCCTCAGCTCGGGAGCGATGCCCTGGCCTGTTTCTGCCCGCTGCCACAGAGCCTCTGGGGTTCTCTGGTGTCTTTTTAGCTTGGTTTGGTTTTGCCTCTTTGTGTCCTCAGTTGTGGTTCTGTGCAAAGCGTCGGGCACAGCTGTCCCAGCCCACCAAGAGCAGTCCCAAACTTTGTGCCCTCCACTGAGGGATGAGTTGCAAGTCAAATGTGTGATGCAGAGCTAAGAGAAATATTTGGCATCCCACAAAGTTCACATGCACTTTCTAATTTACCTTAGGATCCTTTTGTACAAGCAGTGCAGCTGAATGCTGTGCTCTGCCTAATGAATATACATCATATTCTTGCTGATGTTCTTTCCCCATATTCTCATAATTTCTGGAATCCTGATGACAAATGAAGTCCTCTCAGTGTCCAAGAGCAGTAGTAAATTAAAACGTAACCTAGGACTTTCTTTTCCTGTTCATTCAGCTTCCATGCTGTAATTTTGCATTCATTAAATGACAGCTATAGGATCAGCATAGCTCTACCTGGAGCAGTGGCTTTACTGAGTCTTGGACTAGCTCAAACATGTAAAATAATGTTTGAGTCTTCTTCTGGAGCTTCCTGACCCAGGAGACCTTGCTGTGCTGATTTTTATTCCCTGAGACAAAAAGGGAATTAGATTTAGCTTTGCTCGCAAGCTGTGTGCTGTGAACCATGAGGGGCTGTGGGCTGTGGATGAGGTGCTGGCTCTCAGTGTTGGACCAGGAGCTGTGCTTGAAGCACAGAGTGGTGGTTACCACTTGGAAGCCCTTGTAGGGTGGTTGGTGCTGGGCTGTTGTGCATTTGCAAACTCTCAGATGTGGCCACAGTGAAACCATCCTGGCTGATCCGGGGCTGCAGAGGCTCCTTGAAGCTGCTCAGGGTGGTCGACCTCCCTGTCACTGGGTGCACATGAGTGTTCACCCACAGCTTGTTCACCTCCATGGCTGAGGGAGTTCCAAACCTTGGGCTTCTGCAGCCTTGGAAGGGGCTGTGGTGGGTTATCTTTGCTAGGCACTGAATGGCTTTGCTCCTGAGTATCTGTATTGGACATGAAAAACTTCATCTTTGGAGAGTGTGGAAGCACCTTTGAAGCATTGTTTGCTTTTTAGGAATTCTACAGAATGATTTGCTTTGGTCTTACAAATGTTTAAAGAAAAGGACATGATAAAAAGTCCTTAAAGTATGTATCTGACTCCTGCATCTGCTGCTGTCACACGTTCATTTTTCCCCTTGTGACAGAAGATGTTTTTCCAATATTTGTCTCTGCAGCCAAAAGGAAATGGGCTTTGATTCTTTCTCTTTTCTCCTGTGAAAAATGTCAGACCTTTTTAACAGCTTTGCTGTAGATAGAGTTCATCAGGTAGTTTTGCAGATAAATTCCCTTTGATTTGAAATCCACAGGAGCTAGTTCTTAATAAACAATCCTGCAAAGCACTATACAGCAGTTTTCCCTAGTAATCAAACTGAAATTTTTAGCTCTAGACTGCAAACTGCTGTTGAGTTTCCTCTAGCCTTCAGAGGCCCTTGCAAATAGGAGCTTTGGCAAAAGAAGTTTTGCCCAATAGTGAGTTGAACCAGTTGAGCTGAAGGGATCAGGAGTAGCTCATTTCCCCTCCCATGGAGAGTGACAGGTATCAGTGGGCACTTCCCCTTCTCTCTGTGCTCCCATCTCTTTCTTTAAGCTGCTATTCATATAGGGGTTTATTGTTCATGATAAATTCCATCCCAGCAAGAGTGAAAAAGGAGGTGTTGAGAAAGGGCAATCCTGACATCAGGAGGGGAGGACATTCTATTTTAAATGCTCTCCCTCTCTTAGATAAGTGGTTGGAACTGAAATTCCCTGAGAAATCAGGAGAGACCTGGAGAGAGGAAGTGGATATTTGTTTTTTACCTTTTTTATTAACTTCCCTCACCCCATACTTAGTTGAGGAAGCATTTGGAGACTCTGGGAGCTGCACAGCGTGAGCTGAGCATCACTCAGCAGTGAGTGTTTGGAAAAGTGCAGTCTGGCCTGGAAAACTCCCTTTATGATGGCTGAGTGTGGCTGCAGTCTACCTGGCCACTCAGCCACCCCACTGGTAAACCCTGTAGAGCCCAGGGTATTGTCTGCTCCCTGTGTCCTGGCTGATAGCAGTTGGAAAATGCAGCCTTTTGAGCTGAATTGACCCCTCCTGCTAAGTGGCAAACACAGGCTGTGACATTGGCAGCTGGCAGGCAGGAGCTGTCATTAGGGGAATATTGACATAGAGTGGACAGAAGTGATGGAGAACTGAATGGCTCCCAAATTGTATTGGGACCTCTGATTTTCTTTAAATGTCTTTAAACTCTTTGTCCATTGGCAAGGCTTTCTGGGGCTGGAGGGTGACTCTGGAGAGTTTCTAGCACTGAGAATGCATAGCAAGGGTGAAACCTGTGGTGCTCTGACAGGGCAAATGCTGAGACTCTACACTGGGTCAAATGTGCCTTAGATCAAGGAATGAACCAGTGAGAAAACCCCCTTGTCCAACATCTGCAGGTGCTGGTTGCATTTCATGTTTGTTCCCATTCGTGTCCCAGCTCGGGACAGACCATGGGAATAAAATTGCTTCAGGTGCTGTTTCACAGCGTGTCAGCAACTGTTTGCTAAAGCCTCCATTAAAAAGCAGTTTGACATCCTTGTCTGTGAGGGATGGGGTGCAGAGCCTGCAGACTGGATGAGGTAGACAGTGGTTGCAGCTCCAGGAGGTGCCCATGCCCTGGCACCTCTGCTCATGAGCCTTATGGAGAACATGGTGTTTGCTGCTCTTCTTGTTCCTCTTCTGGCAAATTGTTTTGGCTGCACACATTCAGGACAGGAACAACTCCTCTGCTCAGGGCTGGTATCTTGTGGTGGGGGAAACTCCTGTTCAGTCGGATGTCTGAATGCTTGGGAGTGCTGTTCCCAAAGGGCTGGGTGCCTCCCAGACCCGGAGTGCCTGTGCCCCGGCCCCATCAGGAAGAGCTTTGTTCCTCGGGAGGGTGGATGGCTGATGATCATTAGCGATGCTCTGCAAGGAGTGGGCGAGTTTCGTTTGAGTGCGTCAGGTCTGGGAGGGAGCACTGTTACCCCCAGGCGTGCTCGGGCAGGGAGGTTCTCCTCAGCGATGCAATACTCCTTTCCCCGTGGGATCAGGGAGTGTCCATGGGTCTGCCCAGCTCCGGGAGATCTGGAAGTGCAGCTATTGAGGTGCTCAGCAGGTCTCTGGCAGCGAGAGCCTTCAGAGAGCAGGCTGCCCTGCTGCCCAAGGACTGTGGCTGCCCTGCTGCCCGGGAATCTGTGCTTGGAGTGTTTCCCACCATGACCTGGCATTGCCAGTGAACTCGCTGCCCACACTGGACTGGCCCAAAGCCCTGGCTGTTCTGCAGAGCTTCCCTGGCACTGGATACAAGCAAGGGGAGAGAGGAGTTCAAGCCATGCTGCTGCCCAGTGCCTCGGCAAGGCCTGGGTGTGGTAGTGCTGATGCTGGCTGAGGTTTTACCCTGTATCTAGGTGGACTTTTTGTTCTGTTTGCAATAATAATTGAATAATTGTGAGGAACTTACGCTGTGCCTTGCAGCCTGGACAGAGTTCTTTGCTTTTGGTTCACCCCTCTATGCTGGGAGGCTCTGCCTGTGGCTCTACAGGCAGGCAGAGCAGTGAGGGACCTGAGGCCACTGAGCTGCTTGATGCATCTTTTCTTGATGCAGATTCAGCTGCAGAGCAGGGCTGCCTGGTTCTGGTAGGGCCATCTTTGCCAGTGCTCAGTGGGAGACCCAGCCTGGCATTGTGCCTTGCACAAGGTCATTGTTGCCTTGGCTGGAGGGGACTTTCCTTTGTGGACCATCAGGATGCAGCGTGGCCGAGTCGCAGTGTCTGCTGCAGCCTGCAGTGTTGCAAAGGTCAGTGCTCACAGGTTCAGCAGTGCCCTGCTCAGCTCATAGCAGAGGAGCTGTGTGGCTGCCAGCCCTCCACAGCCACTGTCTCTTCAGCAGATGTGCTTTCAAGACAAGAATAACACTGTGAATTGCAAATCCCCCTCCGCCTTCCTCTTTGCCTGCACTCAGCAAACAGTCTGCCTTGGAATGGCCTGTGTGGGAACCCACAGGCTGTGATAACAGATCCTTCTTTTAAGGGAACTACTGAGGAATGTTGATGAGATTAGAGAGCTGAAAGGGGCTGAGTTTAGCAATGGCATCTCCATGGATGCTGCGGCTGTCTGTGACTGGATTCCCAGTGTGCAGCTCCAGGATTGCCATGGCTGCCTCATCCAAAGTGTAAGAACAAGTTCTGTCTCAGAAAGAGTTCAATGCCACTTGCACGCTGAGGCAAAGAGAAAATGTGGAGCTGCCCTTTCCATACCAAAAGAGCTCCTCCCATGCTTCCTGTTCAGACTGAGAG
Organism: Pycnonotus jocosus; assembly: GCA_013400435.1. NCBI lineage: Eukaryota > Metazoa > Chordata > Aves > Passeriformes > Pycnonotidae > Pycnonotus > Pycnonotus jocosus. The sequence continues at coordinate 229,807 of VWYP01001631.1, read as the reverse complement.
GCTGAAACCAGCATGCTTGTGTTGTGCCTCAGCACAAATATGTAGTTAATCCTAAAAATACGTGCAGCTGGGTCACATTCTCACACAGGTCAGTAACCAGTCAGACAGAACTTTAAAGGGTTGCAGCAGAAATGCTGATACTGAAGTGGGTGGAGGATGGACCTTGGGAAGACATGACAGGACATGACAGGGTAGGGCAGTGCCCAGGAGGATCGTCTCTCTGGGCTGTGCACAGTGTGGAGGGCATGCTGCAATGCTCTGTGGCCCAGGGATGGAGGTTGGTTCAGCTGCACCAAGGGCAGCATGTCCTGTGGCATCATCTGTCCTTTGTCCCCTGCAGATCTGAGAGGCTCAAGCCTCGTTTGGGCCATGGGATGTCCTGGGAGCTATGGGGGTGCTGAGGAGCATTGCCTTTAGTGACAGCTGGCTGACCCTGCTGGCTGCTGGGACCTCGTGGGCAGGGAAGGATGTTAAGTGGGTTTGTTCCCAGCTCAGGTGCAGACCCCTCTCCCACAGCCCACAGGTGATCTGCTCTCTCCTATGCTTTGCTCTCCTTGCTCCTTTTGCCCCAGATTCTGAAGATAAAATCTCCACTCCATTAAACTTTGCAGGTGTACAGGCCCAGCCTTCCCTATGGGAAGAAACCTTATCAGCAGCCAAATGCTTGGGGAGGGATCTAATGCTTGTGAACAGAAAAACCTGAAATGTGCAGCATTGCACCAAGATAATTGTGTTCATTCAGCCCTCAGCCGTGTTCCCTAAGGGCAGAGTGTGTGCTGGCTGTGCTGCAGGAAGCTGTTGCCACTCTGGGTCCTTGTTGTACCCTGTAGAAAGGATGACAGGCACGTTGGGGCAATGCCAGCTGTCCTTGTGACGTGGCAAGAGTGCCAGGAAGGGACTTGTGACCCCCGTTTGTCTCCGTGGTCAGCTGCTGCAGGCATGATTGTGAAAAGGCTGGGAGGGTTCCTCGGCTGCATCTGCAGACCCAGTCCTCCCATGCAGACTCGGGGATGCTCCCCCAGGAGCCAGCAGGGACTTCTACAAGGAGCTTTCAGGCACTGCTCACAGTTGCTGGAGGGAGGTTTGCATCTGAGCAAGCTTCTCTGGAGCACTGGTGGCTTCATGCGGGAGGCAGAGGACACAGGACTGGGGTGAGGCAGAAGCACTCTGTGCCTGCCTGAGCTGGGGATTCCTCCACCGGTAAATCCAGCAGAACAGCCTCCTCCTGAGGGACAGGCTTCCAATAATAAGATCTGGAGAGGGGCCCAGAAATGCCACCTCAGCCTATGCAAATACCATTCCCTTCATCCTGAAGGTATGCCAGCTGGGCTCTTTAGTAATTCACTAATTTTTGTATGTGCATTGTAAGAATTAGGAGCAGAGGTTAATTGTCCAAGCTGATGAGCTATTTTTTTCAATTGTGCACTTCTCAGAAGAGTCTTTATTCCACGTCACAGAGCAGTTTCCTCCTTTCCTATACTTCAGGGGTTTGCAGTGATGTTGCACAAGCAAGGCAAGAGTCAAAGTTCAGCCAGGATAGAAGGTTGTGGAAGTCCTGGGGCTGTTGACTTGGCCCTGCTTTGGCAGCTTTGTCCTCTTACCCAGAGCTTGGCTGGACCGTGGGTGGGATCTGTCTGGCAGAGTGGACATCCTCTGTCATCTCTAAAGGCTGGTGCTCATCTGGCACCTCTGTGTGGGAAGGTGACCCAAAACTCTTCTGTTTGTCATTGTAGCCCTCCAGAAAGCCGGGATGAATTTCTGTTTCATTCCACAAAGGCTGTTCTTGGCAGTCCCTGCAGAAAGCAGCATGTGCAGCATCCAGCATGCTGGCTCTTTGGGGAGAGTTTACACTGAGCCCCCCAAGACAAGTGTGCTGCTGAGAAATTTAGGTCTTGGCAGTGCTCATCTCTGTTTTATGCCAGAGCTGGGCTGAGGGAGCCCCTTGCAGAGCAGATCATGGCTCTGCAAGCACACTGACTTCCCTGGTTTGTAATGCCCTATTTTTGGATGGAGGGTGTCTGTGTGAGGAGGCTCATTATCTCTAGAACAGCTAATAAGGAACAAATGAAGATGAGCACAATGTTGGTATAGATGAAACAGCGTATTTCTGTCCCCTGCCCACGAGTGGCATCTCTGAGCTGCAGTGCCAGGCATTCCAGGATCTGGCAGCCAAGGGGAAAGAGGAGCTGCTCATCCTTGTATCCACCCCTGAATTTCAGACAACTATGTCAATTGTATTTTTAAGCTGGTTGTAGGCTTGCTCCAGTTTTCTCTTTAATCATGAGCAGATGCACTTAGGCCCTGTTTCTTGCAGACCTGGATGCCAAGTGGGAGAATGACTCATACAGTGAAGGAAGGCTGAATCTGCAGACACACCAGCCTTGGGCTCCTGTGTGTGTTTGGAATTGCCAGACTGTGGGTCTCTGGAGTGTCTTGCTGGAGTATCTGTAAGGTATCAAGTGCTCATAATCCATAAAACTGAACAGATAGAGTTAAAGGCACTGGCTTTTTTTGGGTTGATTAAGTGGAGGTTTTGGGGGTGTTTTTTTGGTTTTTTTTGTTTGTTTGTTTGTCTGTTTGTTTTTTGTTGTTGTTGTTGGTTGTGGTTTTTTTTAAATAATTTTAATTGTCATATGCAATGAAAAAGTAATAGATGCAAAACCTAGAAGACTAATCACCCAAACAGAATTTTCTGATTCAGCAGAGATGTCTCCAGAGCAAACTGGGGATTACCTTGGCTGGGAGCAGTGCAGCTCTCCTGCCCCACAGGGCAGTGCTGACTGTGGGTCCCCATGGGTTTCTGTCTGAGGTGGGCAGAAGCTGCTGCTTCTGGCAGTGAGCTGTGCTGCCATCTGAGGTGCCAGGGGTGACTCCTTGGAGCTGGAGCAGAAAGTTAATGAATGTGAAGCAAATTTTGATCTCATTAAAAAGATAAGGTTCTTTACCTCGTGCTTCCCTTCCCTCAGCTCCTCCTGCCAGCACGGGGGTCTCTCCTCCTGTGGTCCCAGGTGATGACAGCATGATTCCTGGCATGATTCCTGCCTCTGGGATGAGCTGGGGGGGGTCTTGTGGGATAGTGGGGGGCTGCAGCAGTGCTGTCAGCTCTCTGCTCAGGGGCTGGCTGGCTGCTGAGGAGCAGCAGGTTGCTATGATACAGTTTGCTGTGGCAATGTCTGTGCTGAATGAGCCAAAACTACCCCTACAAAAGGAGCATTCCTTGGCTGGGAGGGGGTAGATTTATCTGAAGTGTTTATGGAAAACTGAGAAGCTGCAGGGAGAGGATGTGCGTGGGAACGTTTCCTCCAGCACCAGGGCCCCTATCTGCAGGCAGACACCCCTGTGTGCATGGGGGAGAGGGCAGGGCTCAGATAAAGGACCAGGTTAATTCAGGCATGCGGATCAGGGCTGGATCTCCCATCCCGTCCTGTCCTGTCCTGTCAGCCCATGCTAAACAAGAGACTGAAAGCCTCTTTCAAAGGCGAGCTCAGCGCTGCTGTGCCTGGTGCTGGCTGTGAAAGCAGCCCCGGGCCGGGCAGGGCAGGGTCATTGCTCTGTGCCATGGGCAGTGCTGTGACTGTGCCAGGTGTGAATGCAGCAGTGTGAGCCTGAGGCCGGGTCAGGAACCTCTGTGCCCGGGACAATGGGTCACCCTTGGCCCTCCCTGCCTGCCTGTCTGGCATCCCTGTCCCCAGAGCTGCCCAGGATGCCGCGGGGACTGGCTCCTTTCCATTAGGGGACATGACTTTCCCTCTAGGAAGAGGGCTGGGCTCTGCAGAGATCAGGATCTGTTTCTTCTGTGCTGATCCCAGCTGCGTCCCTCCCCAGTGGCTTTGCAGGCACAGAGACCCATCTCTCCCCAGCAGCAGCAGGGGGTGCAGGTGCTTTTGCTGCTGTGGGCTGGCTGTGAGAGCTGGAGTCAGCTGCAGCCAATTTTGCTGGGAATCCAATTGCACATCAAATCCGGGGCACCTTCCCCTGGCTGCGTGGGTGTGGCAGGGCTGGTCAGAGCCCTGCTGTTGTTGGTACCAAGGTGTGAGCTGGATGGCCGGTCTCTGGCACTGGGCAGGGTTTGGAAAGGCTGCACATTGCCCTCAGCCTGCCCCATGTGGGCTCTGAGCAGGGGCAGGAGCATCAGGCTCTGCTCCCCAGGCTGGGTCTTGCAGAGGAGCCCGGGGTGTTTGCAGAGGTTACAGCGCTGTGCTGGGGGGCTGTGCCCCACTCTGGGCTGCACCTCAGCTGGGAGCCCCTGTGCACACAGGACCTGGGATTTGAGCTCCTGCAGAGAATCAGCCCATTCTCCTCTCCTGCTTAGCCCAGGCAGGTTTCCATCCTTCTGGAAACATAAGCCACCATCATCCATAATTCATCAGGTGCTGAACTTCATCAAGGAGCCACCTGACACCTGGGCTGCACCCTTCCCCTGGGGTGGGAAAGTGCCAGGTCCAGACATCCCAAGGAGCTGCAGCAGGAAGCATGTCTGGCTTCCTGGGCCTAGGGTGGGCAATCCTGCTTTTGGAGGAGGCAGATTCAGCAAGGACTCTGGTGTCTCTGTTTCCTCTTTTCATAAATAAACATCTGCTTCTCATCCCTCCAGGAAGTTTAGGTCATTTGTCTTTGCAGTATGAAACCAAAACAGTGTTTTTAAGTAGCAGTGAGCTGATCGCTCCATGACTGTTTGCTCAGGTGTCTGCACTCACCTGCACTGCACTCAGAATGCAGTGCAAATAAACTGGCTATGGCACAGTGACTTTACTGCCTGAAATTTGCATTGAAGGTGTGTGCATGTGCACATGTGTGTAGTAGAGGATTCAGGCTGGGCTCTTTGCCTGCTCACAGAATTCCTGTGGAATGCAGAATCATCCCCTTCCATTTATAGCTCCTTCACCAAATCCTGTCACTTGTTTTGTATGCCAAAAAGAATCTGTCTGACTTTTTTCCAGCACAAACCCAGAAAGAAAGCAATTCATTTTTACCTGCTACAAATTCTCACAACCTCTGTGAGCGAGCTCTCCTGTATAAAGATGGCAAGGGAGGATAAAAAACCAGCAGTAGCATTCCCTGTCTTCTCTCAGCCACACCTTTCCACTGTTAGTGGTGCAGCTCTGGCATGACAAGTGATGGAATCCAGGCATGAGTGGTGAGCCAGGCGTGTGCTGTGCCCTCCTGAGCTCCCTCCTGTGTGAGCAGCATCCCCAGCAGCACAGCTCCACCAGCACCTGCCAGACGCTCACTAGGGAGGGACAGGGATGCAAAACTGGCCTCTTCACTCTGTCCAGGGGTAAAGACAAGAAAACAAGGACAGAACCTCTGTCAGACCTCTGACAAAGGAACTAAAATCCTCTGCCAGTGAAACTCTGCTGAGCCTTATGGTGTGTGGTTGTGGATAGAGCTATAGTTGGTCTGTCATTTCTTCTAAGTGCAGATTACAAGCAATTTCCCATATGAAGCTATTTTAAGAATGAGAAGTTTCTATTCTGAGGGTGAAAAATAAGTGCCTGTAATAACAAGGGATTTGTCCCATGAGAATCACTAAAGAAAATATGTGAACAATCCGAGAATAGATAGATTTGATGGACAAGTGAAACACCTTTTACTAGCCAATAGAAGAATTAACAAGAAAGCTATTGACCAATTAAAGTTGCCCATGAAATTTGTAAAGACTGCATAAACATACTGCTGTTGTAATTGCAGTCACGCAGGCACCAGTTGTTCTTGATGCCACAAAAATGATGAGGCAGGGACAGGACCGAGGTCAGCAGGGAATGTTCTCTTTATTTCAAAATCTGACTCCATATATACAACTGTTCAGAAGTGACCAATTATTGGTCAAGGGTGTCACCACCCCATCAATCGTGTTGGTGGATATCACCAGCACTCAAAAAGCTCCTCCTTGAGGAGAGGAATGTGTAAAGATCTCCTTGTTTACATTAAAAGTGTGAGAACTCTGCTTAGAGTTCTATAAACATCAGAAGGCTGAGCAAAACATCAGAAGGCAATTATAAAACATGTAGAAGCAAGGGCGACATACTGCCATAATAAATGGAAGCCTTCTAAACTTTTACAGTGTCACTCTTTGTGTCATGACTGTCCCAACAGCACCTCCTCACTCTGGTCAGGGGTAAATATAAGAAAAAAAGGACAGAACCTTTGACTTCCATGCCTAAACAAAGGGACTAAAATCCTCTTCCAGTTACACTCTGCTGAGCCTTATGGTGTGCGGTCAGTGGTCAAAACCTTGGGTTAACATCCTTGGTCTTCACCAGAGCAGTCTGCACTGTGTGGCACACAGATCTCTGCCTGGTGGAGAGGGTTGAGGGTTTTGGGGTGCCCCTTTATCCCAGAGCTGTGGTGGGACGGGGCTGCTCACGGTGCTGCTCTCTGCAGGCTCAGCCTACTACGACAACGTGCGGCCCCTGGCCTACCCCGACTCGGATGCTGTGCTCATCTGCTTCGACATCAGCCGCCCTGAGACCCTGGACAGCGTGCTCAAGAAGGTGAGTCCCTCATCCCTGGAGGCTTCTCCTGGTTTAGGGCAAATTTGGGAGAAAATCCCCCCCGAATTGGGTCCCTCTGTGGAGCAAACCCAAACGGCCCCTCCTTGAACTGGTCTGGGAGAAAATCTCCTCAGGGAAAAGGGGAAAAAATGATTTATTTAACAAACAAAGTGCCCACAAGCATAAAGAATGAATAATGTGAAACGATAAAACCTCTCGTTCTGGAGTGAGATGGAAAATTGAGAAAGTCCTTGCCGTGGGTTAGCTCGGCTTGCTCAGTCTCTCATCAGTTCCTCCAGCTCTGGAAAATTCCATCCTGGGCCCCGGTGGGCTGCAGGTGTGAGCTCCCCGGTGCTCCTCTGGGTTTTCAGTCCAGAGCAGGGTTAAACAGTCCCAAGAAAAAGGAAAAAAAACCAGTCCAGTTAACTTCTCTGCCTCAGCTAGCTAAAACTAACTAAAAGCAAGGCAGATCTCTGTCCAGCTGTCTGTCCATGTTTCAGAGGAACCCAGTTCTGAGGAGGAATGTGTAGGAGTCAGGCAGTTTTCTCAAAACAAACTCTGCACTGCTTCTTCCCTCCCTTTACTCTCAGAACCAGTCTTAAAGGTACAGAACACAATATCCAGCACAAACAGAACAGATGATTGAGGATTCAAGCATCATAAAGTCACCCTAGGACAGGCTCCCATCAGGGCTCAAAGCTCTGGCCCTGTGGCCAGGCCTTGGCTGGAGTTCGTGTGCTCAGAGGAGGAGGGTCAGGTGCTCTGCTTGATCTGTGCAGAATGCAAAATATTTCCATTTGAAAGGAACCTAGTGAATGGTGGAGCTCATGGCAGCTTGCAGCATGTGTGTGGGGTCTGTCTGTGTTCACACATACAAATGTGAGGACAGAGAGAAATGTTGTCATTTCAGAACATTTGTTTTCCATTAAGACCTTGGAAGGTATTGGATCTCTGTTAGCAGAACCACCAATGAGTATGGACTGCCTGCAGCAGCTGAGGAGTAGCCCCTGGTGCCTGTTTCCAAGCAAGCAGAGTGCTCAGTTTTTTGGCTCTCCCCTCAGTTCAGCATCTGCATAGTAAAAAAGACAGCAATCAGTTCTCTATAGCTCGTCAACAAAAATAATGAGCTGTGTCGCTGAATTTCAAGCCTGTGAATTAATAAGAGGAGATGGCACGATGCCACTGGCCTGGGGAGCAGGCAGGGCCCTAAGCCTGCCCCAGCAGGGCTGAGTGGCCGTGCTCTGCAGGAGCAGCTGAGAGTTTTCTACCTCCACCTTAGTGCCTTTCAGCAAAGCTGATATTCCAGCTGGCAGGGCCCAGAGAGCCTCACAGGGCTGGGGATCTGCTGTGGAGCACCCCTGGCTGGTCTCCAGTGGGTCACTTCTGGGAGAAGGTCCCACGCAAGGCTTTCCTGTGGGATGGAGTGAAGTGCAGCAGCTCTGAAGGCTGCTCAGAGGAGTGAGGATGTGTTCCTGATCGATTGGATCCCTCAGTCCTGGCTGTACCCTGCTTTTCAGAGAGCTGTGGTTCTGCTGTGCAGGAAAGCATCTGGCAGCTGCATCCTGCCCTGGGGGGAGCCTTGGCTGGCATCTCATTTGTGACACTCTCTGAGACACCAAAGCATGAAAAGCACCCCAGAGCAGTGGCTGCCATGGCTGTTCTCCTCAGAGAGCCCCAGGCTGCTGGGGCTGGAATGGCCACAGCCTGAACACGTCACGTTGTACTGGCTGGCCTCTTGGCCTCTCCACATTTTGCCAAATGTTGTGCTGAAGCAAGTGTCTCTTACTCAGCTGCTGGGAGGGCTGAGAAGTGGGTCTTTGTCTCAGGAGTGTCCTGGTGAGGGGACAAAGACCCTTCAGATAAATTGGTCAATGGCTCAGTGTTGTCTTCCAGAGCAGGTCCCGGGTACCAAGCAGGCTGGGTGGAGGGAGGGTGTTTCATGTGGACTCAAAGAATTCACTGCTCAGCTTGGGAGTCAGCAGAATAGTAATGCAAGTGAATCATTTACACCTTAATGAAATACAAACCCCTCAATAATTAGGTGGGGCTGGGAGTTGTGTGTCTCTCTGCACACGCTTCGTGTGAGTCCACCCTGCTCAGTGCGTGGCTTTCCCTGTTCAGCCTCACAGATGTTTTGAGTGCTGTTAGGCAATGTTTTTTTGATATGGTAACTTAAAATAAGCCCTAAATCCCAGAAGATTTCTTAAGTGCTTCTGAGTAGATGCCTTGTTTCCTTTGGTGCAGACTCACAGCCTCATGGCAGTGAGGAAAATTCCTAAGACACCATGGAGTTGAAATGGGTTTTAGCTTGTGATATCAGGCAAATAAGGAAAAAAACATTTCCTGTTCAAGCCTCAGGCAAAAAATCAGCAGAGGAAATCTTTATTAATGCCACCCTTCTGATGCCTGGGCTGCTGTACAGCGTGTACAGATGAAGGGGCAGAGCCATCTGAGGGAGTGCAAGCAAGCAGCTCTGCCTTTCATGCAGAACAAGTTTTCATGGATGGCGCCTTGGTTCTGACAGGTTTTGATAGCACAACAGGTTTTGGGCTCCCAGAGGTGTCAGTCATGCAGGATGAGGGTCACAGCTCTCTCCATGAACTAGGGAGCCCTGTGTCACTACAGAAGCTGTGACCTCTGCCAGGTGTGAACAGACCTCGTAGCTCAAATCCTTCACGTAAATTTGGGTGCTTGAATTCCAGCTGCAAAAGAACTGGATGTGTTCATTGAGAGGTTGAGTAGCCCTTTGGTGCTCTGTGGCAGCAGCACCATCATCTCCAGCATGCTGCCCAGGGGCTGGGGGTGCCTGAGCCCTGGGGAGCCAATGTCCTTGGCAAGCAGGTACCTGAAGATACCTAACACAATCTCCTGATAGAAAATAAGATTTTTTCATATTGTGCAGTTGCTTTGGTCTGATGCTGGTGGAATGACACTTGGGTGGTTCTTGGAACTCCCTTCCCCATGAGGTTGTGGACAATGGGTTTGGTGGCTTGGTTTTCTTTCTGCTTCTGATTGCCCAAGGTATATGCTTAACCACCAGTTATCCTAGCAGGAAATTGCTAATTCCAAGTGACTGCTTCAGCTGGGGGTAATCTCTATTTATTATCTGCTTCCTACTTCAGCACCACTAGATAAGTAACTGGGGCACTGACATGCTGATGGAGCTGTGCAGGTCTCCCCCGGGGGAGGTCACAGGTGATGGATTTATTTACTGCTGCAGACACAGCTGACATTAGGCATTCACTTTGGGAGCTCTGAAAGGAGCCATTTGTATGAAGGACATGAATGTTTGCCCTGACCTTCTCTTTCCACTGCTTCAATTCTGAATTTCCCTGCCTATAGCTATGCTCTGAATATCATAGTGTCTTTAGCAGGTGTCTCCCAGTAATAAATAATGTGCGAGTGTACAAAGAGCTCCCCACTGGCCCTGTTGACCCTTGGGGTCCCAGATCTGAGCACCAGACTGTGTGGTTGTTGTTTTTTCACAGCCAGGACTGGCCTCCCATGGCCTTGCACAGGGATGAGGCAGGTTTGCAGGGCGAGCATAAAGCTGTGCAAGGAGCACTCTGCCCCTTACCATCCTTGACCTTGGCTGTCATTAAAGAGCCCTGATATGCTAATCAGTGTTTGAACAGTTGTGACACCCTGTTTGGAAAAGCCACACACACCAGAGCCTCTCCTTTCCTCTGCAGTGGCAAGGGGAGACGCAGGAGTTCTGCCCCAACGCGAAGATTGTGCTGGTGGGCTGCAAGCTGGACATGAGGACAGACCTCAACACCCTCCGGGAGCTCTCCAAGCAGCGCCTCATCCCTGTGACACATGAGCAGGTGTGTTTGGGCAGTGTTCAGGGAGGGGACAGCTGTGCTCTGTGACCCACTGCACCCAGGTCTTGGTCTGCAGCTGGTTAAATCGTGGCTCAGGGGCTCGGAGCTGCTCCTGTTTACACCACTCTTGTCCCCAGCTTTGGAAGACTCTGACTTATTCCTGATGCTCTGCTGAGCAGCCACACAGTTGTAGCCAAAAAGTCATTCCTCAAAGTAGGTGGAAGTGCCTGATTTGACAAGCTGGAGCAGCTAAAGGGGAGTGTTGTCCTTCTGCATCTCCTAGTTTAGTGCAGCTCTTTCTGCTCCCAGTGACTCTCCTGCCTGGGTTCTGCATTGGGGCAAGACTGCAGTGGTGAAGAAGCCCCAGCTGGGAGGCTGAGGGGCTGCTGCCAGTGGCCTCCAGTGAGCCCAGCAATGTCCCCAGGCCGGCAACAGACTCAGACTCTGCTGCAGGGGCAGCTGCACTCTGAGCTGCTGCTGTGCCTGGCCCTGTGTTGTGCACAGCAGGTGACTGTCCAGGTGAGGGGGGTTGCCCAGGTGTCTCCATTGCAGGGGTGGCACCGTGTGAATGACAAAGTGCCAGGGCCCAGTGGTTGGCAGCACTGTCTGCTCAGCAGGCTGCCCTCCCCTCTGGAGCTCTCACAGAGCCTTGCCCTGTGTTTACAGGGGCTGAGGAACCGCTGTGCCCCCACGGTGCCACTCTGCCCTGGCAGGGCTGCTGGCTGTGTGAGAGGCTGCTCCTTGGAGAGCAAGGTGTCCTAACTCCAGAGCTGGAGCTCTGCAGGCTGAGAATTTCAGGCTTTCTGTGTTAGAAGGCATTGACCCTCAAGCAAACGCTGGATTTGACCTGAGGGTGTGGAACAGGCTTCCGAAATTGGGTGATGGCACTAGGATTGTGGGTGTGTAGTTTGAACAGAAGTGTGTGATCTCACTGGGTGAAAAACTTAGAATTTAAGGGTTTAGAATATAGTAATACATATGGGGCAAGCTGGAGGATTTGAGGCATTGGCTAAGTCCTTCTTCACGTTCTTCTTCATGGTTTTGGGTGGCTTTTTCTTCTTGGGTGAAAGGGTCTGCATTGTGGACCTTGGGCAGTCAATTATTGGGTCAAAAGTATAAATAATATAGGTGTCATCTCGTTATTGGATAGTTTATGGTTAAGAAGACCTTGGAATGAGTTAGGAGAATCCATTTTCTACCTTGTCACTTAGAGCTCACAACTGTGCTATAGATAAGAATTAATAAATGCTGAGTCCAGACACAAAACCCATGTTTCCTGCGCATTAATCCCGGCTCTAACGGGAAGAGAAGAAGATAAAAACCAACAGTAACCTTGTTCCCTCTGTTCCCTGCTCTCTCTGGCCTGCAGGGCAGCGCGCTGGCACGGCAGATCGGGGCAGTGGCCTATGCAGAGTGCTCCTCCAAGGTGTCGGAGAACAGCGTGCGGGACGTGTTCCATGTGACCACGCTGGCCTCGGTCAACAGGGTGCACAAGAACTTGAAGCGCAGCAACTCCAAACGGGGACTGAAGCGGGCGTCACAGATGCCTGGCAGGACAGACTTGCTGAGTGACACAGAGATCAGGAAAGACCGAGCCAAGAGCTGCTCCATCATGTGAAAAACGGGCTGTAAATAACGCGTGTGTGTTTTCCATTTGTACAGTAACTGGCTGAGACGAGGGCATGGTGCTGGCTGCAGGAGCTAGCCTGCCTTTCCAAAGCCTTTTCCTCAGTCTCTAGGGCTGAGCAAAGGTCCCAGCTGCGAGCAGGGCTGCACGAGTTGCCCTGCACTGTGGAGACTTCTGGGCTGGCTGCTGCTGTGCAGATTGCTTGGGATGAAGGAACCATTTGGCAGAGGAGTATTCGGGTGCTGGAAGGTCTGTGAAACAAAGTCAAAGGGAGCGATGCCGTGTGTGTGTGCCACCCTCCTGTACCCACAGCCCAGGCCCTGCCCCTGTGTGGCTGGTACAGTGTGGGGTGGGGGCTGTGTGGGGCCTGGGCTGGAGGGAGGAGGGGGATTGTGAGCAGCAGAGTGCAATCAGGAGAAGGTATTCTTCCAATCTTCCTGTAGAAGGGAAACCATGTTTGAGGTGATGCTGCCCTTGGCCAGGCTGGACAGCAAGTGCTGTGGAAGGTGCAGGTCTGGGCCAGAGCTGGGAGGGAGGACACCCTGGGAAGGAACCTTAACCTAACAGACACCACAGTAGTCCACCTCCTGCAAAGCAAATAGACAAATGTCTCTTCCCACGGTATTTTAGGTACTTGAACTGCCTTTGAAATGCAGTGGATCTGGCTCCCGGGGAGAGGCGTGTCCCAGTAGATGCATCCTGAGAATCGTGGTTCCCTTCAGCAAGCAAATGCCCCTGGGGAGCTTTGTGTGAGCTGCTGACACCTGGGCACTCCCTGGGCTCTCCCCACTGTCCTGCACACATGGCTCCCAACAATAACTGCAATAACAATCCATAGCCTGCTCCCCACCCACTTCCAGCTGCAGATTGTGTTGCATGGTGCTGTGTTTGTCTGGTATAGATGAGAAAAATGACTTTATGCATATCTGCACCCTGTCTCTGCTGTGGCAGTGGGAGAGGAGGTGCTCCCTGCCCTTGTGCCTTGCTGTCTGGCCTCCTCCCAGCATCTCCCATTGCTTCTGCTGCTGCCCTCTCTGAATGCCTTTGATGACAGTATTAGCCTGGGCTTAATGTCACATGGACACTTTATGGAAAAATAGAATCTGCTCCGTTGCCAGATCCAACTGTGTCTGTGGGCTACAGGAAAAAATAAACATCATTGGAAAATTCATGGTGCTCAGCTGTGTTCATTTTTAAGTCAAACCACGCATCCTGTCAAAATCTCTTACTGCCCAACTTATCTTTGTATCCTAATGCCTCTCTCTAGCTCTTGAAATATGCTTGTGCACACCCTTCAGTGAAAAACCCAGAGGACTTATCTGCATGCATTCATTCTGGAGCTGAAACACCTGCCTTGAATAACCTCTCCCTCTGTCCCGACTCCTTGAATATTGTGGAGCATTTGCAGATTGTCTGTGCCTGATCCAGCAGCCTGAGCTGACAGGAGCTGCCTCTGTCCTCACTACAGCTACAGCCTTTGACTCAATATTTTGTGTCTGCTCTCACACCCAGGTCTTAGACTGCAGCTGCACGGTGAAGGCATTTTGGGGAATTGGAGCTGCTGATTTACCAGGACAAGAAAAGCTCCATCAGTGACTGGACACTTGTGCTGTGTGCAGCTTGCAAGAGCATGGAAACGCCCAGCTGCAGTCTGGGAGGAGGAAGAACTGAGCAATGCAGTGTGTCGAGAGCAACCCTCAGCATCTTGATGCTTTCCTTGCCCTCTCTGGGTTCCCCAGAGCCTTTGCAAACATTGTTGAACAGAACCAGATCCCTGCTTGGATGCTGGCAGTCGGTGGCACACCAGGATCATTGCCCACTCCTCATTACCTGTTTGCAGTTGTTCTCACCATCCTCCTGTCACACAGCCACTGTGTCTTCCTTCTTTCCACGTACACCAGCAAGTACATTCCCTTTTGCTGTGCTCCAGCATCTTTTAGCCTTTTGAATTTAATCTGGCAGTCTCTACAAAAGCAGTTTCTGGGTCACTGATCAGTTTAAACTTGCGGTGGCTCTACCATAACTTGTTAGCTCACCCCTGAAGCAAATCCTTGGTTGCAGGATGTGTCCTGAGGGGCTGTGCAGGGCAGCAGCCCCTCCCTGAGGGCTTTCACTACGGAAAATCAGACTCAACTCCCCAGGGCAGAGCTCAGGGAGCCTCAGCACCGCCTGTTCCAGTGCAGGGAGCTGTTCCTCTGCTGGGGGAGGCTCAGGGCTGTCAGTGTGGGGGAAGCAGAACAGATGAGAGTTCATTGTGACCTGCAGCTATTCATGAGCAAGGTTAGTCACAGTCAGGGGAATCTACAGTGCCCACTCCCACAAGATGCTTCCCAGTAAGGGGAGTAGGACATGGAACTCTAAAGTGCCTCTGTCAGGAGGCAGCTGCATTCTCCTCCCTCTGCTTTCCACAGCCACTGGCATCTCCCATGCACATCCAGGTGAAGCTGCAGTGCCAGAAAAGCAGCTGCTGTTTGGGGTTACATAAAAAGGATGGGGTCTTTCTTGAAAACTTCTTGTTCTGGTCTCATTAATTTATTTTCTGTACTGAAGTGTCATTTCTCCCCACCTTGCACCCCCCTCAGCACTGCTCTAACTGGCTGGAGCCTGTGGTATGAAAATAATGATATTGGAGTGAAAGTAATTTGTGGCCAGCTGCTTCTAGAACAGCCAAAAAAAAATGACGAAAAAAGATTTGTATCAGCCAAAAAATTGTGTATTCTGCCAGAGTGAGCAGGACAAGACTCAGATGCAGACATGATCGGGGGAGATTTGGACACAGAAAAGTGCAGCCCACGAGAAGCTAATGAAAGCCAAAATGCAAATGCTGCCAGAGCTGAGCTGAACCCAAAGCATGCATCTGTCACACTTGTATACAACCCAGACATCGACTGTTTGAAGCCTTCTTTGAAGGCTTGGGCTTGTGGCTTCAGAGTGGGATTGAATTCTGGGCAAATGAGTGTCCCCATCCCCTTCTCTGCCCCTCCTCAGAGGACTCCAAGGCTGCTCTCTGCAGCCACAATTCAGCAAGCAGCTTAATATTCTGGTGCTTGTTTCTCCACCAGCTTTCTTGTCTATAAAGAGTGTTTGGACTCCCACAGTAGCTCATTTAACCAGACTTTTCAAAGGAGTTCCTCACTCTCCTTCTCTACAGAGGAATAAACAAGACAAAACAGGAAGCAAAATCAAAAGAAGAATAGAAAAGGCAAAAAAAAAAAAAAAAAAAGAGAGAAAAAAGTCTGAAGCAGGAAAAGAGAGCCACAACCACAGAACAAACCAAATGAACCCATTGTTGTGTCCTTTCTCCTCCAAACCAAGCCAGAGCCTGCTGGGAGAAGTTTGGGAGCCTTTTGTGTATATCTATATCTATATGTGAATAGATAGAAAAGCAGTCAATGGAAGTTTTGGGATTTTCCCCTTGTCAGCACAGGAACAGCTCCAAAGAACCTGCTGAAGTTAATGGCAGGTAATTTGGGATTAAAAAAGCAGCAGTAGATGTGTGGGGAACGTGGCCATGGCCCTCACTCCCAAGCATCAGAGTTCCTGTTAAAAAGCACCAGGTAACCCAACAATGTCATTTGGGGCTCCCACTGCACCCCAGGGTGTGGGATTCTGGCTTCTGCAGCCTGGAAAAGGCTCGTGGGCCCAGCCTCAGTGCCTGCTGTGCTGCTGGGTGCAGGGAAGGCACCCAGTGCACCTCCTCTGTGTGTGAGGGGGGATCCAGCCTGCCTGGAGAGGACAGGAACTGTTCTGATTGCAAGTGAGCAGCTCCATGGTCAGCTGGGGATGGAGTTTGGATACCCTGGGCTCCTGCATCGCCCCTGGAGGGAACCAGGCTCCCCAAAAGAATGATCTGAATGGCCAAAAGCAGCTGCTGGTCTCAGTTCCAGCCGTGCTGGAGCTGCTGAGAGCTGTCTGTGGTTTCACAGTGTGCAATCCCTGCTCCCTCTCTGCTGCCTGGATGCCAGCTCCACTCTGTGCCTGCCTGCCCTGGCATGGGGCAGCCTTGGAGCCCCAGGCAGGGCATGGAGGAGCTGCTGCTGCTGCTGCAGAGCTCCCCAGAGACACAGCCCAGGAGCTGCCTGCCTTGGGCAGATGAGTCAGCACAGGAAAGAGAGGAACAAAAACAAGCAGATGGAAGAAATGGAGCTGGCACATGAAAGACACAGCAAGCGAGGAGGACTTGAGGCCCCTAATTAGTGCCTGCAGAAAAAATTAATGAGCAACACTGCCAGTGCAGGTGTCCTGCCAAAGAAAGCGTTCCCCATCCGTGGGGAGCACTGAGCAGCCAGGGACAGCCAGCCCCTCTGCTCTGGGTCACAGCAGGAATTGTTCTGCTCCCAGGAGTGCTAACTCCTCTGGCAGCCCCAGGGCAGGGCAGCAGGGCTGGGGATGGATGCAGGGAGGGGAGGGAATGTCCTGGGAAAGGCAAAGGAGGGGCTGAGTGACCTGACCCAGCACAGGGGCTCATGCAAGGTCTGTAAGGCCGTGGTCACCAACTCTTTAATAGTCCTTTCAGGAGGATGTTGATGAGAGATAATCACTGTATGAGAGATAATCACTGTATGAGAGATAATCACTGTATGTGAGATGACCCTAAAAAAACTCCTATGACTCCAACATGGGCTTTAAGTGTTAATTAATGGACACCTTCCAAGTCAGGATAACATTACTGTGACAATTCCCTGTCAGCAATCCCATCTGTACTAACTGGTCCGGTGTTTAATGTAATAGCTTTGACCATAAGGGGTTTAAATTATTGAAAAGAAATATATAAAGCCTTTGTTAATAATTAATAGTGTCTTCCCAGTGTGTTATTTTAATAAAGCTCCATGACCTGTAAGATTAACAACCAGGGGACCCAAGGGAAAAGAGAAAGGGTGATCAAATAGAAAGAAATCAAAAGTAGCTAAGAGTTCATTTCTTCTGCAGCTGTAGAACTGAATGTGTGTGTGTATCTATCTATCTATACTGATACTCATGTAACCAAATATAAGTCATCCCTCTGACTTCACCCATGTAGTTCTTTATTGCAGATCTGGAGTTTTTAAGCATGCTGTTCTTCCAGTATTAGAATGCATCTTTCTTCAATATATTTTTAATGTTTATATCCACTTGCAGACTGTTTAGACTTCTACCCTTCCAGGAATTAAGTGAGATCACTTGCTCCAAAACCATCAGCCTCAAAATTTTTGTTCTGATTAGACCTTGCAATTTCCAAACTCTATTATTTAATTATGTATTTTTTAGTAGTGGCAGGTGCTCCTGTACCTCTGGGTACATGCATGTTGTGCTTGACCTGGGACAGAAAGCAAGGCACCCATTAAAGCCACTCACTCCATCACTCACTCACTCATTCACTCACTCATTCACTCACTCACTCACTCATTCACTCACTCACTCACTCACTCATTCACTCATTCACTCACTCCCTCTCTCACTCCCCTCAGCAGCTGGACAGAGGAGAGAAAATACAACAAAGGGTTCATGAGTTAAGGACCAGGAGAGATCACTCACTAAATACCATCAAGGGCAAGACAGGCTCGACTCAGAGATATAAAGTGACTTTATTGCTAACAAAATCAGATCAGGATAATGAGAAGTAAAAGAAGCCCTCAAGAACACCTTCCCCCCACCCCTCCCTTCTACCCCAGCAGCACAAGGAGACAGGGAATGGGTGATCAGTTCATTATCTGAAGCTTCTCCTGCTCTCAGGGGGAGAAATTGTTACCCTGCTGCACCCTGGGGTTCCTCCCATAAGAGACAGTTCTCCAGGAACTTCTCCAACGTGGCTCCATCTCATGAATTTGCAGTTCAATGCAAACTCCATCCCACAGGCAACAGTGCCCCCAAAACTGCTGCAGTGTGGGTCACCCTTCCACAGGTGCAGCTCTCCAAGGACAGGCTGCTCCAGCCTGGGAGCAGGGCCCCCTGTCTCCATGGGTGTCCCACGGGATCACAGCCTCCACCAGGCATCACCTGCTCTGCTGTGGGGCTCCTCCACAGGATGCAGGTGGATCTCTGCATCCCCCTGGATCCCCAGGGGCTGTGGGTGGATCTCTGCATCCCCCTGGATCCCCATGGGCTGTGGGTGGATCTCTGCATCCCCCTGGATCCCCATGGGCTGTGAGTGGATCTCTGCATCCCCACAGATCCCCATGGTCTGTGAGTGGATCTCTGCATCTCCTGTGGATCCCCAGGGGCTGTGGATGGGTCTCTGCATCCCCCTGGATCCCCATGGGCTGCAGGGGCACAGCTGCTTCACCATGGTCTCACCACAGCCTGCAGAGGAATCTTGGCTCTGACACTTGGAGCAGCTCCTGCCCCTCCTTCTCCACTGCCCTTGGTGTCTGCAGGGTGTTCTCCTCACATGTTCTCACTCCTGCTCTTCTCTGATCACAAAACTTTTGTTTTGATTTCTTCTAAGATCTGTTTTCACAGAGGTGCTGCCACCTCTCTCTATCTGGCCCAGCCCTGGCCAGCAGCATGTCCATCTTTGGAGCCACCAGGGATTGGCTCTCCTGGATGTGGTGGAAGCTTCCAGCAGCTTCTCACAGAAGCCACCTTTGTGTCCCCCCCTGCTCCCAAAACACCAGGCCATGCAAACCCAATACAATGCATTACTGTGAGTTTGGTTTTATTATTGCAATTATTACAATGCCTGGACAGTTTTGAGGTGGCTGTAGGATCTATTCTATTTAGTAAATGTTTGCATTAAACACATTCAGGCAGAGTCTTTTCCAAGATGATCAATCTGTGTTTAGGCTTGCTGACAGAAGCACATTTGAACGTGATCCCAACACAGATGAGAAGTGTAAGAGAAACTCCAGAACCCAGAGCAGATGAGACCCAAAGGAGAACATGTTGGAAACCTGGAGGCTGAGAATTTCAGCCTTTCTGTGCTGACAGGCACTGACCCTCAAGAAAACACTGCACTGACCTGAGGACGTAGAAAAGGCTCCCAAAATTGAGTGACAGCACTGAGATTATGGATGTGGAGTTTGGATAGAAGTGTGTGATATCACAGGGTGAAAAACTTAGAGTTTAAGGTTTTAGACTACAGTAATAGATATAAAGCAAGGGCAAAGGCTGAGTTCTTCTTTTTCACTTTCTTCTTCATGGGTCTGGGTGGATTTTTGTAATTGGGTAAAATGGTCTGCATTGCAGGCCATGGGTGGTTGGTTATTGGGTTAAAATTAAAAATAATTTAGGTGTCATTTCATAATTGGACAATTTGTGCTTAAAAGACCTTGGAAAGAGTTAGAGACAGAGATATTTTTCACTTTGTTGGCTAGAACTCACAGCTTGTGAGCCTGTACTGAATTAATAAACATCTGAGTCCAAACACAAACTGCATCTCTTGAGTGTTTAATCCCAGCTCTAACAGAGGGAAAGAAGATAACAAACTCACAAGACCAGAGTCAACCACCCAGCTGTCACCTGTGTGGCCAGGGAAGATGCTGGCACAGGGGCAGGGCTGTCCTCTCTAGGCTCAGCATCCAGCTCTCACCTGGGCCAGGCTGAGTGCTCAGAGCAGCTCACCCAAGCTCCTGACTTTCCACCTGAGCTCAAATGGTCAGCACAGCCAACAGCTGACAAACCATTCTCTTTTCCTGCTGAGAAAAATAAACACATCCTCTCTCATGGGGTTTCCATCTCCATTCAAAGACAAACAGAGCTCAGTGCAATTCCACAATGGCACTGATGCAAACCCCCACAGCCAGCAGGGATGTTCAGCCTTCCTCACACCAGCAGAAAGCAGCTGAGCCAGGACATCTCCTCCCTGTCAGCCCCCCAGTGTGCATTTCACTGGCATTTCTCAAGCCACCACAAGAAAATGATTCCCCCAGGCAGATACCTGTGGAGAGGAGGGGATGGAGAGCCTCTGGAGCCCATCAGGAACAGCCCATGTGGATCAATGAATATTTTCCATTAGTGTCAGTCAGGCTGTGATGAGGAACAGAAGGGCAGCAAGGAGGTGGAAATCATTTTTCCCAGGCAGCACGTGGCAGAGGGTGTTGCTGGATGGCTGCCTCGTCTCTCCATGGCACAGGGATGCAAAGACAGCAGCTCTTGGCAAGGCCTGGCCTCTGCTAAGCTCAGCAGCAGCTGCCAGGTTAATCTTTTACCTTCCCACTCCACAGACTGTCTATTCTTTAATAAATTGTTAATTCTCCCTGAGTTCAGCCCCTCCTTTGCTCTGGCACCAGGAGTGAGCCCCTGGCAGCCTCAGGCCAGCCTGGACTGACCCTGCAGGAGCCTGTCCTGGCTCATTCCCGCAACTTCTGAGCACAAACTCAGGGCAGCTCTGTGCCTGAAAGCTCAGAGTGGTTAAATTATTGGCAGTAACTTGAGGTGGAGCAGGACAGTGTAGATGGAGGTGTGCACAGCCCTACTGCTATCTAGAAAAGGGTAAAATCACAGAATCACACAGCTGGGTGACATCACTGAGTGTGTGAGCCTTGGAAAACCAAATCTTCCTGCTCTGGCTTCCACTGTAGTGAGTTATCAGTGATGAAAGGTCTTTCCAGCAGCCCCAGAGTCCATTTCCAGGACTCCAGGGTCTCAGCCCTCTCAGAGTGATGCCTGTGCAAGGTTTCTTCCTAACTGTGACCTTCAGAGGTCACAGCTTCAGCTTTGATTTGGGTTACTGGTATGCTATCATGTCCAAGAAAATCCAGAAATTACCAGGCTAAAAATTGGTTCACAGAACAATTAAATATCCTCACAAAAAGAACTTTGCTACATGTACCAGAAATTCCAAGCAAAACTCAAATTATTTTTTATTATTATTTTTTCCAAGCAGAACTAAAAAAAAAATTAAAAAAAAAAAAAAAGGACACAAGTTTGTGTGTCCTGTCTTTATTTTGTTTTCCCTTGGGAATGGAAAAAAAAGAGAAAGGTTTTATCATGCCTACTGCCATTTGGCATAAAAATCACAGTATTTAGTAATTTCAGCAATATATACCTAAAAATCATGTGAAACCTCTGAAAAAGTCTTCATAACATAATTTTGTAGTGGCACTGTGGCAAGGGGATGGCGTTGTGCAGAGTGCTCTGCTGAAAACACACCACCCACCCAGAGGTGGATATTAATTATTATTGATTCTCAAAGCACATGCAGGAGCAGTCAAACAGCAAAAATCACAGCCTAAAGACTCAGGATTATTTAACCTGTGATTTGTTGCTCTTCACTCCACGGCAGAACGGCATTTTTAGCAGTTTTCAAGTGTAAAACACATTGATAGTGTGCCTTGGTGGAAATGCAAGAAAATAAAACTGAAGGCAGCCTCTCTCTGCATCCCTGATCAGCTCCAGTTACAGATTTTCCTGTGGTCTTGGTCTGAAGGAGGAGTCTGAGATGCTGTGTAATTCCTGTCAGGAGTGCTTTAGCTCATTCAAAGTCTACAAGAGGAAACTCCTTCAGTTCCTGGTGTTGCCAAGTGGGTTTTAAGGAAATCAAAACCCTTGGACTTTGTAGTCATGCTGATAGGCAGCTGGGTGGTGGTTTTTGGCCACTGTTAAGCCAGGATGTGTTCTGATGGACCAAGAGTCAGCACCGACTGCAAGGGTGGCACAAGAACAGCCCTGGCACCTCTGAGGGAGGAGCAGCTGTAACAATCTGGGTGCAGAGGGCTGCAAAATGCTTTCAGTTACAAAACAGGCAGTGTACAGTGCTGCTGACCATTGCAGAGCCAGGAATTTATCCTCAAAACCACCCTAGATGTGTTTTCCATGCCTGTTTCCATCTGCCCTGTCCACACCCTCTCAGTTCATGTCTGTAGTAAATGTTTGCTCCATGCAGCTTCTCAAAGCTAGGCTTTTTTTATTTCCACCTAGCCTACCCTAGGACTTAATTCTGGGTTTAAAGTCTCCAATTATCCACCAGTAACCTGATACTTATATTAAAAATGTCAAATTCTCCTTTGGAAAGAAAGAACAGCAAGAAAGCTTTTGCAGGCAAAAATAGGTGGAGGTTCCTACTCAGAGAATTCTTTTCAAGGGTTCCTCGAGTGCAGGGCACTTCCCCCTGTCTGTACCCCTTGGCAGCCAGGGAAGGGGTTTCCAGGCCAGGGATGCTTTCTTGTGGGACTGTCCTAGGTTAAAATGTAAGATGTGCCCAAAGTATGTATTCCATCACCATCTTCATGGGCTGTTGAAACCGGATGGGGCAGTGTTTCCCTCATCTTCTGTGAATGGCCCCATCAATGCTGTGCTGCATGACTCATAGATAACTCCCTCCAAAGCTCTCTCTGTTCAATGGGCCATTAAGGACCCATCCCATGACTCATGGATAACTCCCTCCTGAGGCTATCTCTGTTCAATGGGCCGTTAAGGACCCATCCCATGACTCAGAGAATGATGTCATCCCATTGTGAGCTGTTTCCCCCAAGGGGAGGAGCCAAGCATTCCCACCTGGATATAATCCAGGCTCTGGGACAACACGGGAGCAGTTACCCACTGCACTCCCAGAGGACAGGAGCTACCAGACCTTTCTACAGGATCACTGCTTCAACGAGACCACTTCATCCGGACTGCTACCATCACCCTAACTAACAGGGTGCCAGGTTGTATTCTTTATTTTGCTTCTTTCTTTTCCTCCTATTAAATTGTATTTCTGACTTGAAGCCTCTCACAGTTTTTCCTTTGCTCCAACCAGGACAGGGACATGGCAAGCACAGAGGTGCCAGGGCAGCTGCCAGCCCCAGCAATGGGGGATCTTGAGCACAGGACCAGTTTCACCTGTTCAGATAAACACCACAACTCTGGCAGGTGCTGTGGGGAGAAGGCAATGTGGCAGGAGATGGTTTTGGTGAGCGGGAGCAGCGTTGGTGCTGCAGGGTGGGGCTGCAGTTTCCACCTGCATGTGCATGGAAGAGAGCAGCGCCAGGACCCAGCGTTGTTCCCACCTCTGACCATTAAACTTCCACAGTCATGAGAAATAGAAAATGTCAGGCAGAGCTGCCCAGTTCAGTGTGGACCTGAGGGCAGAGGCACAGAGGAGACACCGGGGCACCTGGGAATGGCCCTGCTTTGTTTTTGCAGTGACCTCTGTCACAAAGTTCCTTCCTCTGTCACATCAATGCCCTGCTCTAATCAAATGCTCAACCCCTCTATGTAAGAAATGCCAAAAAACCACTGATCCAAGGTGAGGCTGAACTGGAAGTGAACCACCTGTCTTCTCCATGTGTTTGCTCTGGCCCCAGCTGATTTCTACAGCTGTCAATTAATCCCCTTATTTCATTTAATCAATCAACCCTTTGTAATCAATTGAAATGTATGTATGTATGCAGAATGGCAAATGCTGCTCTCAGAAAGGGCCTCAGGGGAACGTGCTGTCAGCAGCCATGCTCTGGAAAGCTTGTTTCATTTATATAAGCAAATAAATACAAATGCTGAGGACTTCAGGACCTGAATATTAATGCAGGTAATTAAACATGGGTTTTTTTTCTGGCAGATGACTTCAGCCTGGAGAGGCTCCATGAACAGAACCTCCTCCCTGAATCTCTTGTTCTTGCCTGCATTACATGAATATATTCTTGGCTCTTTATTCATCCCCACAGAAAGGTGGGAAGAGGAGGCACAAAGGCCATCATTAGGAAGGGCACATGCAAGACACAGATGAAATTTCCTCCTTCTTTTTGATTGTGCTTGTTAATGTTGAGGTCGTGGAACAAGCCCAGTGTGGTGGTTTGAAATTGTAATTGAGCCTGAAACATCATTCCTGCTTGTTGCAGACAGGTAAAAGATGTTATAAAAGAAAAGCTTTATGAAGTTAGGCCTTGCCCTGCTAAATTGCCAAAGCTAGCCTGTCACTTCTTCTAAGGGCAGCTTGCAAGTTCCCATATGAAAACAGTCCTGGAAATGGGAGTTTGTTAACACAACAAACCATTCTTGGGTGAAAAACAAGTGCACCTGTAATAACAAGGGATCTGTCCGATGGCAATCAGTAGAAAAAGTGTGTAAAGTAACTGAAAATACAGAACTTTGATAGATATGCAAAATACCATGTACTGACCAATGGCCTAAGTGTAAGTGTATTGTCAACCAACAATATCTGACAGCACCTTCTGATAATCCTGTAAAATATGTCCTGTACAAGAAAGATTCAGCTTTTTCTGCATGAAGAAAATGGAGTCTTGGCTGACTCATTACAAAGCCTGCTGCCTGTAGTTATGGTGCCCATGGACACTGTGGCTGTGAGCAGCAGGCAGAGCAGCCTCCAGCCCTCTGCAGTTCACCCTGGGGACCCTTTCTAGGCAAAGTCTCACCCAGTAGAAGTCAGCAGGGCTGGGCTTGGAGCACCCTGCCCATAAGAGTCCTCCTGGGCTGTGACACCTCCACTGCAGCCTGCAGGAGTGACCCCTGGGTGAGAGGAGCAGCACAGGCTTGGGCTGCTTTGTTATAATCCTCTCTAACTGTGGAGAGTTAAAGAAATGCCCTACAGGTCAGGGTAAATCTGTTTTTTCCCCACACCCAGCCACATTCCCAGCTCCTTGGCTCTCCTTTCTAACAGCACTTGCTACAGGAGCAGGGCAGGGCAAACTACAGCCCCTGGAGTCTGGGTGTTAGAGTCAAATTAAGATTAAGAAGGGGTCAGTGGTTTTCAGAAAGCTGCATGGTGATCAGCAAATTAATGAGCTGCTCCCACAGCCCTGAGTTCTCCGTGCAGGGCTCTGCCAGCAGAGTTTGATTAGTATTGCCAGCACACACTCGCACAGATGCACGGCTGGTTGCTTGGCTGAGGGTTGAGACAATTCAGTCTCCTTTCCCCCTTCCCTGCAACTCTCAAGAGAAACATTAGCTGCAAGACTCACCACACAAATCTCTCTTAAATTCACTGACCACATGGAAACTTTAATTTATCATTCAAAAGTTAAAATTAGTATTTCTGTGCTTGGCTGTTCTCAAGGAATGGGTCCAGGACTCTGCATGATGCACTGAACAGCCTGCACCCCTTCGAGGGAATGGCACTGAGTTTTCTCCCTGCAACAAAGGAAAATAGGTTTTCTTCATTTGCTAATCTAGATAAAAAGTCTGGCAAGGAAAAAGGACATCCTAATGGGCAATAGGATTGGGTGCATGAGCTATAAAAACTCAGTTCCCCAGGGCAGCAGCAGGAAGGCAGCTTTTCCACAATCAGCCTCTGAAGCTCTGTGTCACAGCCCCCCAGACCAAGGAAAGGCTCTGATTCCCTGCCTCGACAAATAACCACAATCACCAGGTGAGAAACAAGCTGTAGAAAATTCTTTAATGTTTTTCCTCACCCACACTCAGTTCCAGCCATGATGACAGTCTGTCAGTATTTGGCTCCTGGCGAGGCTTCCTCTTCCTCTAAAGCATAAACTTTTGATCTGTGTTTTTCTAATCCTGAACTGGTTTGAGGTGTTTCTCTCACCAGTACTGATGATTTTTCTGCAAGGGATTTCTCAAGCTGAAATAAAGCCTCAGTAAATCAAAGTCTTTCAAGCCAGCAATGAGAACTATGTGGGAGTGCAAGCAGGGGAGGAAAGCCTCCACACACCTCCTAAGAAAGTTTCTGGAGAGGTTCTCATGAATAGAGGAAAATGAACAAAGCAATTAAGAGCTCATGGGAAATGGCTGACCCAGCATCCCTCCAGGAGTATAAATAGCTGCCCTGATTCCCTGCATTCCCTCTGGACCAGTCTGCCCTTTGTCAAATCTTGCCTGCTAAGTGCTTGGAAAGGATCTTGGCAGCAGCTCTGCCAGCTTCAAGAGAGGCTCGTTCTCAACTTTGGGATTCCTTCCTTTCCTGCACCTTTCCAGCAAGAGGAAAGGACTGGTGTGGCTGGGCAGCCCCAGCACAGCTCAGGCTGTTGGAGCCCTGCTCTGGGCAGAGAGTTGTGCACAGCTGGAGCTGAAATGCTCTTATCTGCCTTACCCATGACATTTTAGCAGCATCCACCAGCAGGACACAGCCACGTGCTGGTGGCTTTTCTATCTCTGCCTTGCCCTTCAGCTTGTGAAGGTTTTCTGGCACAGTGGGACACATCAGCCTGACACAGACTCCCCACAGCTTGCATTTGCTGTAGGTTCAGTGGCAGCCAGTCCTCCCCAGGGCAGGGCACTGCTCTGATGGTGGGAGCCTGTTGTGCTCAGCTGGCAGCTTGGAATCCCCTGGCATGGACATGTGGACACAGGTGAGTGCACTGCACACACCTGCAAGGGACAAGCATGGAAATGCTTTGCTAATGAAGCAGCATTCATTCGTATTTCTGGACTTTCTGGTTCACAGGGAAGGGAATTTTGAGGTTGCTCAGGCACAGTCTCAGGTTTCACTGGCTGATGCAGGCTGCTGGATTGTGACCTGACAGAATGGGCTGTAAATGATGTGATGTCTTGGTTTGGAAAGACAGGTGCTTCTCTTGGAATGGAGAATGTAAACCCCCTCCCTCCAAATTATTGCAATTTTGAAATTAAGGCCAAATCTTTCAGGCAAAGATATGGGAATAAGATCATCAGTTCTTTACTGGGAATATTAAAAATACAAATGTAGTAGTTAAAAAAAAAAAAAAGGCAAACAAACAAAAAGAAAACACTGACAGAGTCAGAATACAACCTGACACCCTGTTGGTCAGGGTGTTGGGAACAGTCTAATTAAGTCCTCCTGGAGTGACAGGTGTGGTTCTGTTGAAGCAATGATCCTGTAGAAGGGTGGAGTTTTCCTCTGAAGGTCCAGTGGTGGTGACATGGGTCTGGTTTTCCTCTGGGAATCCAGTGCACACAGGCTGTGCTGCTGTTCCCAATCCCAGGGTTTGTTTATCCAGGTCAATAATCCAGTGCACACAGGCTGTGCTGCTGTTCTCAATCCCAGGTTTTATCCAGGTAGGAATGCTGGGCTCCTCCCCTGGGTGCAGCATCTCCCCATGGATGATGGAATTGTCTCAGCCATGCCTGAGCCTTGATGGCCCATGAACAGCAGAGATCCCTGCAGGGAGGATGGGTCCTGGAAGGGATGAAGAAAAACCCCTCCCCAATCCATTCCAACAGCTGGCAATGGAACACAGAGTGCTGCTTCCATCTTGCAACCCAAGGCAGGTGAGTGCAGTGATTGCAGCCTGTCAGATGAAAGCACAGCACAGGGAGCTGGGACAGCTGCTTGTCCAGAGAGGCAGAATTACCTGTGCACATACACAGTTTATTGATTGTTGAGCAGTAGCGTGGTTCAGCAGCTCCAGGGAAGCTCTCACACTGTAGGGTACCATCCCCACAGGGAGCAGAAGGAAAGAACAGTTTCTCTGTACAGCTTGATCCAACTGAGCACAGCCTTTTCACCCAAGAATTAGGTACTGACTTGGGGAAGAGATAAAGATCCACTAAAACCAAAGGTTGCAATAATCAGGCTTGTAAGTCATTAAAAAAGAAAAATTTCTATCAAGAGTTTCTCCTGCAACCTTTTGACTTCTGACCATTTCAGTGCTGGAATTGTTCCTTTGCAGCTGGGTTAAGGCATGAGGATGTCACCCTAACATCCAAAGCCCATGCCAAGACTGCCTTGAATTCTACTCAGGCCTTCAACCTCTCCAAAGGCTGAGTGCTGCAGGATTTAGCAGAGTTGGCATTGAACAAGGAGGAGGAGAGAGCCTGGCTGCTGATCTGAAGGTATGATTGTGTCACATCCTGCTTTAGGAAAAAAGACTTTGTGTTCTGCTGAAAATCTGAACTTCACAGTAAATCACCTCCCAAAACCTTTTTTTAAAATTTTTTTTTTTAGATTAGATGTTACAGCAGCACTTGACACATGAATAAGACACAGGCTGTGGAGCATGGCCTTCCTCAGGTGAAGATAAATACCTGTTGCCTTCCAAATCTTACCAGCATTCTCAGCATTCAAGGCTCAGAGCCTGATGGGTTTGGAAAGCCTCTGCTTTGCAGCAGAACAAGGTGCAGAAGTGTTCTTTGCATCAAAAGCAAACAAGAATTGATGCTTTTCCAGCCTAAGCTGAGGCTTAGAAAGGGCTGGGTGGCAGCTTCACCACCTGGCCTCAGATCACACCCTCTGTCCTGTGAGCCAGGTGAGGTCATGGGCATTTCCCACCCAGAGGGATGGTGATAGATTATGCACAAGTGTTTTATTCATAACATCAGCAAATAAAACTGACACCAGACCAAAGATGCAAACGATCCCACAGAAACAACAGATCTCATAAAGCAGGGACAGTAATACCCAACCTCAATCAGGAGAGAATGATCAATCCCACCTGCAAAATGTTTTAATACCCAAATTTTACTGGGATTTACTGGGATTGTCATGTGGCTGACCCTCACAATCTGGGTAGTGCCAGCACAACTCACCTGCCAGCACCCTGATCCTTCAGTCAGCTTGCACCAGTGCCAGGGCAGAAATGGCTCAGGCACTCTGTAAATCAGGGAAGTCTCATGAATCTGTGCTCCACTGTGGGGCTGTGTAGAGAAAAACCCCAACCCCACAAAGCTGCAGCCCTGCTGGAACCCAGCTTTCCCTCCTGGAAGTTCTGTGCCATACTAAGCACTCACCCCAAATTCTGCCATCCATCCCATGAGGAGGGAGTCCCACTTGGCTCCTCTAAAGGAAGGATGAAGGAGAGTTGGAGTTATTCAATAAATTAAAGATGCAATTTCGCACTAAAGTCCCTTTCCAAACCGTAATGGTCTATAAAGTGTGACAGCTGGAAGTGGAGCATGGAGCTTCTCCACCCAATCCCTGAGCAGGGAAGAGAAGCTGCTGTGGGAATCCCAGCTGCTGATTCCTTCCTTTGCCTCCTACGTGATAAATGGATTTGCCACTTTAACATTCTTTTAGAGCAAGGCTCACAGCAGCTTATTTACAGTAGATGGGTTAAAAATCTCTCCATTATAGCACAGAGACCAAGCCCCTCTCTGATGTCTTGGGAAGGCTGACCTGAAACAGAGACTGGACAGAACTAGAGAATAAAGTAGAGATTTATTGAAAGGCCTTTAGAATACATCTTGGACAGGACAGGAGCCTGACCAGGGCTACACCCAGGGTGGTCTAAGAATGGTCACAAAATGGCTGAATGGTCAGGAGGCCTTGCATTTTTATAAGTTTTGGTCCATTTGCATATTGGGGTTTAATTTTCCAATTACAGCTTCAGGTTGTGAGGTCTCATCCTTCTTGTTCCTCCCTTCAGCCACCCTTGGTTGTGCTTTTGAGGCTGAAAGTTGTCCTTGGTGTGCAGCAGGAAAAGGATTTGTTTTGTGTCCCTGCTCTGTGCAGAGCTGAGTGACCCTGAATGTGAGCTCAGAACTGCACCCCTGGGCAGCACAGAACATGAAAAACATGAAAGATAAAAAACTTAAGGCATCTTAAGAAGCTGCTCTCCATAACCTGTTAGGATGAGAAGGATGTTTCCTGGAAAACCACCACAACCATCTTTACCTTGTGTGCTGAGCCTACAGATCAGGATGCAGGGTGGGAAAAAGTGCCCTGGCAGCATCCTGCATGTTCAAGTTGTATTAAAAACTGACATAATTTGGCAGAGGTATTAAAGATTCTCAATTATCCCCCACCCCCTACTGCTTTATCCTTCTCCAGGCTAGGGAAACCCAGCATGTGGATTCTTCCAGCACATCTGTCTTCAGAGTGCCGTGCAGGTGTTTCCAGCAGAAGCAGCTGTGGCTGCAAGTCTGAGAGCTCTGAGCAAGGAGGGCAAAAGAGAAACAACACCGTGGTTCAGTGTCAGGCAGAGAAGGAGGAAGGCAGCAGAGGCACTGCTCAAACATTTCAGATCCAGATGTGCTCCACCCTGCTGCAGGAGAAAGCCTGCTGATTGTCCTTTTAAAGGTCACAAACTCCCCTTAAGAAGCATTAGAATGCTGTGACAAAATTCAGTATTGCCAAAGGGCTGTTCACTATCAAATTATTTTTAATTCGCTCTTTAATGACCCCCTCAGTCCACAAGCTTCTCCCCACTGTTTCAATCTGCAGCCTTCACAGTAGTTATGAAGCAAAATCAACTCCAAATTTATCCCAACAACACAATTGGAACCCAAGTGAACTCTGCCAATGCTCAGCAGCAAAAATGTAAAGGACAGTCAGAACTGGGAACAACAGCCTGCTGACCTCCACAGCTCATAAGAATGCAAAATAAAATTATGCCTAATTAAATTCCATAAAAAAAAAAAAAAGTTGTGGACAGCTTCTGCCTCCCTGCCCCGGCAGCTTGTTAACGGTGTCTGGTAGGGCAAGACAGCCCCACAGCAATACTTCCACTCATTTGTGCTGGTGAAAAGGCAGAAACAAAGCCCCAGAACCTCTTGAGAGCTTTGGGCTGCTGCAGAACTCAGATGTTACGCCAGACAAGATCCAGGATAAATATTTCTGAAGAGCCTGCCTGGTACTACAGCTGTGATTGTCACTCTGCAAAGCTGAAGGCTTGGAGAAGCACAACAGAAAAGAGCAGCCAGGAAAAAACATCCTGGTGAGGATCAGGTGCCAGGAATTCTCCCCATCGCCTCAGGGGAAGGAGGCACGGGCTGCAACAATGGCTCCTGGACAAAGGCAGCCTTGCCCTGTGCAAGGTTCGCTGTCATTAGCTCAGGATGTACTTTTGTGTGCAAAAATCAGGCTGGGAAAAGCCGGTGGCCATAAAGGAGACAGAAGAGTCCTCAATTGTATTCGAATTAAAGGGAGGGAGGCCAGCAGGGCACATCCCCGCGGGGTTTTCTCTCTCGGGGTTTCAGAGGGCTCAGCCTCCCTTTTATCCCAAACTCCACACGTTGCCCTCTTCCTTTCCCCATTGCTGAGGTACCAGGAAGGTGCAGCCTTCCCGAACTGCCTACCCCATATCCCCTTTAAACCGGGCATTTTACCCCAAAGTTCAGATCAGCCTTGTGCTGACCCTTGGGTGTGCCAGAGGTCAATCCAGGCTCTGTCACAAACCTGCTGCTTGCAGGACAGAGACACTAACACCCATCTCAGAGATGTTAACACCCACCTCTCACCCACCCAAGTGTTTGCAAACACATTAGCACACATCTACCCCATCACTTTGTTGCCCCAAAGCAGTAAATTCCTCTCCTTTGCTTTTGAAACTGGTTAAGCAATTAACAGCTCAGAGAGAAGGCCAAGGAAAGGATTCAATGTGGAGTTTCGAAAACAGGCACGGTGAAGCACTGCCCGAGCTGGATGCCAGGAAAGGCAGAGTCCCCACCCTGTGTCCACCTCATTCCTCCTGCAGCTGGAGCCCAGCTACTGCATCAAACACGGCAGAACTCAGCTTTCTCCAACTTCACCGATGCAGCTGCATGGAGAAAACCTTCTGAGTTGCAAACCCAGAGCAGTTTTAAACCACAGAATCACAGAATTTCTAGGTTGAAGAGACCTTCAAGATCATCGAGTCCAACCCAGCCCTAAGACCTCAACTAAACCATGGCACCCAGTGTCACATCCAGTCTTTTTTTAAACACATCCAGGGATGGTTCCTCCACCACCTCCCCGGGCAGATCATTCCAGTATTTTATCACTCTTTGTGTGAAAAACATTTCTCCTAATATCCAATCTGTATTTCCCTTGACACAGCTTGAGACTTGGTATTTATTGGATGGCAAAGCCCAAAATCCAAGAGGAAAAGAGGTAAAAAAGTTATCCAAACACAGCAGGCACCAACCTTTCCTGGGTTTCCTCCCTCCCTCCAGGGGATGCGATCAACAGCCCGTGCTGCTGAGGGCAGTGCAGCCCAGCCACAGCTACAAACTGCGTTCACCTCGGGTTTCCTACCCTGCAAAGGGTCACAGATCTGCTCTGGCATATGAGCAGAGAAGAGATGGAGCTTGAGCTGGACACAGAATTACCCAGAGAGTGGTCTGAAACTCCAGGGGCTGTGGCTTTGTTACCAAAGCTGGAAATCTGACTGGAGAAGTGCAGGACAGAGTCCTCATCAGCTCCCCTCTCCCTGCCTGCTCCCCTGGAAGCAGCTTCAGCTGTTTGAGTCATTTCACTTCATTCAAATCTTACACGAGATGGAGATCACTACAGAAATTCACAGATAACACTTTATAGAAAGTGAGTTTCCACAGACCTAGTCACCTCCAAGGAGGAAGAGCAGCACCATGGGTGTCATTCCTGCAGACAATTATCCAGCTGGAGCTGGTACCTGACCTGACAGAAAGGATCTTTGCATCGATATCTGGGGGACAATTTCACAATGGCCAAAACAAAAGTTTCCTTGGCCTTTTCTTTGCATCTACCAGGCAGTGTTTAGTCGTTGCCTCCAGCCATCCTTTGAAATGCAGATTATAAAACACCCACTGCCAGCATGGGCTGTGGAGATAAGAGCAGCATCAGGCTGGAAGTGAGGCTGTGCTGAGCAGCCTGGTAGTGATGGAATATTGTCACACAGAAGGGAACAGCAGCTGAGCAAATGCTTCCAGCTCTCACACTGCCAGCAGCAATGCTTGAGCAGCCTACCTGCACTGGGCAGCTGCAGCAAAGTTGATAACACATTCACTCCCCAGGTTGATAGCAATTGCAATTCTGATTGCATCTCTGAAATTCTCATTTCCATTTTTTACTTTCTCTAGTAAGTCTCCACTTCCTTCCCCCTTTCAGGAGGTTGGACTAAGGTATTTTTTCACATATGCCTCAATGCACAGACTGAGGAACTGGTTCACATAAAAGCTAAACACTTAGGTAAATACTTGCCAAAATAATTTTATTTCTTTTGTGCATTCAAATATTTATAAACATACTTTCTGTAACTTTCCAAGACAGCAGTATTTTATCACAAAAATTTTTCTAAACTTAGCTACATGTTTTTTCTTTTTAAACAACCAGTTCTGCTCTCAATGTACAAAATTAGGTATGAAACTGAATTGCTTGGCAACAGAATCAAGATATTCTCTTTCATAAAAACCCAGTTTCTTTGCAGCCTTATTTTGCAAGCAGGGACTATTAGAAGCAGATTCTTATTGGGCTTATCACGGGTCACTTGGATACTAAAATGCATCTATTCATTATCCTTTCACAGTGCCACATACACTTGTCAGAAATCAGCCTGACAGCACTGGTACAGCTCCCTGGTTTTAAGCCTTGCCTTCTGTTTGGTTTCAATCTTTGCCTTTCTGGGGATCATACCTGTGGCCAGTGTTTCTGGTTAGGGTGAGTTGGCACTTTAATGCACAACAGGAAGGCTGTTTGTAGAGTTTTCAACACAAGCATTATCAATCAGTGGCCAAGGCTGATGCATTAATAATCAGTATTCAGGGTTTGTATTTAAGCAAAATGAAAATATGGAGGTTACTGCAGAGTGCAGGTATGTTTTAATTCAAACCCTGAGCCCAATATTCCTCTTTTAAATGACTGTCTCCAAAATGTCTCCAAGTATTTAAACAGAAACTGGCTGCAGTGGCAAATACTAGATCACCTTTTCTCTGGGGAGGCCATATATTACATTTCCCAACTTTTAAAACTCGCTTAACATTTACAATCTCGTAGCTCTTTATGTTAATGTAAAGCTCTAAAGAACAGTGGGTAATTCCACCTTCAGTGTTTTTTAGGTAATTTTATTAGCAGTAAGAAGTGCTGTTCACCCTTAGGAGATGAGGTAAGCACTGAGCTCCTGGCACTCATAGCAAGCCACGCTGTCCAGGACCCATTCCCGAGTTACCACGGCAACATTGCTGCACTGCTGGATTGCTGCAAGACAAAGACACAAATAAATAAATGATGCAGCTGTTATCAAAGGAGTCCAAACAAGCTTAAGGTGAGCCCACTGATGTCTTTCAGAATAAGCTGTTTGCTTTATCTGTGACATTTTAAACGCCGTGATAAAAGCCAGAAGTCTCGAGGCAGAGATGTGGCACTGGCACTCCCTCCAGCAAGGCAGGGAACAGAGAAGAGCTCTCTGGCACCTGGCCAAGCAGTGAACCCCACAACAGAAATAACTCAAAACAAGGAACACAGTTGTTGTCTTTTAATTTAGGATCTCAGGGACAGAGCTTTGGTTCCTGTCTGCCCAGACACACTCAGTATGTGACAAGCAATGAGTCTCATTAAGACAGAAGCAACAGAAAATTACTGAAGTGTTTTCAGACTCTTCCTCATTCCAGGATCTATTTTCTCTTTTTTCCACTGCCATGGAAACAGCTGGGGTTTTTTACATCATCATCCTGCTCCACTGCTTTGCTGGACTTTACTGCAGCCTAACTAGCTCCCATTCCTTCCAGAACCCCACTGGCTCTGAGTCAGTCTGGAACACTTGCACTTTCAAAGCCTCATGGTTTATCCCCAGCATTTTGCTTAA
>VWYP01001631.1:166292-195564 GCA_013400435.1 Pycnonotus jocosus | reverse complement strand
AAAAAAAAAAAAAAGCAAAACTACATCTGTTAAGGCTTTTTAACATGACCTTTTCTGACCAAGGGAATCTTGTTCCATCTGAGGCTTTCTCCTAGATCTTACTGGTCCTCCAAGGACACCCTTCCCCACCTTTTAAAAACCATTCAATTAGAAAAGTTTCTGTAAAGCTGATGATACACAGAAGACAACTGAGGCAATAGTTTTCATCTGCCAGAGTAGCTTTTAGGACTGTTGCTGGTTCTTGAGACAGTATATTTTGTCCTTGTAGATTTTTCTTACAAGACACACTTGCACCCCCAGATGCAGCAGAGTTTTGATTTCTCTACACCCCTCTGATATTTAGCTGTTAAAAGGACAGAAGTGATAAAGGCACTTGATGTGTACCAGAAAGCAGCTCAGGACAGTGTTGCTTTACCTCTATAATCCACGTTTTCCTTCCAAGCATCTGGCTGCACAACCACAACAGCAGTAGAATCCTAGGATTTTAAGATAAAAAATAAAAATGCTATTGTTGTCTATCCTTACATAATTCTCATTCTCATATCTGTCTACTGAGAGCAATAACTGGGCTAACTGTGCTTCAGAGCATCACTTCAGAGAGGAATTTAAGAAGCAGCAGAGGGAGAAAGACATTAGCTCCTAAGATTCTTCTGTGATTTCTCTCCAGAAATGCTGTGACTACACCCAGTCACTAAAAAAGGCTTTTGGAGCTGGAAAGGGAGGCTCAGTGCTAATTTCAAGACAAATTAGTGATGTGGCCAGCATTAATCATTTCTCCAGTCCAAGGGAGCCTCTCTTCCAGTGAAGGCTGGCCAGAGCCAAGGGGCAGTGCCAGGCTGTGCAGACAGCTCTGAAAATGTGGGAGGGTAAAAACTCCTCAGCACTTACTGCAGTGTGTGAGAACAGGTCAGGCTGCTTCACCACAGAGGCACCACACAGCTCCACCATCCACTGCAGATGTTCTGAAGAAATCAGATGAAATCAGTTACCTCAGTGTTTTATATCACATTGAAGCTGACACTATTCCCTAAGCCCTCGTGGGTTTGTTCCAATTCACAAAACACCATAATTTGAAAGAGATCTGAGCCTCAGTAGAAAAAGAGTCTTTTCACTTTAAAACCTGTCAGGAAACATCAATTCCCTCCTCCCTCACCCCCTAGACAGGTCTGCACAAAACAAAACCCTGAAAAAGCAGTGGAATACACGCCCAAAACTTAAAGCCACAATTTATTTCCTCTTGCCATAAGGATGCAAGACGTGAGATAAAAATTAAAAATCAGAAGTTAGGGCTACGGTTATTTCTCATTAACAAAAGTAGCCAAGTACTACTTGTAAATAAAAGTACTTAATTTGCACCAATTTGTTGAATTGGTAGTGAAGAAGATGAAGTCTCTCAAGTGTCAGAGCCACAAGTGAGGATCACTGCAGCAGGTGAAAGCACTGCACCCTTGGCAGCAATTACTGTAAATGTCAAGAAATGTGAGGATATTTCACCCAGTCAAAAATTGGACAAATCAGAAAGTATCTGCTGAATAAGCCACAAAAATGGGAAGTCAGGTACAAATATTTTAAGTAGAAAAAATATAATTAAATTTTCAAAAATTTGTAACATACTCCATTAAATTTTAAAAGTGAAAATTGAAGCTTTTTCTTTGTATGTTAACTTCCAGCTTTGTTGTGTTTCACTTTTAACACTTGCTTCTATAGACAGAAGGCTACAATAAGGATGTGTCAACTGCTAGAAAAAAGAGACTTAGGAACTGTTTACTAAGACAGATGAAAAAAAAATGCTCAAATACGAGTGATCAAGAGCAGCAATAACAATTACCAGACAGCATGACATTAATGCTTTTCCTTCAGTGCTGGAGAATCAGAGACAAACTAGATAAAAGACCTAGTTTGCAATGCAGCAAAAACACCAGGGGGTTGTCTGAGGACATCCAAATAGAAGAGAACACCATTTCCACTCCATTTGGAGATAGAACTGGATACAATTATTTAACTACATTTTACCCCATATAGGTATTTTAAAAGTTCCAGAGGAAAAGAGGTAAAAAATTCTCCAAGAAGAGGTCAAATGTAAAATCCTGGTGAATGCATAGTGCCCCTCCAAATATTTTTTATGTTAACCATTCATCCAACTCCAGTAAAATGACACACCTGTAGTCATATCAGTGAAAGGTCCACAGCAACAGATCTCAAAGTCTTTAAAGATCTGAAAAGCAAGGAACATGTTAAGAGTTCACATGGGGTTTTGAAAGGACAATGCTCTGCAGGCTGTTTTCATTGCACTTCCAGGGCTCGTTATCAAGTCATGACTATTTCACAAAGCCTTTCCAAAGCTCTTTGTAAGCTACAAACCAAAAGAATATTAAAGACCACTAACCCTGTGTTATAAAAAGATAGCAGTCACTCCAAGCTTAGTGAGCCCCTTCAGAATATCTGCTCTGCTGCTGGCAGAGCTCACCTTTCATGTATAAAAATGCTTAATTTGTGCAACTCTGTGTGTACAGAACAACAGAGAAATTGGAAGAAGTTGCAGATACTCAGCCACACATCTGAAACAGTCAGAGTTTGCATCCCTGATGTGCTTGTACCTTTTCAGTCAGGGCCTGTCTGGCCCTCTTAGGACCTTGATGGTTTCTCCCATTGATCACATCTCCTCTGACTTCAAAGTTCTCCTGGAATGTAACAAAAGCAAGGAATCAGGAGACTGAGAACACTTCCCTGTCAGACTTCTGCTTCAAAACAGGAAGATGTCAGATTTCAGAACTGAAAATCTGAGTGTGTTCAGAATATGAATTAAAAAGGCTTTGCAAGAAAAATGCTGGAGTAACAAAACTCCTGCAGCACCTGGCAATTTTTAAAGAAACAAAATATAGTCAAACTGTATAGTGATCTAGGAAAGTAAATAAAAGCAGCCACTTCAAGACTTGTCTTATTAGTAAAGCCTTATTTGATAGAAATTATCTGTACATAGCATAATTGCCTTAAGCAAAGAACAGATCTTTTGTTCTATGCTCTGATCTATTAATATCAGTAGGAACATTTATAAAAATATATCTATAACCTATTAAAAAATAATAGGGACTCATTATGTCTTCAACACCAATGGATGCATAGGGCCTAAGTGTGGCTTTTGGTCCT
Organism: Pycnonotus jocosus; assembly: GCA_013400435.1. Taxonomy (NCBI): domain Eukaryota; kingdom Metazoa; phylum Chordata; class Aves; order Passeriformes; family Pycnonotidae; genus Pycnonotus; species Pycnonotus jocosus. The sequence continues at coordinate 192,417 of VWYP01001631.1, read as the reverse complement.
AGCCTTTGGTAAAACTAGAACCCCAGGTTTCAGAGCTAAAATTCCATTTTAAATGTTTACACAGTATCTGAGGTAACTGATAAGACCATCAGTAACTGCATTACCTAACAATTTGACATTTCACTCAGGATAAAAGACCTACCTCATTCAGTATCCTTCCTTCTTTAAAAGACTGAATTATCCCTGAATAAAAAGATCAGAACAAGAAAAGTCATTTTATCCAGGAAAATGCTTATTTCACTACCAGTATTCTGACTTCATTGCTATATTAGATTGTAGGTATTTGTTCTAAAGGAATATAGCAAAACACTGAAAGTACTTTTTTTTTTTTCACCATTTATAAATAATACTAGTTTTATACTAATTGATGGCATACATTGTAAAGATTTAAACTAAGAGGGACAAAAGGCTTTTGCCACAGTGAGGAGCTATCTGAAAGCAGAAAAAGTATTCACAAGAGTAAGAAGCTTGATATTGCTGCTTGTTTGTGCTTCTTAATTTTAATTTCTTTTAAAGTATTTAGAAGAAACAGTGCAAAACATCACATGGCAAGACATGAAGAGATCCGTTTTCTTTACTGTAACAAGTGAAGGCTGCATTCATGGTCAAAGAGCAAAGACCAGTTATACATACACTGATAACTAACTACCCATTTTCCTCCTGCAATGCCCAGGAAATACTTCAGGGTCCGTTCACACACCAGCTCATCATCTGCAGAGCAAAGAACAGCAAGAGCTCTTTTAGTTTTGCCACTAGCAAAAAACCACAGGTCAGGCTATTTGTATGTAAAAGCAAACATTTTTTGCTAAGTGGAGCAGCAAAATATCCAAGCTGCACAAAGGGTCCAAAAATCCACTGTCATGATCCTACTAAGCTGAGGGAAATAAGCAGAAACTAATCACATGTACCACTTGTGAGCCCTTATTTTTTAAATTGATCAATAAAGATAAGAGGCAAAAAAAGCATGACTTCTTTGGGAACTATCTTTGTTTCCTTTTGGTTGGTTCTCAACTACTTCACACTAGCGTGCTGTCAACACCTGAAAATTAACCAAGCAGCTGGAGAAACAAATATCAAGTAACAATAACACAAGGGAAAACTGCCATGACAGTGATTCTGTGAAACAGAATGAGCAAACTCAGAAGCTGAAACAAAAAACTTACAAGAGAGAGAACAATCAATACCTTTTCCTCAAACTTATTAAATTTATTGCTAAACTGTCTGCTTGTTGTTTAAACTAAAGGTAAAATCCTACATGGTCTGTCCATAGAGGATTTGGTCCCCTAGCTCCCAACAAACCTGTTTTCATTATGACATGGGTTGTTCCTTCAGTAATGTGATTAGATAAAGTGCTCTGAGTTTTTTTCACAAACTTCTGGACCACCAACTGAAAAGTAGTTAAGAAAAAAAGAGTTAGCAACAGTTTTAAAGCCCCCAACACCCCCAGTTTGTAGAAGCATAATGTGATAGTTACTTTAAAGTAACAGTTTTATGTGCTGGCACACAGAATGTACATTTCCTTAAGTTAGTTTTGGCACCATTCAACAGACTGAAGTAATGCAGAGCTCTTGGTGTGTGTTTTATAACCCAAAAGCCAAATCCTTCTGGAAACTGAGTGCAGAAACAGGTTCATCAGCAACTCAGAATTACTCCTTACAGAAATGCTCACTATGGATCAGAATTTGGGTAAAGCAGCATCATCTGAGAACGCTGCCTGAACCAAACACCCACACAGCCCCTCCCCAGCCCCAAGGGTCTCTACAAGTCCCCTGGATTTGGAATAATGTGGTTTTCCCCCAGACATCAGGGATTGTTTAAAAAGTTCAAATTTCACTCAGTGCCATTACAGGCAGCATTCTCACAGCTTTAGGAGTGATGAACTTTGACTTAAGTTGCTACATTATTCACCTGCAATTCCTGCAAGATTAGTTTTATTACACTTGGAGATCTCCCTACTGAGGACTACAGTGGTAATCAGGAATTAACTTCTGATCTAAAATTCTGAATTTACTTACATGCTCGTTGTGATTCAGACCTGATGCCACAAGTGACATTTCTTTCCTCTTGGTCACAACTTTACTTGCAGCATTTTCTTTTCCAGTTGCATTGTGCAGAACAGGTACAGGAAAACATTCACTTGTCTTTAATTTGTGTCCTGGGCCACTGCTTTTATCAGTGATCTGAGCTGTGACAGCCTCATCTGTGGCTTCTTCAGTTTGAGGGGTAAAAAGCCTTACAGAGGAGGAAGAGTTATCTGTACCCTGGGTCACATTTCCAAAAAGATCTGATGAGAGAGATGCACTGTTTTGCCTGGTCCTGGATTTCTGCTCCTCTGCATTTTCTGAAGAAAAAAAAGAAATTACTCCTTGAGAAAACTGCATCTCTTTCTTGTTGTCACGATAGAAGGTTGTAGCTCTCTCTTTTAGGTTTAAATTCTGCAGTTATTTCCTCTGCATATGTGTTTATTACCTCATCTTTGCCTCTATCATTCTTTTTACTGATCTATAGGCAAGACACTAGAACACCTGTGGAACCCCTAGCAGCTTATTTGTCAGAATGTCTGATGTTAGAAATGAGACAGAAAAACTCCTATTACTGTCAAAGTGCTGTCACCCCCCATTTTGATGGGCAGCCACACAGCTGGGCTACCAAACAAAGCAATAACACCTTTTCAAAATGACCAGGAGCATACAAATTCAAATCCTTGATTTACAGGAAAAAGTTGTATCTTGCTGATATGTGAAAACATGAAAAGAACAGGAGAAATCAAAATGCACTGGGTTTCTCTTAAATGTTACCTGCTTCAAGCTGACACTGCCTGTGCTCTTGCACTGCTTCCTGCACAGGTTTTGTTGTTTCAGAGGGAATTTTGTTCTTTAGAGCACAATCACCCTCAGGGCCTTTCTCCAGATCTGATCTCTTTGTTAAAGAGGACTTAGAAGATGGAAGCACCAATTCAGGAGACCTTGAGAGAGGGAAATTGATTTTAATACACTTTTTGCTCTTTTAAGTATAAGAAAAATGTAGCAACAGTGAAACCACTGTAATTTCCCAGAAGCTCAGAGATACTTAAGATTATTTTTTTTTAAATAAAAATTTAGAAATAAACACAAAACCCCCCCAAAACTCCAAACAAAACTATTGACCTGTTTTCTTCATTTCTCTTTTGATCCATTTCAGATGCTCCTTCAGTACTGGAATGTGGCAGCTCCCTATGGACAGGGAAACCTTCACAGCTCTGACTTCCATTCTGCTTTAGCACTGCTTCAAGTGCAGCCATTTCTTGCTGAAGTTTTTTCAGGCTATTTTGCATAGCATTCTTTTGCTGCAGAGGCACAAGAACGCCAACATAAGCAAACTCAGGATTAATTTCTTTAAAAAACACTTGAAAATTAGAAATAGCAAAATATTTTGAATTAAGCATTTGCCACGTGTTCAAAAGGTGACTATGGTGCTTTTACTGTAACAAACAGTGCACACATCCCATATCAGAAGCAAAAACTCCCAAACAACCACACACTCATTTTGCCAGTCATGTTATTTCAGCTTAGATGTCTCAGAGTTTAATCAATCAGAAAACAACAACTCCTGCACAAATTTATTTGAAAGTAATTTTCAATTAATTTACAATTTTAAGTCTGAAGTCCATTAGTAGCTCAATCCATGATGTTCATTATTAGATTTAAATTGAGTTTTCATTTTCCACTTTTACTAAAAGCCCCAAAGATCATTCAAAGGACTAAAACATTTCATAATATTCTTCCTTATGTTCCCCCTCAAAAATGACGTTACATGATCAAAAACATGCCACAGGAAGGTCCTCATAAGAATAGCTCAGGGTTTCAAAGGACCTTTTTAAAAACCCAAACCCTTCACCTTACATGATGAAGCAATTTCCACAGAACTGAATATTCCATTTGTAGCTCCAGCACTGGCACCATGTGGAGCCTCTTTGTTACTGAACCCATGAAAACCCCCAAGCAAACAGAAAATCATCACCACACCACAACCCCAAACCCCCCACCCACACTGCCATTAATCCATTCAGCCTAGGCACATCCCAATATTTCCATCCCTGAAGCTACAGCAGGAAGGAATGCCCTGCCAGTGACTACATTTTACACTGATGCTGCAAACAGAAACACCCATAAAGCATTAAAATTAAATCCACTTTTGTTTGGATATACATAAACCCTCATAGGGCTGATAATGCTAAAGAGAGAGTTGGTACAAGACTTACCTTAAAGTCACACAGGACAAAGAAAAACCCCAAAGCAAAACAAAAAAACCCAAACCCCTAACCCTCAACTGAACCCCCAGCCCAAATCACTCAATATATAAAAAGTCAGGCCACTGAGCAGCAATCAGGATTTTAACAGCAGACAAAAATGACCCTGCTAGACACACCTTTCATTAGACACTGCCTGTTGGGACTTGGAGCTATAATATTCTAACGTGGAATTATTTTATTTAATCTTTACACAGAGAAGACAAGACTCTGTGCTTCTAAATATCATATTGTAACCAATCTAATCCTTATCACCAAATACTTATAAATTCCTATCATTAAAGCTTTTTAATATAGGGAGCTGACATTTCCAGCATTGGCCAAGTGTGGAGATGCATTAATTAGCATGTCCCACAATTAAGCCCTGAAACCAGTAGCACATAACAAGCTGTGGCCATTGCAGTGTAAGGCCACGAGGCAAGGTAAAGTTGGAAGAAAATGGCAAAGAAGCAGCTTTACAGCTCTCTACAGCTCTTCATTAATTATAATTTTGGAAGTAATTTAGTGACAAAGAATTATGATGAAAGAAGTTTTTCACTGTATTGACTTCACAGCTTGCATGTGCTTGCTCATCTCCTGGAATGCAAACTGCTTTAGCACTCAGTGCAGCAAACTCACCTGTGTAGTGAGGATTTCAGCCTGAGAGAATGGTCCACAGGAATCTTCCACAATACTTATTTCACTGTCATATCCAGATGCTTCACCTTGAAGAAGATAGAAAAAAGCTCACTGGGTTAAAGAAGAAACCTCATCAAATGACAACAAACCAACCAACATTATCCATCTTCTCTAAGCACACAGAGGTTTTAGAAAACTAATAACACTGAAGTGACAAGCTTTGAAAATGCTGGAGTTAAAAGGACAGATCTCCTTTAAGTGAACATTTCAAAGAATACCATGTCACACACATGAAAAAGTAATCAGAATTCAGTGTTTCACCAGGGAGGAAAGGGTCCTAAACATTTACAAAGGCCATAAAAATGGCCAAATATTCTCTACAAAATTCTACAGCCTGTTGGACTCATCAACAAACATTTCATCTGAGGAAAAGGCCTGGATAGGCTGTGAAATTTTGCTGACAAGGAAGTATCACATTGCAGTAAGAGCACCAGCATTTCCCTCAAACATGAATTCCCATCAGTCAGTCTCTAGTGTCCAGCCTGTTCATTTGTGCTCTGGACAAAGAATGCTAGAAGAACAGAATTTTCAGGAAATAAACCACTGAGGGTTTTTTGTTTGATAGTTTGAGGTTGATACATTCTTCTAGAAGAGCAAGCACCCCTTAAATACAGAATCAAGTTTCCATGCAAACACCAAAAACCTTGGGGTAAGGACATTATAAACTCAGCTGCAGAGAGAAAAATCTTGGTTTGTACCTAGATTTGCTCCCATGTCTGGGTCTTTTTGGCATTCATCTTTGTCTGTCTTCAGCCCTCCACTACAATTCTGAGAAGTTTCTTTACTGTCATCTACATTGCTCATTTGTTTGGACACATGAGCTTGTGGTAAATGTTGCTTCGGTTCTTGTGCTCCATTAAGTGATTCTTCAGACATGTTGGACTGGGAAGAAAATAAGTTGACAGAGCATTCTGACTCCTGGCTTGGTGAAACACACACATTATTTGGGGCAGCTTCAGGCACTTTCTGCACATTGTCATCACTACTCACACAGTGAGGCAACATGCTGGGACTCACTGGACACTCTACCATAGGGGACTCTACCACAGATGTCATTTGTTTATCAGTCTGCAAAGGTGTGCTTGCTGATTTGCTGAAGATTAATGTCTGAAAGCATGGTAACTCTTCATCCTCACAGGACTCTTCATCTGAAGATGGCAGTTTCTGCACTCGTCTTCGAGACTTCTGAGTACTTCGAGATCTTGGCTTAGACCTTGCATTTCTGTTGTGCAGCTCTTTTCCCAGGGCATTGTCACTTTTTACAAACACTGCAGACTGCTCTTTCCTATCAGTTTCACATAAGCTGGTGTTCTCCTCAAGATCAGTATCAGAGCACAGTAAGCCATTAGGAGTTTCAGACAAACCTGTAAGATCACAATTCTCTCCAAGAGGTTCCTCCAGAGCCCCTTCAGCTGAACACTTGGGCATTGCTGTGCTGACAGTTTGGGCTGCTTGTTCTTCATCCCCTTTTGCACATTTTCTTTCTCTTTTGCTACTTTTTGTCCTAGTGACTTCACAGCTGAATTCAGCAGGTCTTTGCTGACAAGTTGCAGGACAAATCATTGATGTGGATTGAAAATGTGGAACTGGTCCTCTGCAAGCAACAACTTCAGTCTTTCCTGCCTGATTGCTTTCTGAACTGAAGCTGATTTCCTGGCCTGTGTTTAAATCATTTTGTCTGGAATCATGCTTCTCTGTGTTGCTCTGATCACTTTGGCTTCCATCACTTTCACTGGGATTCTGTCTCAACTCACTTTCTATCCCAATCTCATCTGACACTGGCTTTTCATTGCCCTGCTCTTCTTGTAGCAACCCATTTTGGTGCTCACTCTGAGCAGTCTCTGTTCTTGCTGGTGTCAGAGTCCCTTCCTCTGCAGCCTGTGAAATGTCATCCCAGTGTTCTCCTGTGCTGACAGCAAGGCAAGGCACAGGATCAACACAGGCAGACTCACGGGTCTTAAGCTTCTCTTTCTCAGAAACCCTGCTCAAGTTCTGAGCTTTCTCCTCTTGTAAGCTTTCTGGTTGCAATTGTTTGTTAGCCTTATTTTCTACCTGAGCAGCACATGATAGATTTAAGGTTTCTGAAGCAGAATCTTCCACTGCACGTGCCTGCCTGGCAGTCTGAAAAAGGCTGAAGGATGAGCGCTTTGGATGCCTAAATATATTCCGCAGATACTGTGTGTCTAAGTCACTGTCTTCAGCTTCCTTAGTCAATTCCAAAACGTTCTTAGCCACTGGCAACTTCTCAGTTTTGAAGTCCCCTGGAACATTTTGTGAATCATGCCCATGCTCCTGGGGAAAAGCAGTAGGTGATTCAGCCACCTCTTCAGTCTGCTGAGCAGTTTGCCCAGCAGACACTGAAGGAAGTTGTAGGAGGAGAGGGCTGCCTCGTATTTCACTGTCTTGAGAACCTGTATCAGGTGCAGTGGAACCACAGTTTGAAGGCTGACATGAAGGACTGAACAGCCTTCTTCCAGTTTCTACAGTGTTAGATAAATTCTTTACACTAACCTGCAGTTCATTTGCTTCCAGATCACCTCTCTCCAAATTAGTGACTGGCCTGTCACTCAACTCATTCTGAGGCTCACACAGGTCTTTGCACTCAGCAGAGTGAGCTGCCACATTCCTTTGGTCTCCAGAGACAGACCTTCCATGATCACTGTTATTCTTTCTTGCTCCCTTTACTCCTTTCTTTGTTTGTTTTGTCATTTCTTCAGAAAGCAACTGAAGCCTTCTGCTGCGTCTGACTGGATTTTGCTCAGGATCAGCTTTCCTGGGCTCTCCACTGCTTGGATAGCTATCAATCTGTGGCTCAGCTGGATCAGGGAAAACAGAGCTTCTATCCACTACTAACTGTAGAGCACACATAGTTCTACTAGAATGCCTGGATCTTTTTGCTGCGGAATTTCTTTTTTTGGTGCTTTTCTGATCACAGTTATAAATTTCTGGTTCCCCATCACAGTCCTTGGTAGTGACCTTCTCAGTAGCCTTCTTCCACGTGGACTCTCCTCCTTCCTCAGGTTCTGTTAATGCATTATTTGCTCTATTCTGAGAGAGGTGATTCTCATTAACAGCAACACTTTCATCACATCTTTTCTTTTCAGCATCTCCAAGGCCCTCATTGTTAACACTTTGAGGGCCCCCATCTGCCTCATTTGTATCTCTTTTCTTGATGAAATCCTCAGGTTGCAGGACACTGGCACTCTTCCTCTTTCGTTTGATTCTGTTTTTGCTGAAATTATTCAGGCACTTATCAGCAGCCACATCTTCCTTTCTCCTAGTAGGCAAAACATCACTCAAGATAGGAGGTGGATTTGATTTCCTCCCTCTCATGTACGTTTTTCCAAATATTTTGTCTTTGATGTTTTCTGCTGTTTGTTTTTTCGACCACTTCTTTTTTCCTTCCACTGCTGCTATTTCCATGGAATCTACCATAGGGTCAGTCTTTTCTGAAATACAAGACTCTTTATCTGATAAACACAGATCTCCTTCACCTGAAACATCAGCTGATGCAGCAGATTCATCCAGGGAAGAACCGGAAGACAAAATCTCATTGCTTTTTGAAAACCATTCATTGACTTTCTGAATGCTCTGCTTCAGTCTCTTCTTGGAGACTTTATTTGGATTGGCAGAATGAAGTGTCTCTGGCTGGGGTAGCTTCTCCAGAGGAAGTTCTTTATCATGGGAAGAGTCATTCTCAGGTTCACATGCCTCTACAGCTCCCACACTTTGCACATCAGTATCCATTTCCTTGCTTTGATCCAGCCTGCTCTCTGAGCTATCTCCTAAACCAAACCCTTGGTTTTCACTGTTGTACTGTGTTTGCTGTTCATCCATTTCTTCTGTGTTCTTAAAGAATGATGTGTCCTCATTCACTGTGGGGCTGGCATCACCTATTCTGTCACACTGCTCTGGGAGCAGGTCTCCAGCAAGAACATTTAAAGGAGAACTCTGGCATTCAGTCACATTCACTTGGTCAGGTTTGGCACATTCAGCGATGCTCTGAGTGCTTTTCTTGCTCAAGCATTCCTTTGAGAAATCACTTTCACCTGTTAGATTTATAGGTATAATAAATTATTAAGCTCTATTTTACACACACAAGCACAATAAATGACAAGCTTAATGGCTAGTTTGTTTTAGAAGAACTGCTCTTATTTCCCCCCAACCAGAATATTATACTGCACAAATCCCCCTCTAGAGAAAGGCAGAAAGATCATATTGCATTGTTCTTCTAAATTTTTACATGAATTACCAGCCAGTCTTTTTCATGTGTAACATGGCTCATGAAAAATAGATTAAATTTTGTACTTTGATCAAGTTACTTTTCTTCCTTTTTGTTCCCATGCACAGAACATCCACATTTTAAGTATCTAGGCTACAGGAATAGTCTTGTATTAGCTGCAGGCATCAACAGAACTACATTACACAAGACTGCAAGCATACAGATATACACACAATCATGTGAAATAAAAAATGTTAACTTGTGGTCTCTTTCAAGCTTAATCACCTTTGTCACCAAAATAACAACTCACCTCTGACATTTGGTAGAGTTATTTCTTTGGCACACAGTTTGTCAGGCTGTGCATTGCAAGAATTTTCATTCCCTTCCTCAGCACTCTCGAGTTCTTCCAGCCTTACTTGAGAAGAAATCTGAACCACTCCTTTGTCTTCAAATCTGTTGGGAAAGGAAATCTATTTTCATTACAGATGAAACCAAAGCAGACAGAATAGAAGATGATAGCTATTTTTTCCCTTTTTGCTCTCTGAAATACTTTCTGGAGAAGTAAAGCTGCACGACTGACACTCACCATAACCAGATCTCTTCAGAGTTTCAGACCATTCCTTTAAAAGATTCTCTCTTGCAGTCCTGAATTTAGTATTTACTTTCTAAAGCACAGTGCCTACTTTTCTACTGAAGATCTATGTCGGCAACAAAACGTTTAGAAAACAGCTTTAAAGCATGTAATATGGCAAATTGTTGGAATTCAGCTACCCATTCTACCCTAATGCCCTCAAAGTTGAAAACCATTTGTCAGCTTAAGAATTACATCAGTCCTATGCTAAGAAACTAGAACGCAGGAAATGAGAATACTGAACTACTGTCCTTAGAAAATATTAATTCCTTGATCACCTTTACTTACCCAGTTTTGCTTGGCTGTTTAAAAAACTCTTCAGATGATTCAGAGCCTGAAAACAAATAATCTGTTACTCTGGTTGGAATGGTTCAGAGAAAGATGACTTACCAGATTCAGTGGTTATCATCACATACATGCCTACTCCTTTCTAAAGCTAGATGCTTTCAACTTTTAGCAGATGAAATCAAGTTCAATTGTGAAGTATTTTACCTAATCATGATTTCTATGTATGACTACATGGCGCCAGCATAAAACTGTGTTTAAATACAGTGACTGGTAGCAGACTGGTAACTAAGAGTTAAATAGCTAAAAGTTAGTTTCTAATTTCTAAATTTATACACAAAACAGCTACAAATATTTAGAATTTTGAGCTGGAAGTTAGAGAAATATATTCAAATATCTCTCACAGATCCTTTGAAGGAACAGCATAAAAACCAAACTATGCAGGGCATGTCTTGTTTCTCATAGCAGTCACCACCAGATAAAATTTAGAAAAGCTAAAGATAGCAAAAAATATTAATATCTCAAATAGATTTCATTCTCATCTCAAGCACTGGTGACAAGGCTTAGCATTCTTCAGAAAACAGTGGCTACCTTTAGCTGTAACAGCATAATTTTTTGCAAATCTCTTAACACCTCCTCTGGATCTTGTACACCAAGGCTTAAGAGTTCACTACAGCAACATTATTTGCCATGATAAAATAAATTATGTAAAAAACCCCTTTTGATTTACCAACTTGGAATTGACCATAATTTTTGTCCCTTTGTTGTAATTTTGGGTGTTAAGGAGAAATTAGTTTTTATAAAGACTTGGAACATAATCACCTTTCATTACTTTGCAAGCACTGTACATAGGATTAATTAGTGTGGATTTAAAACAGATCTTACCAAACACTATATAAGAACCCTTTTGAGAATCAGATTTCTGGGGTTTGTTTCTTGGGCGACACATTTTGGCATCTGTATTCACACTAGCTTCCTGCTGACATGAAAACAGAAAAAAAAAGTTATTTACAACAGTGGGGTATTTAAAAAATCATAGCTATTTAAACTTTAACAGGAGGCTGATATAAATACATAATTCATATGCATTAGTAGCTTCTATGCAGAATACAAGTAATTTATCATGTTGACCTCAGTAATGAAATGTGTCAATAGAAACAATGGATCATGCATTTAACAGATCAAATCATTAACAGTTTGATCTTACATTCTGTACTGTCTAACACTCTATTCAGCATTAAGCAGATGAAAAGAGAAACAAGTGCCATGGACAGTCACACACACAGAGCAATTACCCCAAGCTGGGTGATGCCTTGTGAATCCTAAGACATAGTTTATGATGTTACCCCTAAAAAAGGTAAAAACCCTGCAAATAGTTAGACAGCTTCATGAAACAAGCAGGTGGAACAAGTTTTCAGTCCTAGTTTCAGTAAAAGAATGTGTTATGGCAATATTATGGTATAACTTCAGGTAATTTTATGCAAACATCTTTCTCAAGTAGGTTGAAGACAAAAATATATTGATGTCTTGTCCAGAATATCACTCAGGTCAAACAACAGTTTGAGATCAACCCAAAATCTCCTACTTCATTCTTTTATGTATATGCATGCATACACATTCCAAATACATTTTTAAACAATCCAGGAAAACAAAATGGCAAAAAACAGTTACCAAGGTGAAGTTTTCTTGTCCATTTCCTTTAGCACTTTTTCTCCTGTTTCTGAAGCCCTTACTTTGGATGACAGAACTTTCTTTACACAGGGACTCAGCAGCAGTGGCTTCTGTGGATGTTTTAGGAAAGTGATGACTCTTTAAAACTAAAAGATATTATCAGGAAAAAAAATTACACTGAGTATGACTCAAGTATTATGTATTAATGAAATAGACTTGTCTAGACTCTGTGCACTCAGAGCATATACAGCTGAAATATGTTTATCCAAAAAAGAAATCTTGTTGAATTACTGGTCTGATTATTCCTTCAGAGCACGCTTCAAGTAATAAGTAAGATCTTGATCCTGTCAACTAATTTCCCCAATAAATTTTGATTATATAGATAATCTAGCAAGAGCAGGATCTAATTCCAATTATTTTAGAATGTCTGAGCAAGCTGAAAAGAATTAAAAAACAAAGTCTATTTTTTATAGCAGAATATACAAAACATTACCATCTTACTTAATGGAACTTATACTTCTACATCCAAGAAAAAAACCCTTTTGTTAATTCTTCCCATATTTGTTACTACACAGTAACTTGGGTACCTTATAAACAACCACAATATGTCAAAACCTTATTAAAAAAATTTGGGGGGGCATAACTTCACAACACTTACACTTCACTCCAGTGTCAAGCTCAAAAGCACGGATAGTTTCCAACAATCCTTCAATCAGTTGCTTAAATCTGGAATTTTCTTTCAGACTTCTGAAATAACATCAGTACTTCAGTTATTTTAAGACAAATGAATGGCTTAGCAACAAATATTTCTGGAATTTTGGCTGAACCAAAAAAGAGGATAAAACTCCAAAGTGGAAGATAAGAATAAGAAAAGGAATAACAACACAATTCCTCCAAATGAACCATTACTATGGGAATTGAAACTGTCACAAAACTGAACATATTTTTCCTCATATAGGTTTATAGATAGAGAGAAATCAATTGCAAGGATTAAACATTAATGTAGCACATTTGTTAAGAGAGGTATGTTCACCTGTGAGCACCTGGAAAAAGCTCACATTGAGGTAAGATACTACATTTACTCCTTTAGAAATAGACAGTTTACTTAATAACTATTTTTTCTTCTGTATTTCAGTCTTATATCAATATATTTTAAGACTCTTGTTAGTCTGTTCTCAGAGCTCAAACATCCTCCAGCCCCCTTACAAAGATGCATTTCTCACCTCTTGGTAACTTCAGTCTTACACAAAGGACACTCTACCACACCTTTTTTCTTTTTGCTGATAAGTTTGAACATGCAGAACCTAGAAAAAAAGAACACTTGTGACGGTAACAAGAGAAGGGCATTCTTTTCCCTAAAACTGAGTATGCACATTCACCACTTAGTGAATCAAGCATGCATTGTTGTTCTGGTGTTACAGTGAGTTAATTGATCCCCTTTGACACATTAGCGAAGCTGCAGTTCTCTCTTCTACAGAACTGACTTTTTCCCCTCAAGCTTTACCACAAGTTTTCCCTTCAAATTTTCTCCTTAACACATGAAGTTATCAAAACACCGTATACCTACACGATTGGCTCTGAAAAAGTATATATTGCAATTAAAACCAGTATACATGGAATAAAAAATTATAAGCTCCAAAATATTATATATGGAAAATAAAAATTGCATTGCACTTGCAAGTTTTCAAACCTACCTGCAGAATATGTGATCGCATTTTGTTGAAACAGGCTCTTGTACCACATCCAAGCTACAAAGAGGGAAATAAAAACAAGAGCACAGAGGTTACAGACACGGGGAGCCAGACTTCAACAAGAACCTTTGCTATTTCAGCATTTGTTGTATCAAAGAATTACAGACCTCATTTATCTTTCAGAGACAAGGGACAAAATCTACATGGCTTCACAAACAATACTCTAATCCAATCACATACATTTTTCCTCACTGAATAGAGGACTGACACACTCTGGTTTTAAGAGAAAAGCAAAATTTACTAGACCATAAGAGCAAAATAAATTTTTTTTCTTGCACTTTCTTATTTGAGCCTTACAAAACATCAGTATGTTTACTCCTAAGCACAATTCTCTTTGTTTTCTGGTAAGCCATAGAACTGACAAAGCACTTTCAAAGAAATAAGAAACAAAAAAATACACCTCCCAAAAGTTAACTGTACTGATATTATTCCCTGACATACCATATCGGGCACTCCAAGTTCTTCTGCATAGCTGAAAGCACATTTTGCACTTGTCCAATGGTAATCACTGACAAGTCCATTCTTCACATCCAAAAATATTCTGCAGAAAAATAAAAAAAATATCAGCTTTGTTTCTGAAAAAATTTTGTTGCCTCCCATGACCATGCTCTGCCCCAACTGCAAAACTGTATCAAACACGTTGCTGTTATTACTTAAGCAGCATTTCAGAGCACAGAGGGGTTCTTACTCTGAACGTTTGCAGTTAAAAGCTCCCGAGGGTTTCGTACCCAAAGGAGCGCTCAGGAAGGGTTTATTCAGCTGAAACACAGCAAGGGCGCAGAGCACAAAACAGCAAGAGCGAGAGGGGCTCGCTAGGTGGAAAAGCACGCAAAGAACACGGCAGACAGGCTGTGCCAAGGAGCCTGGGCGTACCCACAGGAGCCAGCACAGCTGAGACCTCCCAGCAAAACAAAGAGAAAGCGGCGGCAGCTCGGGTCCGGCCCGGCACGGGCGGAGGGAGCAGGGTCAGCGCCAGAGCAGTGCCGGAGCGGTCAGGGCCGGATCGGTCAGCGCTGGGGCAGCCCAGGGGCGGTCAGTGCCAAGGCAGCGCCAGTGCAGTCAGTGCCAGGGCGGTCAGTACCAGGGCACAGCCGGTGCGGTCAGTCCCGGGGCGGTCAATCCCGAAGCGGTCAGTCTCGGTGTGGTCAGCGCCAGAGCAGTCCCGGAGCGGTCAATCCCGGGGAGGTCAGTCCCGATGTGGTCAGCGCCAGAGCAGTGCCGGAGCAGTCAGTACCAGGGCAGAGCCTGTGCGGTCAGTGCCGGAGCGGTCAGTACCAGGGCAGTCCCGGTGCGGTCAATCCCGGGGCGGTCAGTCCCGGTGTGGTCAGCGCCAGAGCAGTGCCGGAGCAGTCAGTACCAGGGCAGAGCCTGTGCGGTCAGTGCCGGAGCGGTCAGTACCAGGGCAGTCCCGGTGCGGTCAATCCCGGGGCGGTCAGTCCCGGTGTGGTCAGCATCAGGCCGCGGCCGGGCCCGTCCCGCCTCAGCCCGCTCCGCGCGCGGCCCCGGTGCGCGCGCGCGCGCCCGGCTCTGTTTATTGTTGTGGTTCCGCGGTGCCACTGGCTCCGCCCCCTGACCAACCAGAGCGGCGGTCTGGATGAGTGACGGGCGGCTCCGCCAATACCCCCGCGCATCGGGCGCAGGGCTGGCCGCTCTCGGGCCGCCATGTTGTGCCTGTCGGGAGGGCTGGCGCCGCTGCCCCCGGCCCCGCGGGAGCGCGCCATGGAGCCGCGGGTCACCCTGCGCGTCACCTGCCGCGGCGACACCCGCACCTTCCTCGTGTCCGACCCGGCGCACACGACGTGGGCCGATGTGGAGGCCATGGTGAGCGCAGGCTGGCCGCGGGAGGCGGAGCGGGGTGTCTGTCCGCCGCGGGGCCGCAGCCGTGGGAGCCGGCTCGGTGAGGTGCTGGCCGTGCTAGCGAGGCTTCCAGGGCCCCGCGTCTCTGGCCGCGCCTTCCAAAGCAGTGTCCCCATTTCACAGGCTGTTAGAACTGCTGGTTCATACGGCTGCGATCTTGATTTATTCTTTTTTTCCTTAACAGTATAGTTTACTTCTGCGCTGTGTGCGTAGATTGACGGGAGCGGCCTGGTTTGGAAAATTATTCTCAAGGGCCCTTTTTTTTTCCTGTGTGAGCAGGTGGTCTTAGCTATGTCCTTTGCCCTTTTCCACAGGTTTGGGTACTTGGTTTGGCTCTGTATCCGTCCGTAAAGTACATCCTGTTCCTATTAGTTCCTATTCTTATTGGAGTACCTATAGTGAAGTAACACATGTCTGTTGCTTTTCTGAAGTTTCGTCTGTGCTCCTGGGGGGTACTGAGCCGCTAATACATTTTTGTTTGGTCTCTTGGTTTCTGGAGCTTTGTGTGTGCCCGTTTGGACGGAACAGCGTCTGACCGGGCCGTGCACGCGTGGGCAGTTGCTTATGAGGATCTGGGTGTCATGTGTTTGATATATTTAAGAGTTTGTTTGGGTGCTTGTTTTCAGGTCTGTGTAGCGATGACTCCGGTATTGGCTTAGGGTGAAATTGTGTTGTAAGGATTCTCTTGGCTATGATGAAACTAACATTGTTATTATTATTATTATTGTTATTATTAATTCTGTAGCAACTGTTCTGGTTTTTTTAGCTTGCTCTCAAAGTCGCATCTGAAGAGATCTGGTTTCTGTCTTTCAGCTCTTTTTCTGGCTAGTATATTCCAGTATTCGTGCAGGAGGGTTTTGCTTTATGAATTGCTCAAGTTCAAGGTTTGAACTGCATCATCTTCACCTGTATTTCAGTCCTCTGAAAGAGGCACTGCTTCAATCTTAAAATACTTAGTGCAAGTAGACCCTGCAGGAATGTCTGAGCTGGTTAGAATCCTGCTTGCATCAAAGCTGGAAGCAGATTACTGTGTAAGCGCTGTGCTGCCCTTAATCTTAGGTATTCTGAGAGCCAGGGTGTGTTTGTTCAAGGTGTGGTGTTCTATTACAGTGTTTCCCTAACCGAGGTAGAACCACAGGTTGTCTCTGCTGTGTGAATGACTGTTTTAAGGGAATAGCAGTTAAACTCCTGTCTTTCTTATATTTTGATATTTTATTAAATGTATTTGATGTTTATAAGGGATAACATGAGCTCTTGTTCTGCCTTTAGTTTAAGGGAACAGCCTGTGGTACTAGACCTTGTCAGTACAGACCACAGTTTATTCCTGACAAAACAAGTTGGTTCTCTCAGTGCACTCACAACATTTGGGATGTGTTGCTGGAAGAAGCTGCCTGGAGCACGTTGACTGCAGGATGTGTCCATGTGTGCCCTGTGCTCCAGTGGGGCTGTGTGACTCCCCAGGCAGCCTCTCTTGGCTGAGGCTGCTGCTGTTGTTCTGTTAGGTCTGAGCTAGCAGGACATGTGTCAGTTGTTCCAGAGAGTTTCTGTTGGGAAAAATACAGCTTTTGTAGGAACCTGGTACAAAAATGTACAGGAGACTCAAAGAATCAGCACATGGAAACAACTGCTTTCGTTTTATGGTTCATTTGGTGCTGCTCATTCTGCCTTGTTAATGTAAGATGCAAAATAACTGCTCAGCTTTGTTCTCTGAATTCTGATAGGCTGAAAAAAGGCTGGTCACCTATGTGAGCTGTCTTCCAGGTGCTTTTTAATGTAAAAAAATAGAGTTTAGGGATTGTTTGCCTTCACCTTCTATTTTGCAGTGTTTACCATGACAGAGTTTATTAAACCCTGAGCTTGTCCTCATAGAATGGGAAGGTTATTATTATTTATTCTGGAGTAAACATTAACTGGGCAATGTGCAACAGGAAAGAAATGTGTTTATTCTTTTCATTAGGGAAAGGTAGTAAAGCTTGGAGGGAAGGCACTGGGAAGAGTTCAACTCCAGAGGAATGGATTTGGTAAAACACTGTTTGCTTCAACTGAGAAACTGAAGGGAGGGATAGAAGGGTTTTAATGTTATTCCTAATTAATAATCATTGTTAACTGAGGGCATCTGTCATCCTACCTTACTATGGTTTTGTGGTTTGTTTTTGTTTTTTTTTTTTCTTTACAGGTTAAAGTTTCATTTGACCTGGACAACATTCAGATCAAGTACATTGATGAGGATAATGATGAGGTAAAATACCTGCTTACCCCACCCTACCAATAAGTCAGTGACTGGTGGCAGAAATGACTTTCTGCCTCGTGATGATTTGTCATTCAGGAGAGTCTGTTATGCAGATTGGGGTGGGGGAATGTTTGCCCCTTTGATAAGAAAACAGCTGATAGTCTTGTGGTTTTACTCTAAATCCAGCATACATATTTAAAATTTTTTTTTTTAGAAGCTACTGCCTTTCTTTTTCCCACCCTGTTGAAACACCCCGTGGTTCTCTGTGCTCTGAGGGAGGAATGTTTCTAATGAGGAACTTTTTTTTTTTTTTTTAAACAAGAGTAAGCTAGTTGTAACTATTTGTGATTGCAGCTGTGATAAAGCCCTGTCTCTTCAATTTAGACTCCTTCCTCTGGAAAATGTAGGTCCCCTGTCATTAGCATGTGTTTGCTTCAGTGATCTGGTGTACTCAAATCCTCTGCTTGCTTTATGCAATGGCTGTAATCTCCAAGCAGATTACTGACTCAGAAAACAAATTGGTTACTTCTAGTTGTCCTTGTTGAGTAACTTCCTGCTTGGCACAGTCTCACCCTCTCCTATTATTTTTGTTTATCTGGAGATTCAGAGGGGAATGCAGCTCTCACACAGAACGGACATTTGCAAACGCAGTGTTCCCCTGTGTGGGTTATAGCTCTGCTAAATGAGATGGGGGTTCTTGTTGTTACTTTTTTCCCCTAAGAGGAAATGTCAAGAAGCTTCCAACAACCTTTCAGAGAATGATTCTCCTCTTATTTTTCAGCCTGTATAATACATAAATACACAGATGCATTTATGAAAGCTTTTTCTGAAATACTGAGCAAACATTGTTCAGAATCCTGCGATGCTGTGGGGATTATAAAGCTTCTTATATTAGTGACTTCTGTGTGCAGAATTGATAAATCAGTTTCTGTAGAAGAATGGGCTTATGAAACACTTAATTGCTTTTTTGAAACACTTAATTGGTCTTTTGAAACATTTAACTGGGCATTTAAAGCAACTGGGGCCAAGCTCTGGAGTTGTGCAGTGAGCCCAAGGGTACAGGCACTGACTGTCTGAGGAGAGCAGGCTTGTTCTGGGTGCCAACAGTGCCAGAACTGCCTCCCGTGCCAGTCCAGTAACAAACACGTGCTGCTTCAAAACACCACAGCTTTGGGTAATGATTAAACATGGCAGCAGTAACAAATATCTGAAGGACTGGTGATACAGAAACTGTGTGTAAAAGTATGTTTATTCTGAAGTATGGTAATTTTAAGAGAATTGCAAAAACTTATCTGTGGCTCTTGCTCATTGTTACTTCTCTTTGCAGGTCTCTGTGAACAGCAAAGGTGAGCTGCTGCTTTATTGAGGTGAAATCAAGAAAGAGACCCCCACTGTTGCTTTATGTTTTTTGAAGATGCAGTTGAGAATGCTTGCTTTTTGATTCTTGTATTTTTATATATGATTTGGCATCAAAGTCTTCCCGAAGGAAAGAATTCTTGATCCATAGGAACAAACTGGAAGTGACTAAATTAGTGGAATGTTGTGGCTCTTACCTGTGAAAATGTGTGCTTGCTGCTGTATATACCATTTCTTGCACTATTTTAAGAGAATTTCCAGAAGGTAGGGGAGGCCCCTTGTCATGTAAGGGTTTCTAAATACTATGTGCTAAACTTACATCTGTTGTGTGAGATAGGGGCCATTCACATTTCTTTCTATTTTTCTTTAGAGGAATATGAAGAAGCTCTGAAGGTAAATGTGCTCTTTGACTTTTTTCAATATATTCATCCTTCTCCAATTAAAATTGGTGTAGCTGAGAAAAAAAAAAAAAAATGGCATTACCTGGCCCAAGAAATCAGAATAGCTGTTTTCTAGCTTTGCACAGTAGCTTGAATGTCTTACTATATTTTTCTTCCATCCTGGTTGGTCTTTGCTTTTATAAGTTAGTTGAATAGGCAGTTAGGATTCAGGACCCTGACAGCAGTGGGTTGGTTAAAAGACTGGCTTTTTCAAGCCCTTCCACAGTAATCCCACATTTGAAAATATTGGGCTTTAGTGAAACCCTTCAAAAATCTTGTCACATAGACTCTGCTGCTGAAGTATATCATTAAAACTTTAATTAGAGTCAATACTTAGTTACTTTATAAGCAGTTAGACAAAGTAAGAATCGTGTTCCTTTACATCTCTGTTTTACATTATTAGGTCTTTCAGAACTTTTTGCTCATGAATTTCAAATCTGATAATTTCAAAATAATCATAGATTCCTGGACACAATCTATTGTTTACTGGCTCCTGTGAACACTTTGTTATAGGCTGAAAAATTCCAGTAGGATATTTGCATCATTATCCTTTGGCTTTTAATAAACTTTTTAATAAGCATATTAGTAACCTTTCAGAAGTAGAATATCAGCTGACTCTACCTTGGCATATCTCTCAGTTTTTCTTTTTGTGTCTGTTAGTCTTTCCCCACACTCTCCAATGTAGTGTAATACTGTATTTTTTCAGATTTTGTGTGCTGGTCATAAGTGGAAGACATGGTGTGTGTATGTATTTACTGTTTGTTTAGATTGCAGTTAAACAAGGAAATCAGCTTCAGATGAATGCCTATGAAAAGAATTCTTCTCGTGCTTTGCAACTATGTGAAAAAAATGTGACAGAAAAGCATCTTAAAGATGAGAAGAAACCAATTTTGCATTATTCCATGCTAGCTCAGGGATTAGAGGAGGAACTGAAAAATAATGAGGAGCTGACCATTCAGGTAAGAAGCTGAGCTGCATTAAAACAAAGAATTAATAACTGTAATTCACTTTGTAGACTGATTGTCCTCTTTAGCCATATGTAAAAACTACATTCAGAAGTTGGTCTCTGTTTTCAATTACTTGCACCTGTTGAAGCTCACCAAATAGTCAGAATGTCTTCATGAGGATAATTTGATGCTGTTAGAAATACAGGTGCTTTCATGTTGACCATTCTCAAGTGTTTTGATAAACAGAACAATTCATCTCCTGAAGCCCTCATTGCCATCTGGCAGCTTCTGGTTGACTTGACTTCTTTGGTGTGTAATTACACTCAAGTGCTAATGAGGCAGAAATGTTTCAGGAAAATGTCAGTGGCTACTTTGTGTCACTTCTCCACTGTTTTCTGAAGAACTTTTCAAATATTTTCAGATATTTTTCTCTAAAGATGCTTAAAAGCTGTTTCAGCAGTTAACTTGCTGTGTTGAGGGTGGGGTTTGTTTTTTTTTTTTTTTAACTTTGCATACTTCTTGTTTGTTTTGTTTTGTTTTGTTTTTTCAGCAAAAGTTAAATCAGACCACAACAGGAAGCACAACTGAAAATCCTCCAGAATGGTTTACACGCTACTTGGAAACAGTAAGTGTATTGTCTTGCAAGTTTTGGTGTACTTAAATACATGAGAAGCTGTGCATGGAAAAGATCTTTGTGATGCCTGACTCCAGACATCTCAACACGTGCCATCAGCACTTGTGACCAGGATCTTAATGAGAACTAGATGCCTGTGTCTACAGTGTAAGAGATACCTTAAAAAAACCCTCAAAACCATAAACTTGATCCGTACCACTTGTGAAATATGAAATATTTAGTTTATGCATTTGATTAGTGTGAGTGTAGTTTTAAGTAGCTCCCATAACAGAATCCTTGTGGCACTCCAGACAGCCATAGGAATTCCAGACCACTCATTGTGGGAGAGCATGGATCAGGTAGCTCTTGTAGGCTCTTGGTAGCCCACTTGCAGCAGGGCAGTACTTTTGGTTTCCTGTGATTGAAAGCAGAGCATTTGATGATCTTACTTTTCTTGACTGTTCACTTTGGGAAAATACTTTCAGGAAGCCATTGACAATAAGCTACAGGTTAAGATGTGGATGTTAACTTGTTTTGAACAGCTAATAAACATCACTGAAAAGCAGTTTGAGATTACTGCAAAGAATTTATTAGTTAACAAGTTCTTGAAACTATGTGCATTTATCTTTAAGCTTTTCTCTCTAAAGTCTCCTTTCCTTTGCCACATATTTATACAAACTAAAAATAAGAGAAGTTCATGGTTTAAAACATCACTGATGGGCAAACCACAACTTAATGGTAGAGAGTCCAGAGGGGTTTGGGGGTTGTGGTAATTGTTTTGGAGATGAGTTTCCTTTCCTTCATGACAGCTTATGGAAGAAAAAGAATATTGTAAGCCCAAATATGTGATTTTTAACTTCTTAAAAGCTCTGAGTTTGTATTTTCTAAAATAAAATCCACTCTGAGTAACATGGTATTTGTTTAATTTTACATAGAGTGTGCTGGGGATGGGGGAAATGGTTGTAGAGTATTCTGTGACTGCTGACACATTGGGAGATGTGTGACAATGGAACTCAGCTTTTCAAACTCAATAGGTGGGTCTCATTCACAACTGCTTTAATTTCTTTCCAGTTCAGGGAACAAGTAGTTAAGGAGACTGTTGAGAGGCTGGAGCAGAAGCTGTATGAGAAGCTTGTTCATCACAATCAGCCTCCAGATTTTTGTGAGAGCTCAATTACAGCTGCACCTCCACCTTCAGAGAGCAGCAGGCAGTGTGACTGGCTGATCTCCTGCTGCAACTGCCAGGCTCGCATTGTTGGGGTGCGCTACCAGTGCAGGTAGAGTGTGGTGGGAGCTGGGAGTGTGGGGAACCTGGCATGCACAGCCTGGGAGGGGGTGTCAGAAACTATCCTGGCCTCAGATACTTCCATGTTCCTAATCTGCAGCCTGCTGTACATTTCAGAATGTCCTCATGTGTCTCACCAACAGCTGATGTTCTCTGCTGTGGTCACTAGGCTTTATCTGCATAAAAGCAAGATTAATACTCTTTTAAGAAAAAGTTAAACTTAAGAGAGCTTTATAACACTGTATTCTCAATGACTTTTTGCCTTATCTGCATAGGACATGCAGTAATTGTAATGGAAAATGTTTTGTTAGGTTAACTAAACAAAAAGGAAGACTTAGAACCACTAGTTCTAAGTTACTAGTTCTGTTACAGTCTAACTGTAACAGTTTGTTTAGTTCTGAGAGTTAGTGAGACTAAGGCAGGTCATACTTTTTTTAATAATTGCACTGTTGTCTGTCTAATATTATGAAATAGATTTTGATGAATATCTTAAGTGAGGTGATAAAAGTGAGAGTTTTATTTGAGTGAGGCAATTGCTGTAAAGATTATAATTTTGGGACTGGGCAGAAGCAGTGGATGAAAGGCCAACAGGAGTTTCTTTGAATTTTTTTTACCTTGCTGGCAAGAGATGTGAGTCTGTTTTTTTATCAGCCCTGTTCCTGGAAGAGCAATCTGCTTTGCATCCCTGAATACTTGTTGACTTAGCCTCTGTATTTTCATAAGTATGGTTCTATTTCTGGCACAGGACTTTGATAAAATGTTCTGCCCTGTGTAGCAATAATTTTACACTTTTGCTAAAGGAAGCATCAAGTTTTTTTCAATATGTGTTCAAAGAAGAGGGAACTATGTTGCAATTTTGCCAGGAAGAGAGATAATCATGCAGGTATTCCACATGGCTCCAAATACTGATCTATGAGTGAGACATCCAGCTGCTGTCACTTGGGAACTGCTTACAGCATGATACAAAGTTGATTCTCTGCAGAAATCCTTTATCTCTTGGTAACCTGTCTTTCCTGCTTTGCAGCCTTTGTCCAGCCTACAATATCTGTGAGGAGTGTGAAGCAGGGACATATGCACATGATCCAAACCACGTCCTGTTAAAGCTGCGCAGGCCCATCCCCTGTGTCGCTGACAGTTACAGCCTGGCAGAGCTCTCACCACGCCTGCCTGCTACTCTGGAGCAAGTCAGGTAAATGGTGGCACCTCTCAATACCTGCCAAGATGGTCCTGATTGCAAGTGGAAATACCTGTGTTGGAGTTTTTATTTTAGAGATAACAAGAAATGGAAGTACTCAGACTTTATTGTGAGTAGCTAAAAATAGCTATGTACTTATAAACATAAATAAAAATAGCTATGTACTTATACTGGTATAAAGGGCCTAAGTCATAAATCTTAAGAGTGCTTTTAATAACAAAGTAGAAAAGACAGCCTTTTGTGTCGTAAATGGGTGGTAAACTTTGAGAGCTTGCTTTTTCTTTGAGCATTCTGTCTGCCTTTTTTTGTTCTTTCAGAGACCATTCAAAATAGTTCCACAAGCAACTCTGAGGATGTTCTTTTAAAATAATTGGTTATCCGGTCTAGAATGATGGGATATTTCCTGAAGGGTTCCCTTGAGATTAAGACTGTGTTGGCTAAAGATAAATTCAGATCAGTTTATGGTAATAAGGCATGTTAATTGCTTTGCAGGCTCCAGAAACAGATGGACAAAAGATTTCTGAAGGCAGAGAAGCAAAGATTGCGAGCAGAAAAGAAACAGCGAAAAGCAGAGGTCCGAGAGCTCAAAAAGCAGCTAAAATTGCACAGGAAAATTCATCTGTGGAACTCTATCCATGTATTGGAAACAAATAGCTCACCTGCTCTGAAATCTGAGAGTCTCCAGCCTAATACCTTCCTGTAAGGCTTGTTGGTAACTGAGCTTCTGGTAGTTGTGCTGTCTGACCTTTTATTATGAGACCAAGTTAAAGTAACAGGAGGAATGTTAAGAAATTGCTCATTTGAAGCATGATTTGTCATTTGACTGCGTGAGAATTTTGTCTAAAGGCAATTTGAAAGGTAGAGTGTTTTTAATTGAGAGTAGGAGAAAGGGGGGGAAAAGTGGCTGATGGTTATTATCAGAAGCTTAGTGATTTATGTTAATTTAGGAGGGAGTGCCTAGGATTGTACATGCACATGCTCATACAGTGTAAATTAACATTGCTGCCAGTTTTAGAAAAGTCTGTATCTTCCTGCTTTATTAAGTGTGTCTGCATAAAGTCAAGTACATTCTGTATATTTCTGTTCAATGCTATTTCCTCCTTTTTATGTGCTCTTAAGATGAGGTTCATTAGACAGCAGCCTTTGCAGGCAGCTGCTCTGCTTTTCCCACTCCTTTTGAGTTTATGAATGTGCAGTAAAAGTAAAACTTGTATAGTTTGTTTCTTTAATTCATCCCTTCCATTTAGGGCATTTAAAAGCCAAATTAACATTAATCAGCAGCCGAACTTCTTCAGTTTTGATGTATTTTGGGTTTTCTTGTTTCCTCTCTCCAATCCCAGGAGTCCTAATCAGCCCTTCCAAGCAATTGTCCCAACACTAAGTGCAGTATTTGTGGATGAGAATTTGCCTGATGGCACTCACTTGAAACCAGGAACAAAGTTTATCAAACACTGGCGAATGAAAAATACTGGCAATGTGGAATGGAGCTCAGACACAAAGGTATCTTGCCTTTGCTCTTCCTTCTACACACTAAAATCATTCTGGAAGTTAACATTTGTATGTGAATTCTGTGTTAGGACCTGTTTAAGGTTTCCTTCCATCTGTTGATTCATGGCTGGGAATTCTGGGGCAGTAATCTGTGTAGGTACTCTTTATAAGTGTAGACTATAGGAAGAAAGCCAGAGTGCCCTCACTGAACTTGTTTCTCATGAATAGTATGTCCCCCATGTTATAATGGTACAGTTTGACCCCATTTACAACTGCTCTGTTGCTTTCCTGACCTCCAAACCCCTTTGTTCTGCGAGTGGCTGCATTTGTGTTGAAAGATGGGGTTGAAAGATTTGTGTTGATAGTGACTAATGTGAGGATGTGTACCAGCAGCCTGTCTTCTCCTTGCCTAGTATCTACAAGGCCTTTCAGCAGAGGAACTCTGCTTCCTACTGCCCACGCTTTGCAGAGAAGTTTGAGAAGTTAACTTTTGGCTTTTTCTGTTGTATGTTTCAGTTGAAACTTATGTGGGGTAATCTGACCTTGGCATCTGCTGAGAAAAAAGATGTGTTAGTGCCATCCCTTCCATCTGGACAAGTAGGAACTGTTTCAGTTGAATTCGTAGCTCCAAACATTGAAGGAACTTACACTTCTCACTGGAGACTGTCACACAGAGGGGAACAG
Source organism: Pycnonotus jocosus (assembly GCA_013400435.1). NCBI lineage: Eukaryota > Metazoa > Chordata > Aves > Passeriformes > Pycnonotidae > Pycnonotus > Pycnonotus jocosus. The sequence continues at coordinate 166,796 of VWYP01001631.1, read as the reverse complement.
TTTGGGCCAAGGATTTGGTGCAGTATTGTTGTGGATCCCTCTCCAGCTGCTGACTATGTAGAAAGTGATTGGAAAGATTCTGACTCCTGTCAGAAGAGTCAAGCTTCCAGTACCAAACAGGCAAGTCACTCCCGGTATTTGGGGCAATTTAGAATTGCCTAGGAGACTGAGCTTTGTGTGTTATTTGGTATGGTATTCCTAGCTAACCATTCAGGGGGATTATTTCAGCTGTTTGCTTTAAAATTTTCTTTTTAATAGGAAAGAAATACGACATACATTGCATTTATAAGTTGTAAAGTAGCTGTTCTTTAGTAGTTGTCAGGCATGATGTTAGCTATCAGTCTGTTGCAGCTATTTGTCTGCTGCTTTGAACTGAAACACTTTGTTAGGTCTTGTACTTTTGGCACTGTAATGAGTTGATTTAAATTTCTTTTCAATTACTTGAGTGTTTATACAAAATTCAGGCTTTTTATTTACTGTGGCTAAGGGGCTTCTGGTTTGTTT
>VWYP01001631.1:98943-166238 GCA_013400435.1 Pycnonotus jocosus | reverse complement strand
TTTTTTTTTTTCCCCAGGATGCTTCCTTCAAGACAGAAACAGGTTCTCAACTGATAGGTGAAATTGCAGAGCAGGCTGAAGTACCTCTGCCAACTATTCCTTTAAAGATGAAAAATCTGCCAAGTGAGAGAGAATTTTATATCCCATCTGTCGATCTCCTCACTGCACAGGTAAAGTGCTAAAATTCAGGTAGATATAAACGAAATCACCTTGGGTTTGATGTCTAGGTAGGTAGACATTTGTAAGAGTAAACCTTCTGAGCTCAAAAAATGGCCACTCTATTTTCAGAAAGAGTATATTGCATTTTATATAGCAGAGCTGTTTTCTCAAAACTGGTATTAGGCACTGTCATTATGTGGAAGGTGTGTGTAGGACAGATTAAGATTATCAAAAAATTCAGCATTGAGTCTTTCTCTGGCCCTAACAAGGGAGTTCTTAGCTTTGCCCCTTGCTGCCTTCATTCATGCACCATATTCAATGATGTAAATATGTGTTGTGGGAAAACTGCCCCCTGAGGTTGTGTTGAGGAACAAAGTGTTATTTGTACATCAGTGGGATCTGTGCTGCTGAGTACAGATATGATTCAGTTTCAGAGCTTGCTGATGGAAACTCTGTATGTTTTTTCCTGTAGGATTTGCTGTCCTTTGAGCTGTTGGATATTAATATTGTGCAGGAATTGGAGCGAGTGCCACACAATACTCCTGTTGGTAAGGCTCCCATATTTTCTTGCTGCCTTGAGCACAGACACCTGTCCTTTGTGGTTTTCAGTCTTGGCTTCTTTTCACTTTCATATCCCCAAGGAAATAACATTCCAGATATTGAGGAATGCTGTCATTTTCTTTGCACAGCCTGTGGCAGAGTAATGCAAAGCTAGTTGTTTATTCCACCAGATTGTCTTGCAAAATAACTAAGTTTCTTCAGTCTTGAAAGAATGTCCCTTAAAAAAAATAACTTTTAAAGATGCTACCTCATGGAGGCTTACTCTTCTTTAGTGCCAACTATCTTTGCTCCCTGTGTTTTCCAGACATGACTCCATGCATGTCCCCTTTGCCACGTGACAGCCCCTTGCTGGAGAAACCTGGCTTAGGTCAGATAGAGGAGGAGAACGAGGGGAGTGGATTTAAACTAGAGCCAGGTAAGCAGTAGTCCTGAGGAGCTTGGGGGTGAGGGGAGGATATTGTCACTTCTGCACAGTCAGAAAACTTGGTGTCTGAAAGGAATTCTAACAACTGGCTTCCCCTTCTTTGGAGAAGAAAAAAAAAAGGTTTTTTGGCTCATAAACCTGGAGTCTGACCTTACATTAGTGATTATAGAGGTTGGAGCATAATATATATATATTTGGAAATAGAAATCATAGAATCACAGAATGGTTTGGGTTGGAAGGGACCTTAGAGATTATTCAGTTCCACTCGTCCTGCCATGAGCATGGACAGCTTCTCCTACCCCAGGCTGCTCCAAGCCCCATCCAACCTGGCCTTGGACACTTCCAGGGATGGGGCAGCCACAGCTTCTCTGGGCAACCTGTGCCAGGGCCTCACCACCCTCAAAAGGAAGAATTTCTGCCTGATATCTAATCTAAATATACCCTCCTCCATGTTAAAGTCATTCCCTGCTGTCCTATTACTGCCCTTGTATAAAGTCCTTTCAAATGCTTGTTTTGATTTGTCTGACCACTAGAATTGTTGGGAGAATTAATAATCTGCCCTTTGTAGACTAGGTTATATCCCAAACACTCCAGATGTGCTTCCCATACTTCTCAGTCACTCTCACATTCAACTCGAACTGAATTCAAAAATCTTTCAATTTTTAGAAAGAATTAACACAGAGAGTCAATATTAGCTGTGGCTAGTCTAAAAAAATCTTATAGTTACATTTCCTTGTGGTGGTGGTGGTGATGTTTCCCTTTCCAAGGAATGACAGAAGCTTGCCTTTCTGTGGACTCTTCTGTGGTGAAAGTGAAAGCTGAACCTGGATTGAACCAGGAGGAAGGGGAAGAAGATATGAGTGGGACTCAGTTTGTCTGTGAAACTGTAATTCGATCTCTGACCCTGGATGCTGCACCTGACCACAAGCCCCCACAAAAAACCCCCAAAGTCCTCCAGAGTAAGTACTGTCATTAGCTGCCTTCTCTGGCTTGACTCGTTTGCAGTCAGACATGAGACACAAATTGCTCATCTCAGGTGGTTGATACCATTTAATTGTTTTTCCTGATTGGTTTTATTAGACTCTTTACAAACATTGCAAGACACCTTCAGTTGCAATATGAAAAACGAAGAATCACCAATGATAAGTAGTAATTCCACTTCCAAAAAGGACGCAAAGATTCGTCAGTCAGAACCAGTGACAGAAAATTCCTGTGGTAAGTAAAACGGGCTTGAATGTAAGATAAAGCTGTAAAAAAATAATGTGTAAGAAGATCTGACACTGGTCTAGGAAACTGATCTTCATTAGATGAAGACAATCATTAGATTATCCCAATTGTGAGAATCACTACATCAGAAAATTGGTGTCAGTACTTTAACAAGCAGCTAGTTTAACTAGCTGTTTTTTAAGGAAGTGAAATTGAGACCAAAATGTTCCAGTTGGGTATTCAAGTAAGTGCTCATATGTTTTACATGCTTGGTGCCTCCATATTTTGTGCACACAGCTTGAAACGTTTCTGATCTGTTTCTAATGTATGTAATTTAGGAGCTGAAAACTACAGTTCTCTATATAGCTCTTACTCCTGTTTTTATTATAAGCATTAATACCAGCAGTGTATTTGCATAGGCTAAGCATTAAGATCTATTACTCTTTCACACTACACCCTCCCCACTACAGGGACAATTACACCATTAATGGCAGCAGCTAAGGTTTCCAGTTGTTTCTAAATCCTTGTCTCTTACAACTGGACTGATTCTGTCTCTGCTGTTCATACAAAATGGACAGTGGTTAATACTTCACTTTCTTTCCTACTAGGGGACCTTCCACTGTCTGATGAGAGCAAAAGCCCCTGTAGTGGTACTGGCAATTGTGATGAAGATGATAAAGATGATGTTCAGAGTCAGTGCTCCTCTGCTTCCTCAGAGGATTATATCATTATTCTCCCTGAGTGCTTCGACACCAGTCGGCCTTTGGGTGACTCCATGTACAGTTCAGCTCTTTCTCAGCCTGGTTTAGAAAAGACAGGAGAACCTGAAACAGTAGCAGAGAACCCAGAAGGGGGAAGCCAGCCACAGATCCAGAGGAGCAGTGATACACTGCCAACTTCCCAAACACCGGCTGCAGTACCATTAACCCCAGCGACTGTGGACAGTTTACCCCAGGCACAAAGGTATGATCTGGGGACAAGAACAAAATGGTGATGCTGGTATTGCTGTAGAGTCTGCAAGATCTAGTACTTTCCAGACAGGAATTGTTGTAACAAAAGTTTATTGTATACTCAAGTAAATGTTTTTAAATTCTGCAGCTTTTTATAGAGCCTGTACTCAATGATTTAGGTGAGTGCAAGAGTGAGAGAGAAGGGAGCATGTGAAGTTTTCTGTTATTACTTATGTGTGTACATGTAGAATAAAAGTAGTGATGTTTTTGCCTTTTGTTCTCAGGAATCTTTCATCTCTTCAGAGTTCTATCTTCCAAGAACCAAACATACCAGCTTCAGAGAATATCTCTTCTGCTCCTCATGATCAAATACAAAGAGAAGGTATTGACAATATTTAATGAAGGGTGCAGATTATTCTTATCACCTATTCCATATGCCTAGTATTGAATTTGATGTCTCATTTCTCTTGAGGAGAGCAGAAATCTACCAAGTAAAGATTTTAGTTTCTCGCTGGGTGTTGAACTTCTGCTATATGGATGTTGCAAATAAAGAAATAATTGGCTTGGGGGATCAGTTTAGAGCATCTATTAAAGGAAATTGTAAGAGGGTACTCAAAAGTACTTACAGGCATCTGGAAAATTACCTTGCTCTGGAATTAATGAGCTATGTATTTAAGCTGCTGTTACAGTCACTGAGACAGCAGTTCCTCTTGTGTTAAACACCACTGATGAATCAGTCATATGGTTCTGAAAATCTTCTGACTGTGTTCACAACAGTGAGAATCCTGGACACCTGGTCTGCATAAATAAACTTGGAGTATTGCTGTTGTACTGAGACACACTTTTCTTTGTTTATTATGTGTTGCGTTTCTCCAGCTTGTTTGTCATTAACTGGACACGTTGACATTTTTTCTTCCTCTTCCAGAACCCAGTGGTGAAGATAATCATGGGCCAGGATCTTCTGCGTTTCTCACTAAGTTTTCAGAATACCCGAGGTAATGAAGCTGAACCTGTGACTTCACAAACACTGAGAACTGTTCAATTAGACACATAGGAAAAAGCCCTGGCCTATAGATTTCATGTAGTCATTAATTTGGAGAGAGGCCTCCCTTCCCAAAGCAAACATGCTATGTTTTCATAAGATCTTGGTTTCTTGGGCACAAATGGAAAGGATGCAGAACTGGCAAGCCAAAGTTAATGAAGAGCTCAAGTTGAATGCTTCTAAAATTGTGGTTGTTTTTTTTTTCTGGAAAACCTCAATGTTCTTAGAATGGGGATTTTACAAGTTTGCTATAAAGTTGTCTTAAAATACTGAAACTGGAGAAGTAAGTCAAAACATTGAGTAGAATATTAAGTAACTTAAATATTAATAGAAAACAAATAGAAGTTACCCTACCCTGAGTGGATATGTCAGTGCACAGCTTTCGTGTAGGTATGCTCTCTTCTAGATGAGAACACTAAACTCTTTACAAAAGGTCTCATCATGGAAGGCATACACCCACGATTTAATAGAAAATGTCAAGAAAAAGGAATGAGCTTCTTGTATAGCTCAGTTCCCAAACACTGCTGATTCCTTTGGATCATAGGCTGTTGTCTCCAACAGGCAGTGACTTGCACTTCACTGAAACAAACCCTTGGCTCTCCTGACCCTAAAGCAGCACCTGGTCTCTTCACAGGTACCCTCAAGGAAGCAGCATTGCAGGAGAACTCGTGAAAGGAGCTTTGTCAGTTGCTGCTTCTGCCTACAAAGCATTATTTGCTGGACCACCCATTATTGAACAGGTGAATGTCTTTCCTGTGTGCTCTGTGAGTTTTGTAGAGTGACGACCTTGAATTTATAGGTGTATGTTTTTTAAGTGTATTCTATATTGGAGTTAATGTAAGAGTACAGTATTAAGTTTGGCGTCCTGTGGGCCTGATATTTCTGGGTCTGAGAAATTTTTCCTTGGGAAAAAGTTAGCAGCTGCTAGCAGGCTAAAATCTCTCAGATGCAGAACTATCAGGCCCACACTGTCCCTTTGAGGTTTGCTGCTCTCAGCAGACTGGGAAATCCATGCTGTAGGGATGGAAGCATGTCTCTTGTAGCATCATGTAAGAGTAGTAACTCACCTTTGTAAGTGAGCAGTGAAAGGGATTGTAAATGGCTTAAATGAGGCCAGAAGAGCCTCTGTGCCTCAGTTTGATTCTAGTATAATGCAGGGCCCCTGGTTCAAATGGCAAAAACTAAATTACCTTTTTGAACTGGTCTTACTGTCTTTTGTTTTCAGCAGCCTGCAGCTCCAGAAGAGCAGACTGCAGCTCTGCTGTCCAGCCTGTGTGAGATGGGATTCTGTGACAGGCAGTTAAACTTGCGCCTGCTGAAGAAACACAACAATAACATGATTGAAGTGGTAACTGAATTGCTTCGTATCAGTAACAGAGACTGGTGCAGTAGGTGCTGAACCTGCCTGGTGGAGAGAGGAATAGTCTTCATTAAGTAAACTCTAATTAAAGATTGTAAGAGTAGCAGGCTGCTCCTCAGCTGCTCTCTGTTTGGAGGTTTGACTTAAAACTTCGGCTTCTCTTTGAGCATTTGACTTCTTTTTTTTGACCCTCATGGAAATGTCAAACAACCCTTGTGGCATCTCTTGAAGTGGATACCAGAATTTCAGTTATTATTTGAACCTCATAGTTAAATGAGTAGTCTTTAAATCTCTAATTTCAGATCAAATCCTTTTGCCAGGGAATCATGTAGAACTAAACTTTGTATGCACATGAGAACTTCCCATTTTGTTGTGTATACACTTTTTTTCTTAGGCAGCTAAAATTTTTTTGTTGGCTTAATTAGCTTTGGAATAGAAAAAAGTGTAAAATGCTGCTGTAAAATGTAGTCCTGCTTAATTTACAAGAGATGCCTGAAACTAGGAGCTTTTTTGTTTCTTCTGAGGATTTAGTAATTGGTTTTCCAGTGTGTAATAGTAAAGTGACAAATTTAAATCCTACAAATTTTTCCAAGAAAAATAACTTACTCATAGAAGAAAGCCATCTTGAATCATCAAACGACTTTTGGAAAGTCTAAAAGTGTAACTGCAGTTCAGTTGATGAATACCAGTGAAGTTGTTGCTTGTTGTAGCAGAATGAAGCAGGAGAATTACCACCAGCAATTGAACCAGTAATGATAGACCAGATCTCTAACACTAGAAGTATAACCTGTATAAAATATTTGCTAAAAACAGAGTGTAAGGGTAGGAAAGGCTTTTCTAGGAATCTTTACCAGCTCTTTGTAAAAATATTAAAAATTTGACCATTACTTTTTTCACTATAGTACTAACATTTTACTCTGTTAATAGCACATTAAAAATGCAAGAATGTGTAGGAACCCAGACCTAAACTGGAGTACAAATTTTGGTAATGTTTAGGAATGGAAAGGATGCTTGAAGCAGGGATCACATAACTTTACATTAGAGTTTGAAAAATGCATTAACTTAAGCACTTTCAAATGTATTGTCTCCTCTGATGGTTTTAGCTGGTCCTGTGTTTCCATAGCCACATCTGTAGAACTCATTTTTCTCATAAGATTTTTAGATGCCTATATTTAATTTGGAGATCTAAGAATTCCCTACAAAACATGCTGAGAGATTTGATTCTGAGGAAGGACAGAAATGAGCACCAGACACTGCTGTGCAGTGGGATATCCATAGATAACTCCTCAGAGTTTAGTCCCTCAGCAGATGACAGTGTTGGCTATGTTCTTACTTTCAAGTAAACATTTTTCTTTGTTGCAATAAGAGACCATTGATTCTTAAATATTTTATATTACTCCTGCTTCAAACTAGTGTTCTGTTTTGTCACTGTATAGCTGAAGCAGTGTCAGTATTGTGGCTGACCAGGTTATCAGTAATTTTTTTAAAGACTTAATACCCATAGAGATAAAATACCATTAAAATAGCTCAAGAAAACAAATGTATCATACCACTTCTGTTTTAAACCTATTTTTATAGATTGTGGAAGATATACTCTTAAATGTTTATTTTGAAATACAGTAGAAGTATTTTGCCGTGTTTCCCATCTCTCTGTACACCAGTATAACTGTGTGCTGTGGACCAGTTAAAGTTCTGTAACTTCCCACCTTAACTTGGGTGTGTTGTTTTGAGTATATTTTGAGTTATGCCAACTCTAGAACAAGGAGGAAAGGATGTGCAATGCAGAAGCTGATGACACTGAAGCATAGTGTGGTTATTTGCTGTGGTTTGTCTGGCCCAGCAGGACCCACGTTCACCATGTGTACCTTTGTACTTGGAATATTCCTGTGTTCTATAACTGACAAAACTAAAACATTGGAGGAGGAACACTTGATTGCAGATTGAAATGGCAAGTGTGAGATGCTGTTCTCTTTAGGTTACTTTTTACTAGAGTTTAGATGCTGTATGCTCAGGCTTAAGATATATTTCTGTTGGCTTTGTATATTTTGTTAATGGATGCATGATATAATTTATAATATATTCTATAGAGCACATGTGACTTCTGTATCTTATTTCGGGCAAGCGCGGCTCTCTGGGGCTGGGAGGTCGGGATGGGGTTCCCAGCCCTGCTCCTGCCGCGGGATCTGGACCAGCACGGGCGGGGGGGCACCGCACCCGTCTGTTCCCCTGCCCTGGCCCTCCCTCGCCACTGCCACGAGCACTCGGCTCCTTCGGCCGTGCCCAGGGTGAGCAGGGGGTGAGCAGGGCGGGTCTGAGGGGCCGGGGACAGAAGCTGGCCCTGCGCTGAGCCTTCTCCTCCCGCACGGCCCGGGCTGCGCTCCCCGCGCCGCTCTGCTCCGTACCTGGTGTGTGACCCCCAATGCACCGCTCGGGATTACCCTCAGCTCGTCGGCCTTGGCTGCGCACGCCTTTCCGCTTTGCCTGAGGAAAGCCTTTCTTTACACGGCCGCACCGATTGGCCCAGGCTTGCAGCCCATCGCGGCTCCGAGCGCAGCGATCCCGCCCNGGCCATGGCGGAGCTGGCGGCGGCCGAGGAGCTCGCCAAGCTCGAGTACCTGTCGCTGGTGTCCAAGGTCTGCACCGAGCTCGACAACCACCTGGGCATCAACGACAAGGACCTGGGTAAGCGGGGTGGGCGCGGCTTTGGGGCAGCTCCGGGGCGCTCCCGGACACGGCGGCCGCTGAGCATCGCGGTCCCGGCCGGAGGCAGCTAGCCGAGGGCCGCGGTTGCGCTTTCCGTGGAGCCGGATGCGTTTTGTGAAGGTGCTTTTCGAATTTCGACGTCAAAACCCGTTATTTGCCTTCAAAAAAACCCAAAACCGAAAAAAAAAAACCAAAACAAATCCCCGGAAACTTGTGAGGGAGCTGAGGGGAAGCTCCCGCGGGCCTGCAGCAGCCACAGGGGCCTGGGTGGTCCCCGCACCGCCGGAGCAGCTCTTGGCCCCACGTACTCGCCTTACTCTGCTTTTACTTACTTACTTCAGTTCACTTTTTGCTTTTTCCTCGCAGCCGAGTTTGTGATAAGCCTTGCCGAAAAAAATACCACGTTTGACACATTTAAAGCGATTCTTCAGAAGAATGGCGCTGAGTTCACTGTAAGTGACACCTAAACGTTATTTTTGTGTTATTTTTATTGTGCTATATTTTATAGAGCTTTCTGTTACTTAAGAGAGAGCTGTGAGGAGGAGTTATTGGTTTCCTTCAATTGGAAAACTGCATACTAATTAGCTTCTGGTATTCCTGATTCCCCTGCCTTCCCCTCCCTCATATTTTTTAAAACTTTTGTAGTCTTTGAAAAGCATTTTCCTGAGGGCTGAAACTGCTTATTGTTACATTGAGCATATACAATATGGAAGAAACAACTTTTCATAAAGGCAGATGTTGTTGTGAGTGTTCTTATGATGCTTATATGCTGTGTATATTGATTCCTCAGGAATAACTGTAGTTGGATTAAATAGGTGATTTTAAATGATTAGCAAAAAAGTCACTTAGATGAAATTATCGTAATTATTTTTGGGTTCAATTTATGCCTTTTTAGGACGTACACAAACTCCAGTGATAGTTTTTAAAAATCAACCTGCATCTTCAGAATTGAGGGTTTTCATCCTGCTAATCAACCCTCCCTTGTGCATTCTAATAATGAAAGCGTTGCAGTCATTTCTTTAAGTATTATTGATTTTTTTTTTTCCAGGATTCCCTCATTAGTAACTTGCTGCGTCTCATACAGACAATGCGGCCTCCACCGAAAGCATCCACGAGCAAAGGTACGTGGAACCATGGCTCAGAGTTTGGGGAGACTGATGCAGTTACTGTTTTAGTCTTGTAAGGCAAACCCCACTGCACCACACATCCTGCTGTTGTTATTCTGAGTGTGCTGCTCTGAGTATTCAGTCTTTCACATATTCACTAATAATCAGAATTTTGTTTGAGGGAAGATATCACAGTATTCCTTGAATTGAATCTCTTTAAAAGCTGTGTCAAGCTTTGCATTCAGATGAAAATTTAACTTTATAGTCAATTATAGAAAAATCAAGAGTGAATTGTTGTAGCAGTTCTAAGTTTTATGTTTCATTGTGCTTTTTTTTTTTTTCCCTTAATCTCAAAATCAGAGGCAGTTGTCAAACCCAAATCAGAGAAAGAGAAGTTGAGAGAATTGTATCCAGCCCTTTGCAGGCCAGATAATCCCAACATCAGGGTAAGGTGGTCATTTCAGACTTCTTTTGTGACTGTGTGAAAACTTTTTATTTTTTTTTTCACCAGTTAGTTTCAACCTTTTTTCTCTGTCTAATGCATGGATAAATGTGAACTATGAGAATTGAAATGTGGAAGAGGTAGAAGGCTGGTGTTACTGCACATTGTTGCAAAGAATAGCTGCTAGCAATTGCCTTGCTGATAGTGTTTTGCAGAATATGTGGAGGATGGGACTCTTGTGACATGAAATTTGTAGCCTGGCCTTCCTTACATAATTTTCAAAGTAACAATGTGTTACAAACTAATGAAAAAATGTTGGATGTTCAGATGCTGTGCGAGGCTTGCATTTTGTATTTCTGTAATGATTTGGGCATTGAGATGGAACTTTCTCTTGTATAAAAGCAGAATTGTCTCAATATTGTGGCCAAATAGGGAGAGTGCTTTATTAACTTTTTTCTTTATCAAATATTGATTCTTGCAATCACGTATTACTTTTTCTCTTTATCGCATATTTAGTCTTGCATTCTTTCTAAATAGATGAATGTATGATGATAATTCTGTAGATCAATTCTTTGTGACAGGCTCTTTATCAGCTCTTTTGCAGAAAGGGGCAACAATTTTCTGTTCTTGCAGAATATGCTGGATGAAGATGATGTGAAAGTGGCAGCTGATGCCCTGAAAGAACTCGAAGCCCTGATGCCTAGTGCAGACAAGCAGGGCAAGCAGAGGAGCAGTGACCATCGGTAGGTGCCTTGTGTGTCTGGGGGGAAGATCTTGGCTGCTGTCAATGCCTGAGGTGGAAATTCACTGCAAAGGTGTAATTTGTTGTTTGTTAGGGCCAAGAAAAGGAAGAAGAGCCGAAGCCGTAGCAGGGAGAGGAAACGAAGGCACAGATCTCGCTCCAGGTCTCGTTCCAGGACTTGGGATAGGAACAGGGGAAAATCCAGATACCGGTCAAGGAGCAGAAGTTGGAGTCCCAGTAAGGACCGCAAAGATCGGGAAAAGTACTTTGAAAAGAGCCATGAGAGGTGGAGAGACAAGCACATAGACCGTCCACCAGCTGAGGAGCCTTCCATCGGGGACATCTACAACGGCAAAGTCACCAGCATCATGCAGTTTGGGTGCTTTGTGCAGCTGGAAGGACTAAGGTACCCTTTGATGTTTACAATAGATCTGGTACTATTTCAGCTGAGTTGTCTTTTCTGCTAGTACCTTAAAGATATGATGAGGCTACCAGCAGATATTCTGGATTTTGAAGGACTGTTTCAGGAAAATAAATTTGAAAGCAGAGAATAATAAAATTCTCATTACAAAAACTAGTTTGTGAACATACACTATCTGTTGGCAGCAAAATATTTTAATATGGATTCTGAGTGATCTGAAGGGCTGTCAGTAATAATGTGCTCCTCTCATGCCCCTCTGTTTCACTCCCAGGAAACGTTGGGAAGGCTTGGTCCACATCTCCGAGCTGCGAAGAGAAGGACGAGTTGCCAATGTTGCTGATGTTGTGAGCAAAGGGCAAAGAGTGAAAGTCAAAGTGTTGTCTTTTACTGGATCCAAAACCAGCCTGAGCATGAAGGTACAGAAGTGCTAAAATTCTTAAAATGATACCTCTTTTTGCTGTTTTCCAGTCTTTTTGATGGAAACTAATACATAACCATTCAATTAGGAGTTAAAAACTGAGTCACTGATATGTATTTAAGTGGCCTATTACTTTATACTCATTTTCTCTAGGTTCTTAGTTTTGATGGAGTGTTCCTAACAATTTTTTGGCTTGACATGATGTCAAAGAGGCAAGGCAAGGCAAACCTCAAGCTGTTGCTGTTTGTCTTCCTTTTTCAGTAGGAGAGAAACTTTCCATTTTAAACTAAAACATTGCTATTGCCAGAGCAGAGTAGAGTTTGAGGATGTTCTTACCCAGCAATACCAGTTGAAAAAACCCAAAAAGCTTACAAAAGAGCATTTTCTGTGAATGGGCATTAGAAAGCACCAGAGTTAATAGATAAGGGGAAGTGTAGAGCAGATTGATTAATTTATCCATCTAATGTAGGATGTTGATCAAGACACTGGGGAAGACTTGAACCCAAACCGTAGAAGGAACCTGGTTGGAGAAACCAATGAAGAAACCTCCATGAGGAACCCAGACAGACCCAGCCACTTGTCCCTGGTGAACGCCCCCGAGGTGGAGGACGACAGCCTGGAACGGAAACGCCTCACCCGCATCTCAGACCCGGAGAAGTGGGAGATAAAACAGGTGTGTGCTGCATTCAGGGAAATAGGATGTCAGGCAATCAAGTTGCCAGGGAGTTTAATGAACTAGGATACAGCTCCTGGATTGTGTAACTTACTTCTTAACTCTGAATTGCTGTTTTCTGATTTGGGACTGTTTTGGTGCTGTTTGGAGTAACAAAAGGATGTTTGGTCGGAGGCTGGGTGAGCTGGGGAGAGGTGTGCCAGGATACAGAACCATTCCTTTGTTCCTGTTTTACAGGAATGGGGTTAGAACTGAGTCATAGGCACGAGTTGTGTTCATTCATGGGGACATACTCATGTTGTATTCATTCTGTTCCCAGATGATTGCAGCTAATGTGCTCTCCAAGGAAGAGTTTCCTGACTTTGATGAGGAGACTGGGATTCTTCCTAAAGTTGATGATGAAGAAGGTAGTATTTCCTGTAGTCTGTTGTTGTAAATTCCTTGTCTTTCTCCATGAATTTTGATTCAAACAGATATTGATGACAGAAGTAACTATAAAGCATCTCATAATTTGCTGTCATCTTGTACATTTGGAGCTAGAGTTCCTCTGGCTGTATTATTAGTGGCATTTGGATGTGCCCTGTCTGTGCATTTTTATTTGCAGTGTTTTCACTTTTAAAGCTCTTAAGTGCCTTATAATCAAGAATACACAGGAAGCATTATTTGGAGAGGCACTTTTATGTACCTGAAAGATGTTTGTGTAACAATTGTCACTTGTGAATTTTAGATGAGGATCTTGAGATTGAGCTTGTTGAAGAAGAGCCACCATTTCTTCGAGGTCACACTAAACAGAGCATGGATATGAGTCCCATTAAAATAGTAAAGGTAAGAGATTTCCAGGGCTAAAACAAATATAGTTGATTAAATTAAATAAATATTTGGCAATTTAGCAACCAGTTTCCTGCACATTATGGAGAGCCCTGAAAAACATAACCACTGAACTGAAGCTCCTTCCAAATAAAGCTGGGTTCTAACTTAACTGGTGACTGTGAAGTGGAATAATGGAACTGAAATGCCATTTTACATAGAGGTGTTAGAACAAAATTTCTCTGTTCTGCTTTTTCTCTTCAAAGTAGAAGATAGTAAAGAAATACTTTTTCGTTGGTTGTGCCGACAGTCCTTCTGACTGGGCAGTGTAAGGATGCTCCATATTAATTATGACTATGAAAGTTCATGAGGCTGGCCTGATGGAAATACCCTGGAGATCTAATAAACAAAATTTAACATGTTTAAAGCATTTTAAAAAGATTCTTCTAAAGGACAGTGACAACAGAGAGATAATTGAAGGTGAAGGAATGGTAGTGCTTGAAGTCTTTTCTTCTTGCTCTCCAGAATCCAGATGGTTCCTTGTCCCAGGCTGCGATGATGCAAAGTGCTTTGGCTAAAGAGAGGCGAGAACTTAAACAAGCCCAGAGGGAAGCAGAGATGGATTCCATCCCCATGGGCCTCAACACACACTGGGTGGATCCTCTCCCTGATGGTATGTCTGAGCACTGGTAAATTGTGCCTTTTTTGTGCTACTTGAGCAAAACCCAGGAGAAATGTCTTGATACTGTGTTTGTCTGCCACACTTCAAAAGTGAGTCAAAGAAAAAATGCATTTCCACTGAAATGGAAGTAGGAATGTCAAGGGAAGTGTCAAGTGGGGCTATACATGTAGGAACTTAAAAAACATTTAATCACACAGAATAGAAGGCCTGGATGATGGAGCAGTCGGAGCAGGGTCATCAAGGTCTGTGCTGTGTGAATCTGGATGTAATGATGAAATTGTTTCTTTTCCAGTGGATGGAAGACAGATAGCTGCAAACATGAGAGGTATTGGGATGATGCCAAATGATATCCCAGAGTGGAAGAAACATGCATTTGGTGGCAACAAAGCTTCTTATGGTAAGAAGACACAGCTTTCCATCATTGAACAGAGAGAGAGTCTCCCAATCTTCAGACTGAAGGAGCAGCTGATAAAAGTAAGACTCTTCAAAAGGCATTCTGGTTTGAGCAAGCAGTAATTTAAAATAAATAGTCTTGGTTTAGCTTTTCGACAGGTGAATTGCCAGCTGATAAATTTAAGTGCAGAACTTTAGTTCACAATCTGTATTTTGAAATATTTTATATATATCTGTCTACTTTAATGAAAGTCCAGATATTTATTGATGTAAGTCAGTATTGATACTAAGATTGTGTGAGCCAGGGATAAGTCAGATGAGCAGTTAAACAAGTTGCTGACTTGATCAGTAGGAATACTTACATGATTTTTGGTCTGGGTCAATTGAAGCAAAAGCAAGAGCTGTTTAATCTAGTCCCAGATAGCCCATACTGATTTTGTTTGATGTGTTTTGGTTTTTTAAAAATTGTGACAATTGTATGTTTTCTGACCTTTTCTAGGCTGTGCATGACAACCAGATTCTGATTGTTATTGGAGAAACAGGATCTGGGAAAACAACCCAAATTACCCAATACCTGGCTGAGGCAGGATATACCTCAAGAGGAAAGATTGGATGTACTCAGCCTCGCAGAGTGGCTGCAATGTCTGTTGCAAAGAGGGTGTCAGAGGAATTTGGTTGCTGCTTGGGACAAGAGGTGAATTTCCATGTTAAAGAACATGCCAAGATAAGCATGAAGAAAAGTAGGAAAAATCAATAGTGGAAAAATCAATAATGTCCATGTGTCTATTCCTTTGTAGGCTGTAAAGTGAGTTTGTGGAATAATCAAAATGGGAATTAATGAGGCTGATAAATGTGTAACTTCTGTTTCTGTGCAACTCTTCCTTCCAGGTTGGCTACACCATTCGGTTTGAAGACTGCACCAGCCCTGAGACTGTCATCAAATACATGACAGATGGCATGTTACTGAGAGAGTGCCTGATAGACCCAGATCTGACCCAGTATGCCATTATCATGCTGGATGAGGCCCATGAGAGGACCATACATACAGATGTGCTCTTTGGGCTCCTAAAGAAGGTAATGGAGCACTGGATTTTTACTGCTTTCAGTGTTCTCTGTGTGGGTAGGAGAAGTGAAAAGCAAAGTTAAAGTCACACAGTTTCATACATGTGCTTGAGGAGCAAATGCTCTTAAGGGTTTAGGGTCTGAATCTTGGTGAAATGAGCCTCTGTGGGAAGGCAGAGCAAGCAAAATGCAGCAGAAGCAATGAGAATTTGCCATCCTGGATGTTCAGGATGGTGGATGAACAGGGGAGTGTTCTTGCTTTGCTCATCCTTCTCTGCCAAAAGCTTTCTTGTGATAATACTGCTAAGAGAGGCTTCAAATGGGACCTCAGTGGTCAATTTTCTGAAATTCTGGGTGCTGGGATGAGCTGCCCCTCTCCTCAGACATTAAAACACCTTGTATTACTGGTTGTATTTGTCTAACTTCAGTCACATGCCATAGTTTTATAGTTCCAAGGGCAATAAATGACTTGAGAACTTTGTCCTCCTGCAGACAGTGCAGAAACGGCAGGACATGAAGTTGATAGTGACATCAGCAACGCTGGATGCTGTGAAATTCTCTCAGTATTTCTATGAAGCACCAATCTTCACAATTCCTGGCAGAACATACCCAGTAGAAAATCTGTATACAAAAGAGCCAGAGATAGATTATTTGGATGCCAGTCTGATTACAGTAATGCAGATCCATTTAACAGAGCCACCAGGTGAGTAGAGAATGGTCTTGGGTTATTGGTGGTTTAAAGACCTTTGAGCAAGGCCTTTCTGTAACTCATGGATCATGTTAGTAAAGTGGGCAAAATGCTGTCAGGACTGTTCTTTCTTCTTTGCAAATACAGTGACTAAAATGCTGAAAAAGTTGGGTGAAAGACTGAAGTCTGTTGCCTCTGGCTGAGTTACTGCTCAGGGGTTACCAGAAGTTGGGGATCCTCATCAATGAAAAAGATAAAAGGAATGGAAATAGGGTGATGCAGCAGTTGTACTAAACAGAACTGATTTTGTGGATGTTTTCATTTACTTCCTGTGTAGGTGACATTTTGGTCTTTCTAACTGGCCAAGAAGAGATTGACACTGCCTGTGAAATCCTCTATGAGAGGATGAAGTCTCTGGGACCTGATGTTCCAGAGTTAATTATCCTACCAGTATATTCAGCTTTGCCCAGTGAAATGCAGACCAGGATCTTTGACCCAGCCCCACCAGGGAGCAGAAAGGTAATTCCATCTATGTGCCCTTTCATCTTCTGCTGATACATTTTAATAGTGGGGTGTATTACACTGCTGAAAGAATACAATTTTTGGAGAAAATATGATTTACACCTTAGAGCATATTTTTGGTTATATACATGTCAGGTTATCTAAGCCTTTGAAAACGTGTATAAAAACATCTGGTGTAGCAAACCTCTGTGCGGAATGTTCTTGGTGTGTTATTTAATGCTGTCTTTAAACGATATTAACTGCACTTAATGTAAAAATCTAAAATCTAAATGCAGGTCCTGTAGGATTTCCTTACCAAGCAGCTAGTGAATATCTAGGGATACTTTCTCAGGGAGATTTTTCTGTAAATACAGGCTGTGCCTGAGTGATAGGTAAAAAATCTCCCTGAAGTCAGTGCAGTCTGCTTACAAGCTCTCTCTTGCTTTTTATTGTGGATTTTATAATGCTCTTTTCCCTTTTTGCCCGAACTTTAAACAAAGGCAGATTCTTAAAACATGTCCATCTTTGTAGATAACATCTCCTCTTTCCTGTGAACACACTTCTGCTTTCAACATTAAAGGACAGTGGTGATATTTAGAATTACACCAGTGTATTATACATTTATAATTATACCAATGGATTATACATTTATAATTATACCAATGGATTATACATTTATAATTATACCAATGGATGAAGTTGAGTGGTGAGGTTGGCTTGGCAGACACAGAACTGGTGCTGACTCAAACTGTGATTTGCAGGTTGTCATTGCCACCAACATTGCAGAGACATCTTTGACTATTGATGGAATATATTATGTGGTTGATCCTGGCTTTGTGAAGCAGAAAGTTTATAACTCCAAGACTGGAATTGACCAGCTGGTGGTGACACCCATTTCCCAGGTAGATATTCTGTGTTTGGCTCTCCCCATGGGTGTTGTGTATGTTGCCAATGTGGCATCCAGGCACACGTGAGCAAAATGAGGCAATGATGAAACCACATTTTTGGCAGCTCTGTGAGGCTCCTTGAGGCTGTGCCTACAGAGTATGTACTTCCCTGTGTTGTATTGGAAACCTTTCTATCAATACAAGTAAAATGGTGAATAACCATTTATTTCCACTTGCTTTCACCTGTTACAATTTGTAGCTGTTCACTGAGATGCCTTGTTATCTTTAGGCTCAAGCCAAGCAGCGTGCAGGAAGGGCTGGGAGGACAGGCCCAGGAAAATGCTACAGGTTATACACAGAACGTGCATATAGGGATGAGATGCTAACCACCAATGTGCCTGAAATCCAGAGAACAAATTTGGCCAGCACAGTGCTCTCACTGAAGGTAGGTATTTCACCAGCTTATAGCAAAACAGCATGTTAAGTGTTTCAATAGATGACTCTCTGCCTTTGAGTCTCAGGAAGTAGTGCTGTAATTTCAGATCCTTCTAGTGAACAGAGGTATTTTGGAAAGGAGATTTCAACAAAAGCAATTGTTAGGCATTGGGCTTGCTCCTATGCTTTTCTGTTGAGGATTGTTCTGTTGGATATCCAGCTAAATTATGAGTTTCAGCTGCACAGAACAGTTAATTGCAGGATGTGGGAGAAACAGAAATCTCAAGAGCAGCAGCATTTCCTATGTGGGGTGCTTTATATTGGTAACAGATGAGACACATTGTTTTAGAGTGGGTTTAGAGGTGCAAACTTGGGCATGTGTAAGGGTCCCACTGGACGTCTGTGAACTGGATTAACCCAGTCACAGCTGGGTAAACTACTGCCATTCCCCTTTCTGGGAACATACATAACGTCCTGTGGAGCTGTCAGGCCACACTGTTACAAGACAGGAAGTCTTCAAAAGCAGCATTTAGCTTTTATTTCTCCTCAACTGAATCATCTTGCTTTTGAGGGATGTCTGGAACAGTACCAAAGGAACAGACCAGAAAGCTGAGTAGTGCAGGAATGCCGTGGGCCAGTGCTCATTATTTCAAGTGCAGGAAGGCAGCTGTGTGTTCATGGCTGCACCTGCAGTCAGGATAAGGACATGAGGCCAGGGTTGCCTGCAGTGTTGTAGTGCCTCACTGTTTGATGTTGTATCTCTGGATGGAGTTTGTTGTCTTCCTTCTCAGTGTTTTAACTTGGCTTTTCTCCAATCCCTCCCAGGCTATGGGCATCAACGATTTGCTGTCCTTTGACTTTATGGATGCTCCCCCCATGGAAACTCTGATAACTGCCATGGAGCAGCTCTACACCCTGGGAGCTCTGGATGATGAGGGGCTGCTCACTCGGCTTGGGCGCAGGGTAGGCAAAATAAAATACCTCTTACCACTGCCTGGGTTGCCAATATTCAGGGAATGACATGAGAGCAGTCATGGCAGGCCTTGCCATTGTTGGTTTCATTTTGCTGTCACTCTCTTGTGGTTTTTTGGTAGCTTTTAATTTACCACAGTTACATACCTTCTGCTTTTTAAGGAGCATCTAGTGTTTCTCTTTATTCATAAGTTTACATTTATTGGTGTCTAAAAACTTCCTGTGAGTATTGGGATATTCTTGTGATAGTGAGTACAGACAAATAATTTGCTTCATGTTGAATAAAGTTATTCTGGGTCAAGCAAACCTCTTTGGAAAGTAAATATGCAAGAAAGGGCATTGCTTTCTCTTGCACTGAGAAGACTCAGGATTTTTCACTGAATGCCCTGAAATGTTTCTTGCAGATGGCAGAATTCCCCTTGGAGCCTATGCTGTGTAAGATGCTGATCATGTCTGTGCATCTGGGGTGCAGTGAGGAGATGCTGACCATTGTCTCCATGCTGTCTGTGCAGAATGTGTTCTACAGGCCAAAGGTGAGGAACTGAGCCAAGAGGCAGCAGTGTTACAGTCTGGGTGGGTTTGGTGGGAATGCCTCAGGGCTTAAGAGTGAGCATATTTGCCAAAAGAAACCTCTGATTTGGTCAGACCATTTGCTTGTGCATTACCTGTCTGATAAGGGCCTGTAGCTGTGCTCTTGGTGGTTTCCTTGCAGATGGGCAGGTAGAATGGAAAAGTCCTACAATCACTCTTGCATTTCCCAACAAACACATACAGCCTAAACCAAGTCAGTCCCAGCTCTGGAGTTCAGATTGCCTTTGCATTTTCCAATACACAGAAAGTATTTCTTCATGGCACCTCTATCCTGTGCTGCTTGCTTTTAACTCAGTAAACAGCAGGCTCTGCTGTGGTGGGATCAGATTTGTCTTGGATCCATTACTTTTTCTGCAGGGCAGTCTGTTAACTTCAGTTTTGATTTATATAAATGCAGTATGTGATTAATGTTTTATGTGCAGATGGGAGAAGTGAAGAGAGGTGTGTGGATCACCAAGTTCAAACCTACTGCTTCAGCACATTTCTTGATGGTTGACTGAAGTTATTTCTAGAGCAGTAAGAAAAACAGTTAGTGCAGTGTGTGCATATGCTTCTTGCAGTATAAATGAGCCATTTACTTTGAAGTGTTCTTTCAAAAATAGGAACTGAAATTGAACAAAATGTTTTGTGTTGTCTTAATCTTGTATCTTGTGTTCCATGATAGGTTTAAAATGTCATGCTATGAATGACAGGGAGCTTCTGTCTTTTGTATTGTCCAGGGATTTTCTCTATGGTGTAGATACTTGATTGATGTATGTTTTATATATGTCAGGATAAACAAGCCCTTGCTGATCAAAAGAAAGCCAAGTTCCATCAAACAGAAGGTGACCACCTCACGCTGCTGGCTGTGTACAATTCCTGGAAGAATAACAAGTTTTCAAATCCCTGGTGCTATGAAAATTTTATCCAGGCCCGATCCTTACGCCGGGCACAGGACATTCGCAAGCAGATGTTGGGCATCATGGACAGGTGAGCATGTCCAGGAGGACAAATACTGACTTTGTGTCTTACTCTTCTCACATTGTAATAGCTAAACAAAATTTGCTAAACTGATCTTGGTATCTTCATCCAAATCTGGAGAGCTCTAATCTTTTTCTCTCTTATGTGACAGGCACAAGCTGGATGTGGTGTCCTGTGGGAAGGCAACAGTTCGGGTCCAGAAGGCCATTTGCAGCGGCTTCTTCCGAAATGCAGCCAAGAAGGATCCCCAGGAGGGCTATCGGACACTCATTGACCAGCAAGTTGTCTACATCCACCCATCCAGTGCTCTCTTCAACAGGCAGCCTGAATGGTAAGGAAGGCAATAGCATGCAATTTCCTCTTTCTCTCCAGCCTTTATAACAGAGAAAGTTGTGGTGTGTGCTGTTTGTGGAGTACAGACCTCAGCAGAGGCTGCTGATTCCTTAGCAATGAGCAGACTGAGAAAAGCTTCAAGTCTACTTTTGTCTCTTTCTGCTGCTAAACTTAGTGCCTGTGTAGAGATGAGACTGACTTTTGGAGCCAAGGCCAGGCCTGAAGTTTGCAGCTGTGTGTTTCTTTTTTGTGGAAGTGAGTTCAAAACACTGAGTGTTGAAGAGGGAGAGAGCATTGTTGTAAATGGGATGAAGGAATTCTGTGCTGAAGAGTAGTTGTGAAGTAGGAGGGGGGAATGTAAGGATAGTTCTTCTGGAGCTTAAAAAGAGCAAGCTTAGCTACTCCAGCCCTTGTCTTGTTGCTTATTGTTTGAAAAAACTGATTTCCAGAATTGCTGTTCCTTTCCCAGGGTGGTGTATCACGAACTGGTGCTGACCACCAAGGAATACATGCGGGAGGTGACCACCATCGACCCTCGCTGGCTGGTGGAGTTTGCCCCAGCTTTCTTCAAGGTCTCTGACCCAACCAAGCTGAGCAAGCAGAAGAAGCAGCAGAGGCTGGAGCCCCTCTACAACCGCTACGAGGAGCCCAACGCCTGGAGGATCTCGCGTGCGTTCCGGCGGCGATGAGCTCGGCTCCCTCCTGGACTCTGGCTGCTCTCATCTTGGTGGCACTGGGACTTCAGCACTGCTGCCAGTGTCCTGGGAGACAGACATTCCCATAAAGCTCACCTGGGCAATGCTCAGGGAGTCAGCCTTGGCACAACAGGAGCTCAGGGGGCACCCCAGATGTGCTGCTGCTCTCAGAGGTCTTGGAGCACTTTAGTGATTTCCCTTTTAAGAGACAAAATCTAAGACACAGAAGTCTGGGTACTGAGCTGAGCAACACAAAAAATACTGGTGTAAAACTGGTTGTTCACCAGCCTGACCAAGTTCTGAGTGACCAGACAAATAGAAGCTGGAGCAGTTTGTGTCTTTACCCTGCTGAAAGGGATTTGTTCCTACTTAAAATTCTTGGTCAGTGACTGCTTTTTGGGAGCAGCCTGTTCTCTATTTTTTCAAGTTTATGCATTTTTCCATTCAATGAAACTATTTGTCTTTTATTTAAGCCATCTGTGATGAGATATTTGGTATCTCTGGCTTTGGGATAAGGCAGGAAAAATTCTTGAGAACCACCTACAATATATTTGGATGATGGCACAGGTGAGACTGCATCTCCTGGGTGCTGAGGGGTTTATCAACCAGTAATTACCACATCCCCTCTGCAGCACAGTTCCATCAGGAAATGTCAGTGTTTACAAATGTTTAGACCTGTTATACAATGTCCCATGTGCTTTATTTTCACTTAGAATGTTTGGTGACATCACAGCTGTTGGGTTTTTGTAATAGAATGAGCTCTTGGAGCTCAAATGTCTGTAAAAAGTTGTGTAACAGTTAATTATTTTAAAAAGGAGTTGACTGCCCAGTGTGAGCATGTCATGCCCAAACTGTCTGTAACATACTATTTTTTGTTGCTAACAGATAAAATTTATTTGACTCCATAGCTGCAGAAGCATTTTTTTTTTTTTTTCCAAAGCTGGAACATTTGGTAAAATTATTGAAATGAAGAGAATTAGGTTGACTGGTTGTTTTACACAGTGAATTGGAAGAATGTTTCGCACTGAAAAGTAGCTTTATTGGAAACACCTATCTGTACAGAGGTGAGCAGGGATGTTGTTAAATGTCCTGAGCTTTCCCTCATGTTGTATCATCCTAAAATGAAAGGGAATTACCAAGTTTGTAAGTTTGGACTCAGAGAATCAAAGCAAAAAGGTCAGGAATGGAAGTGCCTCCAAAACATGCTTAAAGCTAATTTAGGGAAATGGAAACAGGTACCATAAAGCCAAAGCTCAGCAAGAACTGAGGTGCCACAAACTCTTTACACTGCCCTGAGACACCTTCCTTTCTCCTGCTTTGCTTTCTCATCTGATACTTTCCATAATTCCCTAGAGCCAGGAGGAGAATGGTTATTAACCTCCTGAGCAGAGCCTGGGATGCACAGTGATGGGTTTGTGCAGCTGCTCTTTTGAAGAGCCTTCAGGAGTTCACAGCTCCACCAGGAACTGTGTGGCTCTGTGCTGGGCACTGCTGAGGCCACGTCTCAAATCCTGCACCCAGGTCTGGGTCCTTCACCACTGAAAGGTTGGTGAGGTGTCCAGAGAGGGGCAGTGGAGTTGGGCAGAGGGTTACGATCCAGTTGTTAGAGGTGCTCCTACCCGAATTAAGATGCAAATGAGGCCACATGCTGAAGTCAATAGTGTGGATTTTATTTAACTGCAAATATGAGGTAAAGAGAGAAATAAATAGGAAAAGGAGAAGTGGGGAGTGAGAGAATGAGAGTGACAGATTAAGTAGAATATTCAGGTGCAGAGGGGAATGCCCACGCACCTTCCTGTTGGGGGGCAGTTCTGCACTGTCTTACAACAGACTGGTTCTGTTGCAACACTTGTTGATCCTGTGCAGTCTTCAGAAATGAGTCTGGGGCACTTTGGAGGCTCTTTGATGGTTTATGGTGAATCCCTTCCAAGACTGCCTCATGTGAATGTGACCTGGGGTCGGGTGGGGTGTTCTACAGCAGAACCAGTTTGTGTAAGGGAGGACTCTGCAGGGTCTGCTTCTTACCTGGCTTGTGGCCAGGGGATGGCTGTTCACCCCTCTGTACCAACACCTTTGGAAATCACACTCAAAACCTCTCCTCCCCCTTTGCCTGTGGGGAAGAATGTGCAAACCTGGCCACAGCAAAGGAGTCTGGGCTGTGCAGCCCTGCTGAGCCCTGCAGACAGAGCTAATTCTCAGCACAGCACAGGGCTGGGCTTTCCTTGGGGATACATTTTTCTTCCCCAGCCTTGTTAACTTCTCCTTAGACCTGAGATAACTGGACAATAATGCCATCTTTATCTTATCTCAAGTTCCTGTCAGGAGTCCTGTTGTGGGCAGTGGGGTGGGCTTTGATGCAGCTGCTTCTTTGCAGGTTTGCTACAATGGGCCGAGCCCTTGGGTGATTTTAGTACTGAGCCATTCATTATTTTAATCTCTCTCAGAAGGGTCTGGAGCACAAATCTGATGAGGAGCAGCTGGAGGACTCAGGAGGGACCTTCTCACTCTCTACAACTCCTGACAAGAGGTTAGAGCCAGATGGGTGTTGGCCTCTTCTCCCAGGCACCCAGTGATAGAACCAGAAGGAAATGGCCTCAGGCTGTGCCAGAGGAGGTGTTGTCTGGATTATTGGAAAAATTCTTCATTGAAAGGGTTGTGAGGCATTGGCACAGGCAGCCCAGGGCAGGGGTGGAGTCACCACCCTGGAGGGGGTTTATAAGGCAGGTAGATGTGGTGCTTAGGAGTAAGGACTAATTCTTCCTTAGGTCTCTGAGTTATGGAAGTTTCTGTGGGAGTGTTTGATGGAGTTGTGTGGGAGCTGTTTATCTCCCTCCTGGAAGCTCCTGGTCATTTTCAGGACCAGCAGGAGAACTTCAGAACTCTTGTCTATTACTCCCATACCAGCTGCCTCTCAGTCTAGCTGATCTGGAAATGCTGAGTGTATTTATTGACTCCCAACCCTCTGATCTGGGTTATTGTGAATCTCTGAGCTTCAGAGCTCACTGCCCCTCAGTGAGGGGAACTTTACCTTGCTGATTCCTGGAACTGCTCTGTGGCTGTTGATCTGTTGCTCTCACTTGAGAAACCTGAATGAAAGGTGCAGCTAAAATTGCACTGAAATGTGTGAACTCCTGAATTCCTGTTCTGGAAGGAAGGGCAGAGGGGTAGCCCAAAGGATACTGGATAAATGTAAAGTCCTTGGGAATCCTGCAGATGGAGATCTCAAAGCTGTGAGCTGGTGCCAAGGGGAGGTGCAAAGCAAGCTCAGAAGGTAAAGGAGGAGCAATCAGTGAAGTTGCACTGGCCAAAGACAGACCAATTTATTAATTATAGTATTTTTACACTCATAAATAGTAAAGGCAGCTGATACCAAAGGAAGGGTTTCCCTTCACCCTCACTTCTGGGGCAGCACAGGAGCTGTGCTGGCCAGGCAGGTGCAGGGCAAGGCAGGAGGGTCAGGAGCTGTCAGAACACCAAATCTCTGCACAGGGCCTGCAAAGGCATCAGCAGAGCAGACTGCTCTGAGTGTCTGGCCTCTCCTCAGGCAGGGAATGCTGCCTTTCATGGCTCTTGCACTCTGGGACCAGGCTGGGAGGGTTGGCATTGGCCATGCAGGGGAGATCAGGGGAAATCAGGCTTTCAGTCAATATACAGAACTTTTTCTACAGGCTACCATGCTGACAGGATTGGCAATGCTCTGTATTCAGCAGCTGAAACATCATTCTGAAGCAGTGGAAACACTTTTTCTGTATGGGGGCACTGTACTGCTCCTTGTGTAACTGGGAATGTGGTGGAGCTGCTAATTAAAGAATTAAACACCTTAATCAGGATGTGGTGCCCATGATAAACATTTACTGTTGTAGAAAACCTGCCAGTTTAGTGAAGTTGCATGTGCTGCATTGGACTGCAGAGAGAGCTGCCTTTTCAACACTTTAAAATTCCCCTCAAACATGCAAATATCTGTGGAGTTTAAGTCTGAATTCCTACATTGAGATCTGTGTATGGTTTAGGTTACTTTGTATAGCATTTTTTAATCACACGATTCTCTTGCCAAGCCCTCACTCAAGAGCCTGGCAGCTCTTCAAAGATCCTGAGAATGTTTGTTGAAGAAGTTTTTCAGTTTATAAAAGCCACAAGACTACACTGAGCTGTGTCCCAGGCCTTGCTGCTTCCCACCCTCCCTTTACCTGAACGAGGCACTGGCTCTGACCTGTGCCCCAGACCAAGGCAATGAAGCTCCTCTGTCATTCCCCTAAATGACTTTGGGCCTTGGACACCAGGACTGCACTAATCCTGGCCAAGGCCTCCACCACCCTTCAGAGAGCCTGAATACCAGAAACTCCTGGCATGAGCAAGGAGGTCACAAAGCAGGAACATGCATGTACAAGAAATGAGTATCCCTCAAGGAAGGCACAGGATCTGTGAGCATTGTCCTGCAGCCATCCTGGGAAGAAGGCTCAGCTGGCCTTTCAGAGGGAGTTCCTCTGGTCAGAGCTGAAAGCAGCTCACACAGAGGTTCAGGACAGGTACTGGAGGAATGGAGTCAGCAGCAGCACTGGAGCATTCTCATGAAAACGAACCCTGGTGGGACAAGCATCCCCTCCCTCTGCAATGAGAGGGGTTGTGAGAGGTGTTTGATCCATCTGGAAGCACCAATGACCTGATCTGCTGCTGAGCTGGGGCTGAGAACGTGCCCCATTCTGACACAGAGAATTTTATCACAAGCACACAAGAGCCCTGTGTGCTGTGGGGTGATTTTCCACTTGTGTACCTGAACACTTGTCCTGACCAAAGCAGGTGCCAGAGTTTAGTGCTGACCTAACAAATGCTGAACACCAACCAGCCATGTCCCTCTGTACACAGCCACAGCGTGCTCCCAGCAGTGCTAGTACGTGTAGCCTTTGCTGTAGAGCTGTGGGGGGAAGCTGCCAAGGTCTGGCAGGTAGGAGCCATTCTCATCCAGGTGGGACAGGGGCACCGTGTCCTCCTCGCTGACCTGCGGCTCCAACTCCGCCTTCAGCGCCGCCCGCTGCTGCTCGGGGAAGGCCATGGAGAACAAAGCTTCGGGCTCGCACACAAACTTGTACACATAACGCTCCCCAGCCACCTGCAGGGATGACAGGAGGGCAGGTGAGAGCTGCAGGCCCAGGGGCAGCACCAGGCAATGCTCCCCAGTGCCAGGGAAGGCTTGCAAAAACATCTGCCTGCCCTGAGATGTGTCAGAGATGTGAATTCCCCCTTGTGCCATCCTCCTGCTTCTCTGCTGCTCTGAGTTCCCCTGGATGCTGCCAGCTGACACTCTGTCCAGGTAACAGCAGCAGCAGCATTCCCTGAACAGTCTGTACTGAGACATTTGCAATCCCAATTCTCTCTCCAGGGCCCTGGGTGTGCCACAGATCACCCCTTGGTACCACACAGGACCAAGTTCCAGGCAGCCTTTCTCTCACCAGAGGAAGGACTGATTATATCTCCTTGAAGCTGCATAAATTCCAACTCTCCTGACTGCAGACACATACAGAAAAACAAACCTTAATTCCCCCTTTGTTTGATTTCTCATTCATTGCCTACATTCAGCTCTTTCCCAGCTTCTCCAGCTAACTACAACAAAGAGGAGTTTTGGGGACAGCAAGCCTGGGATGCCTGGCTAGCTCAAGGACATTCTGTCTCCAGGACTTCTTGCCTCAAACAAGAGAAGCATCACTGAAAGCATGGAGTTTTCTCCTGCTTTGCAAACTGACCTTCTGCATGATGCCTTTCTCGTAGTAGTAACGCAGCGAGCGGCTCAGCTTGTCGTAGTTCATGGCTGGACGGTTCTTCTGGATCCCCCAGAGCCTGGCCACCTGCAAACAGAGCACCAAGAGCTGAGGGGATGTCCAGCCCCAGAGAAAGGAACCTTACCCAGCTGCAAACAGAGCACAGAATGTCTGTGAACCCAGCCCCAGAGGAAGGAACCTTATCCAGCTCGTTCTCTTTTCATGGGTGGTACCGTGGCACACACAAACATTTCAATAATAGACTCATCAATAATTGAGCAGCTTTTAAACACAAGTAGAACTCAAGCTGTATCATGGAGAAATTCTGGCCATTACGGAGCTCATTTGCTGTCACCACTGCTCCTCACTCTGCAGTACTCTGAAAGCCTGAGGGTGCTGAAGGGCTGCTTTATCCTATGTTATATTTAACCTTCAAGGGTCCCATGTTTATCAGGAGACCAAGCATGAGGGAACACACTGGGAGAGATCTGTGCCTTCCTACTGCTACATGATTTTCAGCTTTATCCATGAGACTCACAGGTCTGTTGTGAGCTGATGTCAACCTGCCAAGACAACTCACCTGCACTGGAAGTGCCCATAAATTTTGGTATGTAACAAGAACAGTGCTAAATGTAGATCTAATTGGAGCAAGATATGAACAGATATTATGGACACTTCTCCCAGACACTGTCAAGTATCACTGGTTTTTTGGAACATTTGAAATTACATTTGAGTGATTGAAATCTTGAAATAAAGACAGACTAGGACATATCTGCTTCCAGATTCTTGTGAGAACTTCTGCAATCAGTAGGATTCAAAACTCCAAACCTCAATGTCAGCCTCAAGTACGGAGCATGACAAGACAGTACAGGTCACTGCAAGCTTGAGAGTGAAGGCAGGGGAATGAAGGCAGTGGATAATTTGACTCACTGCATAGCTGAGGTTCTAAACTTACATAAAAGCAGCCTTTCTTAAACCTGATATTTGTGTCACTCAAGTGTTTTGACCTCTTCTAAAAACCTTGACTTGCTGCAGGGTCTAGCAAGTACCAATGGCAGGGAGAAGCTTCACAGGGCAGAGGAAAAGCCAGTTGAGAATCTGCAGCCCCAGAAACAGTGGGTGATTTACAGAAATCACCCTGACCCTTTAGAGGTTTCACCTCCTCTGGCTCAATGAGCTTGAACTCCATTCCTCTACCAGTCCAGGCAATGAAGTGGGAATTGGTGGGATTGTCCAAGAGAGCCACAAGGAATTGCCAGAGCTGCAGCGATCCCCGTCTCTGGTAGGGGGGTCCCTCCCGGTACCCCCCACCTTCCTGCTTGATGTCTCCTGCTGAGAAGAACAAACAAGACATTTCTGAGGAGAACAGTGCAAAAACCACCAGGGAAGAAAGAGAAAAAAAAAAAAGAAAAAAAGAAAATAAAAGGCAGCACATTTCACAGTTTCACAAACGTTTACCTGGAATATTTCAGTTCACACAACACAGTGGCCAATTCACAAGCAGCTCTGATATAGATCAGATTTAAGCTACTTATGCTAGAAGGACTGGTTGCTGCTGACAAAGCTCCAAAAGTGGGGTACCAAAAAGCTGGGTACAAACACAACTGCAAGAACACTGTAATGAACTATGTAGGCACCAGTCAAGGGGCTGGCCAAGATGATGAATAACCCTATCTTACACCAAAACTCCAAGCCATTCTTTCTCCAACCTTCAAATTTCTCTGGAACAACACAGACATCATCAGTAAAGGACCTCATCTGCTTGTCATAGCTGCAGCCTGAAAGAGAAAGCAAAGTCAGCAGTCACAGAGAGCCAGGGTAGAACCAGAGGGTGATTCTGTGCAGGGAAAACAGCCCCTGCATTTCTTACCTAATGCATCTTCTGTATTTGCATGGCTTGGATAACTCTCAGCACTCATGTACATGGAAGGGCAGTCAGGAACATCTACAGAACAATTAACAAACTCATTTCAAAAGCACAGATAGCAGAATTATCTTGCTCTGCAAAGGTGGGTAGGTGAGTGCAGCTGTCTACCAAGGCACTCTGAGAGCCCCTCTAAAGGGTTACTGTCAGACTGGTAACCACAATCATGGGCATTATCCTTCCAGTGTTTTTGTGACATTATCACACACCATCCTTCAGAACAGCCAGCCCATCACCTCTACCTCATGGACAACAGATTAAATATGAACCTCTTTCTCAGTTAACTGCACATTTTTTCTGCTGCCTTCCCAGGTAAGAAGGCATTACATTTTTCCAGGGGTACCATGATGATGTAAATGGAGAGCAGTAGTACCAGAATGTTTCTGCAGAGAGTCTCACAAATACCATATCAAATTTCTCAAGCCTTCCCTGGCTTTTTCACATCACGATGAGGCATTCTCACAAACAGTTTAGAAAATATAAAAGAAAAAACAGCCTTTGTTTAAAAAAGCAGGAAGTCTTTTCCTGATCCTGTGTGTACAGAGCTTTCTGTGCACTGCAATTTGTGTCTTCTGTATCTTGTGTTATCTGAATCAAATTTATTTCCTTTACACAGCTGGAACAGAAGCTGTACCTGGGAGCTTTGGGAAGGTTTATGTTACATTTCCCTCACACACCTGTGTCTGGCCATTGCTTCCAGCAGATATTTTGCTGATGCTAAAGGAAAAGAACCCTGAGCTGACAGACTGGGTGTTATTATAATCATAAACTACTCTCACAAAAAGCACATTCCCATCCTCTGGGTTTGCACATTTTCTGAACAGAAAGGCCCAGTGAAAGTGCAATACCAATATCACACCCCAGTGATACCCTCATAGGAGCCTTTTATTTTTGTGGTTATTTCTGCTAAAGGAAACAATTAAAGATGTCCATTAAAATGCCAGGAAACCAGAAGTAACATTCCCTCTGGAAGAGGGTGTTGTGAACTCAGGGCACGAGTCTTTGGACAGATCTACCAGAAAAATAAGATTTATCCCTCGTGGAAAAACAAGAGGATCACCTGGTGGATCTGGCATCTAGAGAGCTATTTTTGGCATCATAAAGTTTTTCTTGTCATGCCCTGAAATCTCTGTTCTCTGTGCCTTGTCTCCATGGGAAGCAGCAGGAGGAAGCTGATCCTCCAAGGGACACCAAAGCAGCCCCCTGGCACTGAGCTGAGCCCACCCAGAGCCCCTTTCCTCTGCCAGTGCTCAGGGGGGTTTCTGCTGCAAGGATCCAAGACAGTTTTTTCTGTACAAGCTCCAGCATATTTGATTCCTTCCTTTCTGCTGCTGTTTTCAGCGTTTTCATGATTTCTTCAAAGCTGACCTCACTTATTTTCTGCAACCTTCCAGCTCACAAATACCCCTGAAGACAAAAACTCCCTGTGAAACTGGGAAGACAAAAACTCCCTGTGAAACAGCCTTTTCTTAATTTCTGATGGTGTGAGTGGGCTAATCATGAATCTTGAGAGTCTCCTTATTGGCTACTTACTCCACTGAGAAAAAAAACCCGAAACCATGCTTTAATAGAGTTTGAATGGATTTAACTCTTCTACCCTTCTTTGAATGGCTTTAACCCTTCACCTTCTACTTCCTATCTTGCAAAGGTTTCAACTCTCTGCCAGAAAATCTTTCTCAGAGCACGGTGAGTGTCCCAGCCTTATCCTGGATGCAGTGAACTGACAGAACTGTTTTAGCTCCCTGCTCCACAGCCAGGTTTCCAGGCAGCACATGCTCCTGACACTGAGCTGTCAGATTATCCTTTTCTGACCCAGAGATGGGACAACTGAGAGGCATTTTAAAGACTTTTGTTCCATTTTCAGTCTCATGTGAAAGGTGAGACAATACAGAGGTTGCAGTTCATGCCATCACAATCAGAAGACAGACTATTTCCTAATTACAATACATTATAAGTGGTTTTTGGCCTATCAGCTTTTGAGACATGCTGCTAATGCCTTAAATCAAATCATCTAAAATCTGCCTCCAAGCTCAGAGACAGCAGTGGTGGGTGTGCACCAGGGAGTTTCTCACCCCACTGATGCCTGGTTCCTGCAGCCAGGGAGAGCCAGTTCTGCCTACCTGAGTCGTACACGAAATCCAGCTGCTCCTGCTTGACCAGCACAGCTGCTGGGTACTGCTGCCTGCTGCCTGCCTTGGCTTGCTCGTACTGAGGGTCCTGGCGCTCCTGTTTGAAGCCCTGGGGAGGGTACTGGAGGCAGGGCTTGGGCAGCTGGCACTGGTAGGCAGTGGGCTCTTCCTGGGCCATGCCCTGGGAGGGTGGGAAGGGGTGGCACATCTCCACAGGTGGTTGGTAGGCAGAGCTGAGAAGGGAGAGGAGGTCAGACAGCTGCTTTCCTGGCCCTCTGCTTTCAGTCCTGGCACAGGGATGGTTGAGGGACAGAAACTTTCTCAGCCCATCACTGTGGGAGCTCACTCATGGCTGGGACTGTCTTGGGTTGCAATGCAAGATGGAACCAGCAGTGTGTGTTCGATTGTCAGCTGTTAAAACCACCTGGGGAGGGGTTTTTCTTTATCCCTTCCAGGACCCATCCTCCCTGCAGGGGATCTCTGCTGTTCATGGGCCATCGAGGCTCAGCCATGGCTGAGACAATTCCATCATCCATGGGGAGATGCTGCACCCAGGGGAGGAGCCCAGCATTCCTACCTGGATAAACCTGGGATTGGGAACAGCAGCACAGCCTGTGTGCACTGGATTATTGACCTGGATAAACCTGGGATTGGGAACAGCAGCACAGCCTGTGTGCACTGGATTGCCAGAGGAAGACTGGACCCATCTCACCACCACTGGAGCTTCAGAGGAAAACTCCACCCTGCTACAGGATCGTTGCTCCAACAGAACCACATCTGTCTCTCCAGGAGGACTGGATTGGGCTACTCCCAACAGCCTGACCAACAGGGTGTCAGGCTCTATTCTGACTCTGTCAATGTTTTCTTCTTTTTTTTTTCTGCTTGTTTGCTTTTTTTTGTACTACTATATTTTTATTTTTAATATTCCTAGTAAAGAACTGTTATTCCTGTTCCTATACCTTTGCCTGAAAGCCCCTTAATTCCAAAATTATAATAACTTGAAGGGAAGGGGTTTACATTCTCCAATCCAAGGGAGGCTCCAGCTTTCCCTGGCACACACCTGTATTTCCAAACCAGGCCAGGGACAAGGAAGGGACCCCAGGGAAGGATGTTTCCAAGGGGAGCTGCTACACAGCCCATCACTCACAGAATCTGGCAGGGTTAAGATTATGGATTTCCAACCCCAGGCAGCAGTGGTGGGTCCCACAGGAGGGGATCCTGTGCTTCCAGAGCAATTCCTTCCTCCTTTACCCACCCAGGAGGACGATCCTTGCCAGTGGTTGCCTCCTGCTGCAGTAACTCACCTGTTCTCACTGAGGTATCCACAGCTGCCTGTGGAGCTGGGTGGCCCTGCAGGGCTCAGGAAGCTCCTGTCCTGTCTGGGGAATTGTTGGAGTGGTGGCTGGATCAGGACTCTTGGGCTGGGGGACTCTCTGGGCTGGTCATAGGCACTGCAACAGCCAAACAGACATTGCAGCATTTCAGTTCTCCCAGAAGAGCTTGTGGCAGCATCTGGAGCATGTCAAAGGTGCTGTGCAGCCACTTGGGCCAAAAAAAAACCCCAGCACAAACTCCCTGCTGGCTCATTGCTCACTGACAGCAGCAACTCTTCCAGCAGAGAACTGGGGCAGGAGGAGGCAGAGCAGAGCTCAGGGTGGGTCTGGAACCATGGACAGTGGGGTCAGCTGTGGGGCAGATTTTGGGAAGCACTGGGGAGAGGCATGTGGTGATTGCTGAGTATGGGGATGGCTGAGGGACAAGGGAAATAAAATGGGAGAATTTAAAGGAGGCAAAGCCAGAGCTGCTGTTCACAGGGCTGAGCAGTCCTTGCTGGGGGCCAGAGCTGCTGAGCACTGCTGGCCTGGGACAGGGCTGCTGTCACACACTCCATCAGCAGAGAATGCTGAGCACTGGATTTCAGAACAGCTCCTGGGCCCTCTGACACTTTACCTGGCATAAAGGCACTGCTCGCTGTGCTGGAGTGGCTGCTCATGGCTGCAGGACAGCCTGGCCTCCGAGGGGCTCTGGGGCTCCTTTTTAATCTTAGCAGGAGGACTGTGAAAAGCTACTGCAGGAGAGAAAGGAAAGATCAGATTGACACTTTTCTTCTTCATGGGGAGCTCTGCCTATCAGGCATTTCCAAATGCAGGTGTCCCTCTGGTGAATCTGTGCCCAGCACCCCTGAATGTGGGACTGGGGGATCTCTCAACCACTCTGCTCACCCAAAACAGCAGTGACAGCCCAGGGAAAAACGACTAAAAAGGCTTCTTTCCATTTTCAGTGCACTGATCATGGCAAGAGCCTGATGCAGACAAGGAGGGATATTTCAGAGCTTGTCAGAATGTCATTAATAACAAATGTGGGTTGCAGCTTACAGCACCAGGAATTAAGATGTGGCTGTTTACTTCTTAAGCTTTATTCAATCCAGCAGGGGACAGAATTTGCTTCCTGGTTCCTCAGAAAGGCTTGTCCTGGCTGAAGGCTGGGCTGAGCCTCTTCTACCTTTGCCTGTGGGCTCTGCTGCTGCTCTTAGGAAGGAAAGTAACCCCAGAAAGGTGCTCTAGGTTGCTTTTTCAAACTAGGGAAGGATCTGCCCTCCAAACCCAAGCTGCTGTTTTTTAGTAAGGCCATCTCCAGCCCTTCATCACCAGTTCATTCCCACCTCTTTAAGTCCCATGATGCTGCTCTGGGTTTGGGATGTTCAGCACTGGCACTGCTTTTAAGGATGGGAAGGAACATCCTGATCCATTAACACCTCATGTTTTTGATGAGGTTATTTCAGGAGTGACCTGAACCCTACATGCAGCAGCCATTTCCAAGCTGGTTCTCCCTGACATAAAGGACTGAGTCCCTTCAGGAGCCAGCAGCAGCTAAAGGGCCAGGAAAAAGGGCTTGGCTGCCTCTCATGGCACAGCACACTGCTATTGTAAACATCCTTCCCCAAAGTTAATTCTCACACCAAGAGGGGGATATCTGCCCCTTCCTCCCCTAAAAAACCCCAACTCTCTTTTGGCTGCTTTTGGTTTCATCCTACACCAGAAAAGCTCATTTTGCCAGCACTCAGAGAGCTTTGCAGAATCAATGTACATAAATAAACCCATAAGATCCCAGAGCCTTCTGCTGTTTCTGCTGCTGCTCAGGCACTCCTGGCTCCTGTGGCCCTGCAAAGAGCCCAGACCCAAGGAAGGGCCAGAACAAAAAAGTCTTTCTGTGTCTGGTGCAGCCCTTCTCAAGCTATGGATGTGTACAACCCATCTAAAAATGCTGATTGGTCTCAGAGGGGGAAAATAAATTGCTCTCTCCAGTACACTGAAGTGCATGGAATATTCAAGAAGCTGGATGTGTTAGGAGCAGCCAATTCCTCCCAACAATAGCTGGAACAGGCTCTCACATTACACCTGACTCATTGATCCACTCCCAGCGAAACCCGGGACCCTCCCTCTCCTCAGCTCCAGGTCAAAAAGAGAAAGAAATCAAATCTGTGGCTCAGAGACCAGGCTGAGCTGCAGGGCCATATCTGGGGACAGGAGGGAAACAAGAGCAAGCAGTCAAAGTGTTTCATTTCAGCTTATGTGGGGGAAACTGCCTGGGGTGGGGGGAAAAGGCACCAGAATTTGGATTTGCCCTCCCCCAGGGGATGTGAGCATACTCACAGTTTTCTGAATGGAAGTCAGGCACAAATTGCTCATCATTGTCTGGAACCTGAGCTGCCAGGAGAGAGAGGGAGCAAGAAAAAGAGGGAGGGAGGGGTTAGTTTTGGCACTTTGCACAGTATAATTAACACTAAGGCAGAAATAAATCTATGCAGGAAGGATCTGAGCTTTCTGCTGGGTTGATTTTAGTGATTAAGGGCAGTTTCCCTTTGGGGTTAATGAATATATGTGAGTCCTGGGAGAAACCTTGGGGAGAGTCTTACCCATATTTTATAACTTCTAACAATTACTTTGACATCCCTTTTAGTGCAGGGAAGGGAAAGCTTGCAGCAGATTGTTGTTATTTCATAAAGTCTGGCACTGCTGCTGCTGACACACAAACCTACAGTTTTTATTATTGTAGAGTGGACAACAGATTGCACTCCCTCAGCTCTGAAACAGAGGTGATGTAGTCAAAATTAAAGGGACATAAAGGATGGAAGCCCACTGATCTCAGTCAGTTGAAGCTAAGCTGGACTCAACATGCCAAAAATTAACCTCAGGGGGTAACACTGTGCTAACAGGTGGTGAATAATGGAACTGGCCAAAGCCTGCACTCTGCAATTACTGCTCCTTCAAAAACCTGGAAATGTAAACAATCAAAGATGGGGAACTGAGGCAAAAAGAAAAAAAAATCTAGAAAATTCATTCTCTGAATTATCTTTGAAAAGCAACATGGAAATAGAAGAAATTATGGGGATCATATTGCATGAGCAGAGTTTGGACTGCCCAGCCCTGAGGGTCTCCATGGCATCACTGGTGATGCCACAAGAGAATGAAATACTGAAAGCAACCACAGAAGAGATGTGGAGTGAAGGAATCCACCCTCACTGCTGGCCAGTGATGTTTGCACACAGCTCCAGGCCTGTGCTAGAAGTCCAAAGAGACATTTGCCAGAAGACAATTCCAATTTTTATATTCACCACCTACTTCCTAAGGCTGCAAAGCAGGTATTTCCTTGTTCTCCCCAAACCAACACTGACACTTGGAAGAACTGGGCACCCCACCATTCCCCACACAGCTCCCAGGAGCTGCAGCACTGGAATTTCAATTTTCAGCCTAAGGGCACCTGGGGATCTGATTCTGCCATCACAGGACCTGCCTGGGCCACTTTTCTCCAAGGAAATTTTTTGTTTGTTTGTTTCTCTAAATTCTGATGCAGTTCTATAAATTGTTTGGTTTGAGGTGAATTCCATACAGTCACCAACTGCCAGGTTCACACTTTGGATTTTTAGTAAAGGAAAATTGGATTTTCAATAACCAGGCCTAGGATTTTTCTGTTAAGATCCATCCATACACAGAATAATTCTCTGAGTCTCAAAAAAAGAAATCAAGTGTTAATTGACACTACTAAAAATATTTTTAAAAGATAGCAAAAAGATATACCTATGGCTGAAATCACACAAATATGCATAGTGACACACAATAAACACATGTATATAGATAGATGAGTGTGTGGTTTAAATTAATTAACATTTTTGGCTGATGCCTCATTTCTAGTTTGCTTCCTTCCTATGCTGTAAAAAAATAAATAACTTTTTTTAAAAAAAACCTCTAAATGTGATAAAGGAAAATAATAAATAACATATTTAATATTTTCACTTTTTGTTCTGCATTGTTTAGGAAGGTACTCTTCAGTGTTCTAATGCCTTCATCTCATCAACAAATGTTGACATGGAGACACACACAGGACATTTGTAAAAAAAGTATTTTCACCATTCAGGAAAATATTTTGACATACTGGTGAATAGGAACAACCAACAGTTTGCATCAGAGGGAAATTTTTCTTGTTACAAGTCTGGAAATGGGAGAAACAATCGGAGAAACCAGTTCTTGATATGCAGACTATAATCAGAAACCAGAATATTAAAACTCAGATTGAATTCCTCAGGGATTTCACTTGGACTCTGATTAGATGCTATGAGTTATGCAAAATTATATTAATCAAAAATCTCTGCCTATATTCCAAAAACATGCAGGAAGGTTTGCATTACCACTTACTAATCCTGATTAGAAGCCGAGCACAGGGGACTCTCAAACTCATCCTGCAAACACTCTGCTACTGGCAAATGTATTGTGAGAGATTCCATGGAAATTCTTTAGACTGATGAGCTAAAAATGTTATCAGACATGATAATAATCTAATAATATCGATATCAATAAAATATTAATATATCGTATTATTAACATATCATAATACATTATACATCGTATACTATATAATAATATATATTATAAGTTATAATATATAACAGTATAATAGTTCTTATACTGTATATGCTATAAAATATTGTTAATATAATTAATATTGATACTAATATGGATCATAATTTAATAATATTAGAAAACCTAAAATTTAAAGTCTACCAAAAATCAGTTCTGAAGCAAACTTATTAGCAGCTTGAGTTCTTCTAAGATTGAAAAGAAATCAATCTCGTGCACATTCAGCAGGTCAATGACATGATCAGCAATTAACACCTATTTTCCTGCTCTGGTAAAATAACATTAATGTTTCAATATTGGTACAGCCTCCAGGTAATTCCTGCTGCATCCTTACAATCCTCCCACTCCTGAAACCCTGATCAGCGTCATCCCATTTCAGATCCGTTTGAAATGAACATAAAACTTTTAATTTTTCCTTAATAACCTTACTTAGTTGGCAAATATCTTTTTCAAGGCTTAAAAAAAGAGAATTGTTTGACAAGATTGTCCCTCACTTGTGGTCAAATTAGAGGAAATAACCCGGCTCAAAATGCCACGTATACTTTTACATCATTATTGTTAAATATTTTTAAGTACCTAGGTCAGAATAAGTACTTCTGTATTGGTCAGAAGTTTGTACTCGAGGATGTGTTTTCAATTTTCTAGAAAATGAATCATCTGTAGTACTGGAACTAGAGCAAAATCACCATGTTTAGAACTAGTTGCAGTTGGAATTAATTGATTCCCTGGCATTTGAAGTTTTCCTTGAAGTTCAAAGTCAAAACAATTAAGACACCAAACTGAAAAGTATGTAAATTCCAGGAAGCTCCCCACCAAGTATTATATTTAAAAAGAAAAGAAAGAAAGAAAAAAAATAGAAGCATTTTGTTCCCCGAATTAAAAGGCTGCTTTATTGTTTGAGAAAATATCAACTTTCTGGCAACCAACAAAGTGACAAATTAGCATAAAATCGAACCGGTTACAAATAGCCTGAAGCGAAAATTGTACCCAGGAAAGCGGGCCAGCAGCCAAGCTCCATTCATGGGCAAATGCCCAGCACAATGGTGTCATTCAGAGCCTTGATTTACACACGCCAGGGGTTGGCAAGTCTGAAAAAACCACTTTTGTTTGGAGCCAGGCAAACACAGCAAAGGAGCGGGACAAACCTCCAAAACAACTCAAAGACGAGCAAAAGCGAGCAGAGGTGGGGAAGGAGCCTACCTTCGGTCAGCCAGGTCTCCTGGAGCTGCCGCAGGTCCTGGAAGAGCTCTGCGGGGAAGGATGGAGGGGCAGGATGCTGAGCGGGACCGGCGGGATGCTCCGGGCACGGCGGAGCGGGGAGGGAGGGCAGGACCCGCTCCCTGCCCGGCCACCCCCGGCCCTCCCTCGGCCCCAGCCCCGCTCACCTTCCGACTCCTGCGCTGGCGGCGCTCCCGGCTCCCCGCGATTCTTCCCCGCGCCCAGCACGGCTCCGGCACCGGGCCCCGCCTGGCCCGGGGGCTGCTGAGGGACGAGCGGCTCAGAGCGGAGCCCCGGAGGGGAGCAGAGCCAGCCCGGAGCCCCCCCGGCGGAGCCGCCACTCACCTGCGGGAAAGTGAAGGGCACCTGCTGGTCCAGGTACCCCTTCATCCTCCTGGGGCGCTCCCGCTCTCCTGGGGCATCTGCGGGGCACCGGGGCAGGGCCGGGCCAGCGGCCGAGATCCGCAGCAGCAGCGGCAGCACCGCGATCGCGGCGGCCGCGAAACTTGGAATGAGAGGCGGGACCGAGCCCGGCAGCCCCCGGTCAGGACGAACTCCTGGGACAGAAGCCCCGCTCGGGCCGGGTCCTGTCCGGAGCNGCCCGGCCGCCCCTCGGCCCCGCGCCCACGGGCCCGGCTCGCCCACTCCTTTGTTCCACCGCGTTAGTGAATGGAGCCCCGCCCGCCAATCCGCGCTGGCCTCGGCCGGCACCCCGCGGGGTGGGCGCGGCTTCTGCCGCGGACAGCCAATCAGATCGCAGAGCTGCGCCGTTCATTCACACCGAGCTCCCATTCATAAAAAAAGCACTGGAATTCCGGAGTTCATTCATGAGCGGCTGCTCTGGCCGGGCCCCTCCATGTCCGAGTGTCCCAGCCCAGGGGGCACAGCCCTGCCCCTGCTCACGCACAGAGCACTCAAACGCTCTCTGAGGTCATTTTCAAACCCTCTCTGAGGTAATTTTCAAACTCTCTTCACGTACGTTCTGTTCTGTTCTGAGCAAGTTTTAACAAGAGTTGGAAGAAACCTCACACATCCAAAGGGACCGAAAATAACCAAAGCCCTGCTACCAGAATCAGTGTTATTG
Source organism: Pycnonotus jocosus (assembly GCA_013400435.1). Lineage (NCBI taxonomy): Eukaryota > Metazoa > Chordata > Aves > Passeriformes > Pycnonotidae > Pycnonotus > Pycnonotus jocosus. Next base: position 127,002 of record VWYP01001631.1, on the reverse strand, counting down.
AGGCAAATGTTAAGGGACGAGAACATGAAAAAAAAAAATCTAGTATTGGGATTTGCACACTAAAAATGTGGATTTGCTTTTCCAGATGCTGTCTCCTGGGCCATGTGCGTGCATCCAGTTATTTTTTTCCCCCCAAATTTCTTATTTAGAATTCCAAGATGCTATTTAACACCTATTAATCCTCCTTTATCCCTAATAAAAAAATATTAGTGACAGGTGGGTCCTGGTGGTAATAAGATAATCATTCATGGGATGTCATCTCCTGGAGGAGAAACAGGTACTCAAGAGAAAAAGAAAAGGGGAAAATTATCCATAAGGCTAAATGGGACTTTACATTTTTACTGTTTTCTCTGTATCTCACCCCCCCCAGTTTGCTGTATTGCTCTGCTTCCTGTGAAAGGGGGGTGTGTGATGTTTAATTATCTAGTCAATGTGTATTTTGATCTTTCTGCTAACAGGCTACAACTCCCCACTGTGTCAGGGAACCTGACTGACACATTTCTGCCACGCCTGTGGGAGCAGGAACACAATGGTCAAATGCAGCACGATTCCAACTCACTCTGCTCTGAGAAAATCACTGAAGTGTGTGAGTTAATCTGAATTTTCTCTTTTACCAAATTGCTTTCTGCTCTATGTTCTTTGCAGCAATCCATTCAGGCTTTTAATCTGAATCCAGATTTATTGGACAGCTGTGAGAGAATATTTCTCCTGGTTAGATTGTTTTTATAAAATTTATACTTCAAATGTCTTACGAAGCCTAAGTGTCAACACACACTCAGATTTTGCCCCTTTGCCTAAACATACCACAGCAAAAATGATAATTTGACACTCAGTTTTTTGTGCTACACTTCTTAGTTAAGAGATAACAGAAACTTTGTTCCTGAGATCTGACTTCAATCCCTGGCTGTGCTCTGAAGTCCAGACAGGATGGGATTTTCTGCTGTAAGATTTGTTTGCTCTGTGATGTTCTAATTTCCCATCCAACTGCAGGAACAGGATTGCTGATGTCTGAGGAGCCTTAGGTCTCATTATATTTGTTTTTTCACTCCTCAGTCACTGTGCAGAGGGACCAGAGGCTCTCTAGAACACGAGTCTGATAAGGAGCAGCTGAGGGAGTTGGGTGGGCTCATCCTGGAGGGCCAGGGGAACCTTCTCACTCTACAAATGCCTGAAAGGAGGTTGTGCTGAGGTGGGGGTTCATCTCTTCTCCCAAGAAGAAGTGACAGGACAAAGAGGAAGCAGCTTCAAGTTGTGCAGGGGAGGTTTCCATGGGATATTAGGAAGAATTTCTTCATTGAAGGGGTGGTCAGGAATTGAACAAGGTGCTCAGGACAGTGGTGGAGTCTCTGCCTGGAGTGGGGGTGAAACAACTCAAACTTGACCCAGTTTGCAAACCTGTCAGTGGGGAATGGAGAAGGGAGGGATTCACACGGCTTTTGGTGCTGGGTGATGCTGGAACCTGCCTGGCTGTTCAAACTCCAGCATCCTGACAGGGAGATGAGAATGTGGCAGAGCTGCTGAAGTACCTGATGAAGGAACCACCAGGTGACAGAAATTCACCTGCTGGGCTGACAGATGGCCTGGGGACTTCACCCTGTAAAAGCCCAGTCCCACTTTTTGACAGCAGCTCTTCAACTCCTTCTTGGAATGTGTGTGGGAATTCCTCCCTGCAGTGGGGGAGGCTCCCAAGCTCACTCCTCGAAGGCTGAGTGAAAGAATTGTTGCTCTGTGTGAGGAACATCAATCTCTACTTCATAACTGTTTTGGCTAGCTTTAATGTGATATTCAATATTGTTTCAAAAATGGTGCACTAAACTGTACCAGCAGTTATAGCTATCCATACTATGCAGTAAAAAAAAAATCTGATTAAGATATTTTAGTCTAATCATTATCATAATAAATCATTTATTTTTATATTAATATACTTGATTTGCCATCCTTAATCCTGTGGGACAAATCTGTATAAAGTTTCAATTACACCTATATAATCCTTTAGATATAAACTGCTGACAAAAATCTTGGATTACTTGATCCAGCAGCACCCAGAGTCTTCTTTGAGAAGGGGATCAGAAAGCCAAGTGAACCTTTCTGCACCTCATAGCCATTTGTACTAGCCAGACAGAAATGCTATTTTTTTTTTAATTTGTGGGGAGGGGGGTTGTGTGTATGTGTGGGTGGGTTTAATTTTTTTGTTGTTGTTTTGATTTGATTTTTTGTTTGTTTGTTTTTGATTGACAGAGATGTCCTGTCAATACCATCACTGATCACTGGCTTTTTCTATTTCTATGTCACATTTGTTTTCAAAGGCTGGCTTATCAAATGTGAGCAATTAATGTTCAGGGTGATTAATTGCCTTCTATTATTTTTTTCCTTAAGGTGTCGAGTGTGTGAAGAGTTCAGATGAGGTTCATAAACCAGAGAGCTGATTCTTGCTTATAAAATATTAATAACAGATTTATTCCATCATTGTAACACCCACTGCCTGAGGTGTTTCCTCCCTGGATTTATAGTTTATTTTTCTTGGTCACCAGCTGAATTTTGTGCCTAATCCTCCTCCCCCTCCTGTGTCCATCCCAAAGGTTTCGCTGTTTCCATTTATTGTACTGGTTTCAGAAAACCCAATCCTAAATTTCAGATGCATCCCCTGCAGTCCAGAGCAGCTGTGTTTGGTGTGATGTAAAGCTCTCAGCCAGAGACGCTGCCACAGACAGGATCAAATTACAAACGTCTTAGAAAGTGACACGTTGGAAGTAAAAAAAAAAACCTCTCTGTACTGAACAGACCTGCAGTTTTATAAAAATAATAATAAACAGCTGGATGAGGAGCTCAGGTTTCTTAACCTCAGGCATGAAATCAGCCCAGCTGCTCTTCAGTGCCCTGCTGTTCCTTGAACAGGAATATCCTGCGTGAGGTGCTGAGTCCAGAATTGTTGTCACCGGCCAGCTTTGCCCTGTCAGGTGATGCAATGCCCAAGAAAACACAGAAATCCCCACACCAAACACCTGCCAGGCGCTGGGGTGCAGCTCCAGTGTCAGATTACGATTTCTGACATTCAGGTGGTCAGAGTCCTTTTGCCCTCTTGGATGCTTCGGGGCAGATGCAAGAAAGAGACAGAGGCTTCAAGGTTCAGTTTTTTCCAAGATCACTTTGTTTATTCTTTTCCTTATCTCACAGTTCTTTCTGTGCCCAGCGAGATCTGTCCTGCCCCTCGGCCATGGCAGGACTCCCACCCCTATGGGAGGTCGTTGTCTTAAATCCAGATTATTACAAACATATTGTTCACCATTTCCTACCAATATCCACCATCCACACCAAACAGGTCATCTCCACTTGGCCCAACCTCCTCAAGCCACATTGTGCTAATGTCACAGCAGAAAATGGAGAGACCTAAAGCTGGATCTGGCATAATCAGCCCAGGAACAGGGTGGATGTGGTTGGCAGAAGTGTAGAACTCTAAATTGCAGACAGGGGTTGTGGACCAAAGTTTGAAATGCACAGAATGTCCTCCTGATAGGAAGTTCTCTTTCTCAAGCCTAAATATGGAAATCACAAAGGTTACCTCACTTCTGTCTTTTTCTGCAAGAGGATCTATGGCAGTAAAAGTTATTTACTTGTGGTTTGAATTTTGTATTTTATTTTCAAGCTATTGTAAAGGGCAGTAAGACAGGAGATTTCCACCAGCCCCCAGAGCTTTACTCATGCCATTCTTTTCAACTCTAGCTGACTTTCTCCAGTGTAGATAATCCCAGTATGAAAGGAAGTGTCTGGGTAGGTTTCTTGCACCTTTGTGGCTGTCTGAGACACAACACAGACTCCAGAGAGAACAATTTTGTACCAAGTCTTGTGAATAAAACAATCCTTTTAAGCATTCATGACAGCCACTTTTTATAATGTTCTGAATGAGAGAAGACGTTTCAGGCACTCTGTCTGCAGGAAGGAAGCAATTATTTTATTAGCACTTTGAGAAATTAAATTATGTGAATTATGGCAGAATAAGTTTAGCAAAACGCTATAATGTAAGAAAACAATTAAAAAGAGTTATATAAGGTTGGGTGGCTTCTTTATTCTGATAGAGTGAGCAGTTAATTGATTGTCACATGGCTATAATGTACCAGCACAGCTGTGAGAGCAAATAGAGAGATCTTTGCTCAGGAGAGGAAGAGCAGAGAAAGGGAAGGGTCTTGTAGGGAAAAGGGAATGAGCACTGGGCTGTCACCCTCAGTTCCTCCTCTCTGTGTGCTGTGAAGGGACATGAAGTGAATGATAGGGAGCTTCTCTGAATTCAGTTTCCATGGCTTGATGCTGCAAGATCTCACTTAGTGCTCCTCACCACTGCAGGAAGCAGAAAAGTTTCAGGATTGGATCCCAGAAATAAGAGAAGAAGGAAGCAGAAAAGTTTCAGGATTGGATCCCAAAAATAAGAGAAGCAGAGCTGGCCCTGCTGGCACTGGCAATGGAGCCAGGCAGTTTTGTACCAGCCTGGTCACTGTTCCTGTTCCTTTCTGAGAGTTCTCAACATTCTGTAAACCCTCTTGGGCTGTTGGTCAGGTGGTTTTTTTTAAAGAAGCTGGAAGAAAATGATATCCTTTCTCATAAGGCCATGGCAGTTTGTTTAGCTCAAAGAGAAGCACAGGGCTCCCAGCCAGGAAAGCAGCTATGTTAGAGGAAAGGAAATGAACCCAGAAGCAGCAAGTTACAAACCACTTGCATCATTGTTCTGAAGAGTCCTTTTCTTAAAATCTGTGAAGAAAAGTCTTCACTTGCTGGGTACTCACAGATTTTACACTATGTAGTATCACTTCTCCTTAACTTTTTAGCCTGGCTTGTTGTTTCACTGGGGTACCTTCACTTCCCTGCACCCTCATGAAACTCAGAAACAAAACCAAAAAGCTTAACTTGTCCAGTGTCACAGTTTCTCACCTGCAGGGAGGCAGGGTGGTGTGTAGGCTTCAGACACACAATTGATTAGAGCCTGCAGACTGCACCACAAAGGGGAAAGTATTGGGTGAAATTCTGTTGCAATGGAGGTTGTAGTAATAATTACTGCAAATAATAATTATTAATTAATAAAGAATAGTAATTAATAATAATTAATAATACATTATTATATAATAACTACATAATATTATATACTATATTATATAATAACTATAAATNTGTATAGATATATATATAACATTATATAACTTATATATAGCTATAATTAATAATGCAATAATAACAATAAAATAATAATTAATAATAATTATTCACAGTAATTGCTTTCTTATGATAGTCTGGCAACTTCATTGCTCTAATGGCAGAAATCATAGCAATTTCTCCCTAAATTCAATCTGCTGCCCCTTAAAACAAACTTAGTGAAAGATGCACAGGCCATCACTCTGCAAAGCCAAAAGTTATGGATGAGGGAAAATTCTGGGAGGCTGGAAGAGGATCACAGCTGGAGCAGCTGAAGAACACAAGGAGAAAACAACTCAGAGCATGGAGTCTGCATTGTTCAGGAGTCAAAAGGGAGTTGTACCTTTCTCTAAGGCATTTGAAGAAATGCCTGTCTTGATTTCCATTTTGTGTTTCTAACAGACCAATCCTTCATATAGGAAAACACAGCAGTGTGAAGGGAGGACTCTTCAATGCTAGGTGATTTTTCACTTTAAAAAAAATAAAAAAAATCCTTCTTTAAAACACTCTGCTCATTTTGCTTTGAAGGTGGGGATGTCACAGCTTCCCCTGTTTGCAGGAGGCTGGCTGGGACACGGCGCTCCAGCTGCGGGGTTTTTGTGGGGCTGCAAAGGCAAACCCAGAGAAATGAGAGGAGCGAGGTGCCACCTGCACCAAACAGGGGATTTTGTCAGGAACGGCTGAGCTGGGGCACTGAAATGTAAAAATTAACTGAGGCAGCAAGAAGGTGAAGAAGGTGCTAAGTAATTAGCCAGCAATCAAGGCAGGAGAGAGGAACTCCAGTGGCAGATGGAGTGTGCAGAGCCAGGGTACCAGAGCAGGACCTGGTGTAGCAGGTACGGCCAACTCGGGCCATTACGGCTGCAGGAACCACCAATAAAATCCAATCAATGAAATCCCTTTTAAGTTGGTTGGATCAGTGACCCAGAAAATAGCTCCCCTGCAGAAAAGGAAATGATAGTCTATAAAGTGGGAACTCAATGGGAAAAATCTATTAAAGTGAGCGAGCTGTAAGGAGACCTTTGGTGTTAACTGAAACCTTTTGGAAAGAAGCCACAAAAAACTGGGAGCAGACTTTTAACCCTTCAGCTGCTGCCGTGTCAGAAAGTGCTGAGGAGGGCAGCACCGAAACTGCAGGAAAAACAAAAAATCTCCAACAGCATTTTTTAGTGTTAGAGAATGAAGGCATCACTGTATCGTGGCCAGGATGTGCAACAGAAATCATTTCATCCACACACTGCACAACTTGTCCAGAGAAAATCCTTCCATCACACGTGGTTATCACTGGATTTTTCTTGTACTTATACAGTCAAACCCCAGGGAAATTCATTGGCTCAGTGTTCATTGATGCCAAGTTACTCAGTTTGTAGTATTTGGTTTCTTATTGATTCCTTCCCCTTCAATGTTAATTGGGTTCTCATTCCTTGGTTCTCTCATCTTTTTCTCAGACCAGGTGTCTCTCACCCATGCCAGGGATGATGTTTGGGGTTGATATTCATTTATGGTCGTTACCTTTTGTGTATTTTCTGTGCTACTCCCAGCCTGCTGAGATGTCAAACTCATCACACCTTGAGTGACGAAACACACCTTTGAAAAGAAACTTAAAATCCATTTCCCCCTAGGCAAAGGCAAACAAGACTGACTAAAGTTACAAAAAAAAAAAAAAAAAAAAAAAAAAAAAAAAAAAAAAAATTTTATTNATATCAATAAGTTTTGAGGAGCTAAGGCCTGGTATCAGAGGTAGTAAGTTATAATCACTCCGCATATTTTGATCATAATGAGAAAATTCAGTGCTCCTCCTGTCTCTGCTGCAAGGGATCAATTGTTCTGACAGATGTACACACTTAGAAAGTAGGAGGAATGAAAATGTTACCAACATTAATTAGTGATGACTGCATTTCACCATAGGTGGATCTAAAACAAGCAGATTTCTGAGTTGCTTATGCTGGACTGTCTTTTACCATAAAAAAAAAAAAAAAAAAAAAAAAAAAAAAAAAAAAAAAAAAAAAGTTTTGTATCATTTTCCAACAATGGGGTGGGTGTTCAGACCCAGCTGAGGAGTTCTCAGAGAGGTTTGAGGAATTCGCAGAGGGGATTGAGGAGTTCTCAGAGTGGATTGAGGAGTTCTCAGAGTGGATTGAGGAGTTCTCAAAATGGATGGAGGAGTTCTCAGAGAGGTTTGAGGAGTTCTCAGAGTGGATTGAGGAGTTCTCAGAGAGGTTTGAGGAGTTCTCAGAGGGAATTGAGGAGTTCTCAGAGAGGATTGAGGAGTTCTCAGAGGGGATTGAGGAGTATCCAGCAATGCTGGGGATGAGCTCCAGGAACTGGCTCATTCCCCAAGGCTTGGTGCTGATTTCTCCCCCTGCCAAGCAGTGGACTCACAGCATGCCCAGAATTAGCACTCAGCTTTTTTCTACCACAGAAGGCATTTAAACCTCAGTTAGCAAGGCATCCTGAGCCTGGCACAGTGCAGAAGGTGAATTTGATGGACTCAGGAGTACATCATGAAGGAAAAGGTTTTCTGGCACCCAAATTCAAGATATCCCACCCAACTAAATTTGGGGGGAAAAAATAATCAGTTTTTCACAGGATTCTTTTTTCAGTCCAAAAATCAGCTTTCTGTTGTCTACCAATAGACAAGATTGAATGATTGACTGCTAAGGCTAGAAGACAAAAAGCAGAATCTCTGCCTTGTTTCTTCTGACATCTCAGTGCAATTTCTGATATGTCTGAGAAGCTAAATGGGAATCCAACAGTCCCAGGAACATAATTCAATAACAACAAAACTGGGAAAAGCACCTTGAAATAAGTTATTAACACAGACCTCCCGAAAAAATCAGAAAATTCAAAATATACTATGCATTAAATTCCACCTAAAATTAATTTGATTCAATTACTTTATTATTTTTTAAATGCTAGGCCATCCCCATTCATTATCTAAAAATGAAGAGAAATTCAGTGATGCAAAGTCTAAGTGTAGTATCTAGGAAAATTCGTATTGATCAATCAATATAGACTTCATTCTTGCATATAAATCACAGTAAAGAAGCTAAGAATATCCATGTAGAAGTAGAAGTATCAGTTAAAGGTGCTTTCACATTTTCAGTTTTAAAAGTATTGGAAGTAATACAGCAAATCTGCCCCCAGGGACACTTAGCCCTTTTTACCTTTATCTTCACTTGCTACCTTGGACTTTTTTTATTCCATGTAAGTGGAAAAGGGATGGGGTGAGAAAGCTTATACAGACTGGAGGACTGTGAAAAACATGTGTAACATCTGCTCTCTTTGAAAGTGGTGAGAAAAATCCATGGAATTACAGTTTGAGAAAACTTGTTTTCTAAAGCACCTGCTGTAGGACTGGAAGGTCATCGGAATATTTCTGCCTGTAGTAATCATTACATTAAAACTTCAGTTCCTGAAAGTCTGAAAAGAGGATCCCAGGTAAAATTTCAGAATTTTACCTGCTTTTCTCTGAAAACTGTTTAGTCCTGTTGTTTGGCCCAGGAGGTTTGCCAGAGAGAACTTAGTGAGGGGAAGAAGTGAGGGATCCATTTGGAACACTCCACATTTTCTGAGGGAAGCCCTTGTTGGGGTGGGGCTCTTGCTGCTCTGCCAGACAAACTGGTGTGTGCCACACTGAAAACCTAAAGATAGACAAACATAAGATATATTATATTTGAAATTATTTTTTGAATTCACTGTTTAAAAGCCATTTTAAGTCACATAAATGTGCCTCATATAATAGTCCACTCTTGGTTCTGAAGAAGTAAGTCGTGTCTCCTTTTTTGAGTCTGGATATGTTTATGTGGGACAAGTAACCTGGCTGTGAATTTTGATAATTGTCCTTTCCCATTTGATACCTTACATGCCATTGGCCAAGGTGTGTGCCCTGCTCTGCAAGCTTTGGAGTGCAGGGCTGCTGAGGCTCCTGAGCAACAGATGCAGAGGAGCAGCCTGCAACCCTGCTGCAGCTGCATTTCCTGCACCTCTGCCTGCCCAGCCACATCCCATCCTTCCTTCTGTCTTCATCTTCTGGGTAAAGGGCACCAACAGTGTGAAAATTCCTCAGCTCTGAACCCAACTGAAATTACTCTTTCTTACTAGCCCTAAACAAAACAATAATCCAAATTTTTGAAGTAAAGTTTTCTTTTTCCTTGTAACAATTCTCAGCATGCCAGAGCGTTTCAGGGCTTGGAAAGGAAAATAAACACAAATTTCCCACCCAATTCTGGCAATATTTTAAAGAACCTGCCAATGACTTCTGCTTGTCAGAGTTTTTAGTGTAAACTCATGGTAGGGAATGGGCCAGGTGCTGCTTAGGGAGCTCTGCTGTCTGCTCATGTTATTGCAGCACTTTTCTCCTTTTCAGAGCATCTCCCCTTCACAAGAGGCTGCAGTGGCTCCTTGTGAAAGCTGCAGAGCTGGTGGAGCCCAGGGCACAGTGTCACAAACCCAGCAGAGCCCTGGGTCCCTCTGAACTTTCACTCCTCTGATCCCCTCTCAGTGTCTGTGTGGTAACAAATCGTCCCCAGTTGAGACGGTGCTTGCTCTGTTGGTAGGGATGGAAAGCAGTTGTTTGGACCATTATTTTATTTTGCATTCCCTCTAACATCTGTAGCCACCCCAGCTCATCTTTCCCTCCTCCCAGAGCAAGAACTTTGTGCTCTGACAGCGCTTTGTGCATCTCTTGCAGCAAACCCTGTGCACAGCAGAGCCCCACAAGCAAAGACAGCCCCCCGTGGCTCCTCTTGTTTACTCCAGCAAAGAATGAAGTGATTAAAGAGGCCAGGACATACCTTTTCTCCCCAGGATAGAGCGGAGAGGCACAGCTGAATAAATACCCCGTGTTTTTGCAGTCTGCTTGCCTGGGAGTCACACTGCAGGCAGCAAAGGGCTCTGCCAAATGTGGCGATTGCCACACTCTGCACCCACTGCCAGCCCCACAGATGAGAGGGAGTCAGAGAGATTTATAAGGGCAAAGGCACATTCCTGGAGTTCCCAGCTCTCACCGAGGGCAGGGGATGTCTCAGCCTGCTGCTGTCCCAGCTCATGCCCTGGGATGAAGGCTGTGGGATGCAGCAGAGATGGTTCCACACAGAGTGCTTTGTGCATTGTCAGTCATCCCTGCCCTTACACAGCGTTTTCAACCCTTCTGGAATGACCACTCTTTTTCCTAAGAAGCTTTCCATGTTTTGAGCTGATCTCTCAGCGGGATATCAGCTGATATCTCAGGGAACAGGAAGGTAAAGGCTCGATGCACTTTCACTGAGCTGGCAGGTTAAGGTGTGTGTGAGCACAACTGTGTTCAATAAGAAGCACAGAAACCCATGGAGAGAATTTTTATAACCTCCACTGCTGGAATTGCAGCATATTTTCTTTCTCTCCTTCACAATCTCTGCCTATTTTGATAGACATTAGCAGAATAGAGATGATTTTTCTTCTTAAAAAAAAACCCCAAAACCCCCAGTCAGTCGCTGATTTCACTGGGCACAAGAATGACTGCATCTTGTGTAATCAAAAACAGGACACAACATTAGGAAAAATGAAGAAGCAGAGTCCTAATTAGGGAAGAAAGGAAACTGATTTTTTTTTCCCAAAGAAAAACAGTATTGAACAGTTCTATTTTCATGTTCAACTTAACTGCTGAAGTGTGATAAAATACTTCAAACTTGAAAACAGAGCAACTCTTCTCTAATTCTTTTCTAAAGTCCACAAAGAAAAGAAAGATGTTTGTTTAAGGCATGGGGGGGACCTGCTGAAGGCTCCTGTTGTTTGGGGTCGGGGGCTGCACTGCACAGCCACTAACCTGGGACCAAACTTGAAGGTTCTTGATTGATGGAAAAGCTTTTGCCACTATTTTTCAGTGAGCCTAACTTGCTAACATGAGCTGGCTGAGTGAACACAGAGACACTGTAACTGGGACAAATCCCAGCTTCCTCTGAAATTTTCAAACCCTTTTTCTTTTTTCTTCCTGTCAGATTCCAGACAGATGAAATTTCCTTGGCATAGACCTATTCCATCTCTCCTCTGAATCAGAATAAATCACGACTTGGAGGGGAACTGATCAAGAGTGTGGGAAGAGAACCTGGCTTTGTGTTCATCTGCCCACCAGCTTGCCTTCTCCCATGGGCCCTGCCTCTGCTACTACTCATTTTCTGGAAATTTCTATTTGATTCCAAAGGTTGCTGAGTCCAATTGATACTGTTGTTTGTATGATAGTGTAAAGAGTGAGTACATTCCTCAGGTCATAAATCATCTCAACCTGACCCCAATTAACTACAGACCCTGGATTTAATTTCTCTCAGTTCTCAGCAGCCATAACAAATTAGGTCATTCTGTGTCACTGAGACACTGGAGCAGACACCACTGGGAGCACCACAGGGGATCCTGCTCCAGTTGTGCTGCAGGGAGACTGAAGGACACAGAATGGATCATATCTTCCTCCTGCTTTCCAGATAGGAGTCATGGCATTCTTGGCAGCATAGGTAAAGGATTTTCGTGAGGATACAGGAAAACCACAGAGCTGTAAGTTTTATTTAAATTTTGCTCCCAGAAGAGAGTGAGGTGATCTCTGGCACCTGTGGCTGCCTGCCTTGCACAAAATGATCCTGTTGTACCTTGTGCAAGGGTCTGGCACCCAGTGAAACACATCATGGGCTAAGATGTGCATTTACCTGAACTGTCCTTCCTTCTTGAAGGTTATTCCATTTTCATGTGACACATGGCAAAGACTGCATGGAACCTGTAAAAGAGACTGTGCCTCTGGCTTTCTAAAAATTTTTATTTTATTTTTTAAATTTTTTTGTGCACTACTGTAGAACTGATGGTCAACAGTTTGCTCAGGTTTGAGAGATTCTGCTGAAGTGGCACAGCACCGCTAAGGATTCAGTGTTCTGTGGAATAAGACCTGTATGAGCTCAGTGTGATGCTAGAAATCAAAAAGTTGTGGAAAGAGTGCTAAACCTGTTGCTCCTGAGGCTGAGATTTATGCCTTGGATTTGAACAGGAAAATCCAGAAGACTCTTACCTATAATTCACTGCTTTCACTATGTTGTTTTGCCAATAAGGTTTATCTTGTTCTTTTAATGTTATCATTAAAGTGCAGTAACAATACAATAATGGTGAATAATTTAAAATTCCATCCCCAAGGAAAGCTAATCAGATCAGTTCACTAATGACAACCAGCATGAGAAATTAATTAAATCTTTTTGTTTCCAATTAAAGCTACCTGCCTTTAACCCTGTTTTATACCACTGACTACTTTTCAACTGAGTAATGTAGTTTTTATTTGTGAAACCTCATGCTATTAAATGCAATGAGCTCATCCTTTTTCTTGGCATCACCTCATCTGGATTCTGGCAGAGACACAAAGAAATTACAGCAGAGAGAAGACTGTAAAAAAAGGGAGATCATTTTTCTCTTAAAAATAATGCTAGTCAAGCTGGCCCTGGCAACTGTGAAGGAAAGTGAAAATTCAAGCCCAATTCCATATTCGAAGTTATACACAAATTACAAATCCAACATTATTACCCTTGCATTGTCTTCCATATGGTGAGTTATATTTTTCCTACATATTCATGTGTGTAAAAGATGTCAAAACAACTGCAACTGGAAGAGATTTTTTCATTTGGAAGTGACCTGTAACAATCCCTGAGTCCAACCACCTGACTGCTTCAGGGCTGACCAAAAATTAGAACATCTTACTAAAAATATTATCAAGTGAAAGCTCTGGCAAGTTTCAGGCACAGTTTCCTCTCCAGCTATTCTCTCATCTTGGTACTGGCTGAGAAATTCTCACAATGCACAAGGAAAAGGAACTCTGATGCGTAAGAGCCATGAGATAATGTGGGCCAGATTTAATCTCTTGAAGAAGATCAATATTGAACCAGACAAGGGCTCCAGGTGCCTCAGTTCCCTCAGCAGTGCTCTTGCAGCACTGGATTTGCAGCACTTTAGATTTGTCAGAAAGCATTCAGCAATCAGGTTCATTTTCCAGTTGATTTCTGGTATTGATTTTGTATTATTTTTTGATTATTTTGATTTTGTATTATTTCAGTGTAAGGCCACGAATCTACCACTTTGTGCTCCTTTTCAGGAGTTGCAGTCTGGGAAGGAGGGTACATACACCTGACCATTTTTGTTTTCTTTTTGATGCTTGCCTATTTAAAATGACAAAATGTCTCTGAGACAAGGCCTGCTCTGAGACAAGCTCTGCTCTTAAATAATATTTCATGGTGCTACAAAATGCAAGGGGTAAATGGATGAGTTTCCACTGAGTTTGTTTCCCTTATGGCTTTTTTGGACTTTTTAAACTGCTCTGCCAGGATTGGGAGGCTTGGGGTTTTTTTTTCAGAAATCTTGTAAGGACACAGGAAGAATTTAATTATTGCAGTGGAATGACTTTTTTTTTTTTTTTTATGCTTATTTATATAACATTCAAATAGTTGAAAATGTCTTCTCAGTGTGTGCATTAAAGACTTCCTGCCTGGAGTGTGCGAAGGACTCTGAGCATTCAGAGGATATAAACCAGATTCATACTGGAACCCAGCAGTATAAACATGTCTTCAGTGCAGACAAGAACCCTTAATTCTCATAATGTGAAACATACTCCAGTTGTGTCTGTGTTTTCTCCTGCAAATAAACCAGTGAGAGATGTGCCTAAAGCATTTTCCTGCCACAGACAATTTCTCACCTCATTATTTCATCCTCTTTTTAACAGATTTATTTTTTTATTGGGATACTTTAAACAATTTATAACTCAATCCAGCTAAATACAGGTGACTTGAAGACAGCAAGTAGCCTGACACAAGTCCATGCTGCCAGGATTTTAAGTAAGAGGTCTCATTTTATACTTTGTGCCATTTCTAGATATAATTATAGAATAGAGTTCTGCATGTTTGTATACTTGAATGAAGATTGGCTTCTTGAGCTACACTTTCCTCCAGCATCTCCTTTTCAATTAACTTCAGACAGAAACAACTGTGGATAATTATAAAATAACTTCCAATCCAGCTTTGTAAGATACCCTGACACTGGAACCAGGGGTCTGTCCTCCTCAGCTAAGAAAAGTGGATGGAGCAATTAAATTAGATCTGATAGGTTTTGGGGTTTTTTTCTGAATTGGAAACTGCACATATTCTCAACAGTTATATCACTTTTCTTGATCATCTCTCATGAGAGAAATAGAGAATGGGAAGCATTGAAATGTAGATATACAGATAAGCATCAAAATATAGAAATACAGAATTAAAAGTAGATGGAAGTATGAAGCTGTTAGGATGCTTGTGGTGAATGTTGAAAGAAAGAAACAATTCAATTTTTGGGGATGTCTTTACAATCATCAACTTAACTGTGGCATTGCTGGGCTAATACCCACCTGGTGATAAATTCCTAGGTGTAGAAAATACTTCAAGGTGGCATTTGGGTACAAATTAACCTTGGGTATGAACGTGGGCCGTAACAAACCTTCACTGAACTAAAAATGAAAAGCTGTAAGAAAGCATGGCAATTCATGTGTCTGTTTCCTCCTCCAAAACCAGGGATATTCTGAGGGAGCCTTGAAAAAAATGTTTTCTTCTTTAATAAGGAAAGAGAAACACGACTCGAAGCTCGGTGGTATGAAGTCACCATCCTCTCTGTTACTCACTGCCATTATCTCTGCTGCAATCTGCTCCCGGAGGAGCTTCCAGACAACCCTGGAAGCTTATCCCCGTCTAAGAGTTATTTAAAAGAATAAAATACCGATTACGGTCCAGAGGAAGGGAACAATGGTGTAAGAGTCTGGTAGTGTATGAAACCCCTTGCTCCGTGCAGGAAGCAGAACAATGTGGCATTGTGTGTGTGGGGAGGGTGGGGATGGGGAAAGCTGAGGGGAAGCTGCCCCATCGTAACTCACAAATCCAGCCTGAAAGCAGAGAGCCAAGCCTGAGCCTCAGGTTATTTTACAGCCACACCGGGCAAGTTCCAGTCAGACAAAATCCTTCTGCTGTAACCACTGAAGGAAAGTGGATTTCCTGTCCATCTGCCTGGAGGAGCTGTGTGGATCCAGCTCGCTGAGGGCAGTAACCAGTGCAGACTCCTTGAAGGGGCTGTGCTCTTCCCTCAAGGGAAGGGAATTATCCAAAATATGAGATAGTGCCTGATGAAACCTAATATGAGAGCTGCTAGAGGTGGGGGGGAAGAAAATGGGGTAATTGAAAAATTGTGTGTTCTGTAAAATGCCCTGATTTGTTGTGTGTGCTTGTTTCCATGTGGAGGAAGTAGGATTTGTAAGCTTTGCTTGTGTAGAACATGCACAAGTTAAAATCTCTGGCTGTGAAATGTTTGCTAAAGGGCTCTCTTGTTGCCCAGACAGTGTGAGCAGGACGGTTTGGTTTCTTATTCACAGCATATCTATGAAATTTTTTACTGTGAGGGTGGTGAGGCCCTGGCACAGGATGCCCAGAGAAGTTGTGGATGCCCCATCCCTGGAGACACTCAAGGACTGGCCTTGGGTTACCTTTGGAGTTTAAGTAGCTCCATTGACTGGAAAAATCACTGGCTTGAAGCTGTAGAATGGCATGGACGGACTGAGGACTAACGACAGAGGAGTCAGAGGATACAGAACCTGTAAAACAAATCAGGGCCTCTGCTCCATTGGCATCTGGCTAGATAAAGAGTCTATAAAGTCACTGACTCTAAGGAAAGCACTTCTCCTGCTCTATTTAGAGGAGGCAGCACAGATCTAAAGGGCTCCAGCACATATTTTTGTGTTTATACAGATATCCCCGTTCTCTGTTTGCACTGGCAAAAAGTCTCACTGCTCTGCTTGCCTGTGCTTCCTGGGGAATTCCTGCCAGACTTCTCTGATGCCATGGGGTGATTGTGTGCTCAGATTATTTATTGAGAATAAGGTGTGGAAAACATTGCCAAACATCCCCAGGTAGCTTCCCTCCCTTCTGTGAGAGAATACAGCCTGATGTGTATTTCTGAGAAAAATGATTGCAGGTCCAAGACTTTGCTCCCAGACCACAGACCTTCCCTGGAAGATTCTTGGCACCAGAGGTTCAGAGGTCAAATGCTTTGATGTCAGGAGTGAAATGTTCCTTCTCAAAACACTAAAATCTTCAAGTGAGCAGATGGTTTAATGAAGAAACTGCCTAAGCACAAGAAGATCTCATAGGTGACTCATAGCTTATTTCTCAAAATTCAGAGCAAGAGCTGTTTAGGAGCTGTAATTATGGGTACAGACTGAGATCTCATTGATTAGTTTGTAAGTAAATTAGGATTCATTATGCTACCATTGACAGCTTCCTTGAAAGGGAAGATTTATTAGCCTCTCCTCTGGGTGAGGAGCCAGTTTTGGTTTCTGTTAGTAGTCAAGAGCCTGAAAGTTTTCATCTCAAAATAAGCTGCTCCTGCAGGTTGCAAACTTTCTAACCACAGTGGGGAGGAGGTGATGTACAGTGTTAAATGGCTTGAGAGGTTACAAGGATAGAAGTAAAAAAGAACTCCTGCTCCATGGTGATTTGTGACCCAGGATAAAAGGGTAGGATATCTGAGCACCAGGGTTCTTCACAAAATACAGCTTTCTTTAATCTTTGCCAAGAGCCAAACTACTGAGTTTAGTCAGAAATCTAATCAGAAGGCACCAAGGTTCAAGGAGTAAAGCCAGAGACATTTTCTGTTCTTAAAGATACAACAAACTGTAACTTCTTCTCATCTGTGCATTTTTTAGCCAACTTAGTTTTATGTCACCTGAGTATTATGAACCTGTTTCTAACATTAGGTTTGTTAACCAAAACAATGTGTTCTGTCATTGTCCACCCTTGTCACTGCTGCAGTAACTGGGATCCAACCATAACTCCCTGTCTGTACCATTTCAATACCTACCACAAGTGTCCCAGGAGGGAGCTGAGGGTATTTTTTCCTTATCAGAAAGATCTGAAGAGACAAGGGTAGGTCTAACTCAGAGAGAGAACAGGCATGCCCCTAAATATTATAACTGATTATATAGTAGTTATTAAATTCACAGAATTTACTTGGGTTTATTTCCATGCTGTGACTGCAAGTTTGTGGAGAGGCCCTGTGTGAGACATCTCTGATGCTGTTTTCTTAGGTTTTCTTTTTCAAGGGCACAAGAGTTGTTGGCATTTTGTTTTGTGTAAGTGTTGTTTTTGGATAGAGTGGATTAAGAGCAAGTAATGCAGTGTGGGAAAACCAGAAAATAACCTAATTCACTCCCTCAGTGCTGCTCAAACTGCTCAAGTTTCTTTAGCTTTAAATAATTTCTTTTTAAAAAATAATTATTCTTTTAAATTAGTTTGGCACAAATAAATACTCTAAACTGTTGATTTTTTTCATCTGTCAATCAGAGTTTGGAAATGTTGAGAAGGAATGTAATGTATGTTTTTTCTTAGTAGACACAGTATGCAGCTCTTTGAAAAGAATACAGTATCTCTGTTTAAAAAAAAAGTTTATATTTATCAATTTTGAGGTCTTTTGCAAGTGGAATTACCACTAACAGCTTTATAAACATATAATCCAGATATACAAATTTGTACCCAGCGTATCTACAGTTCACATGCAATCACACCAGCAGTGCATCAGAGCAAGGTGAGAGGCTGTAGCTGCAAATAATGGTTACCTTTGAAATATTTAAACCAAAGTTTCAGTATTCTCAATAGTCATATTGTGGTACATTAGTGTAAAATTCTGCTTAAAATATGGCATAAGTACATGAAACAAAAAAATATAAGAAATGGGAGCAGGCACAATATACTTTTCTAAATCATCATAATTTGATACACTACAAGTTTTGGTTGAGTGGGGATAATTTAAAGTGGGAATGTTCTTAAGTGTTGTTAAGACTTCTGGTGGTGCTGTGGCAGTTTACTGGAAAACTTGAAAGCAAAATAACGATATTTTGGCTGTTGTGTTGAGAGCTCAAATGTGCCTGCTGGGCCATTTAGTAGTGACTGCTTTGAAAAAAAATTTGAAACTGAGATCTAGCAATTTAATGTCAGGATTTACAGTAAGCTTGGAAGAAATCTCCCTCTGTAAATTGCTGCCAGCAACAAGGCACCTCCCTTCTTGGGCTGTCAGTGTGAAAGCCATCTCTTCTGAAACTGGTGAGCAGACTTCTGTGTATAAGTATTTTTAGTCTCACATTTTATTTTGTAATCTTATTGCCTAGTCATACAGGTGTTCAACTCATTTTGCAAGAGAAGTCAGTGACTATCAAAGTATTTATTTCTCTCCAAGTAGGGCACAAGAAAAATGTGCATTCTCAAGTCCAGATGCAGACTGAATAGGTGTGACCAGGGAAAGCCTGGATGAGAATACAGCTGCAGATGCTGACCAACAATCTGGATTTTCTGGATGTTTGAGGGTCTCCACAACACTACTCCTGTTTTATATTTAGTGTTTGTTGTTGTTTTTTTCTGTAGGCACATCTGTGGTAGTAAGACAGTTCGAGAGACAAAAATCAAACCCATGCTCTCCTTTGGCTTCTTCCCCCTTGTGCTCTTTAATTGCCTCTGTAACCTCAAGCATCATGCACCTTTTAAAGACTACGGGCTACAGGACTGGCAGGCAGGGTGATCCTATTGTGCAGCTGATTCTAAGCAGTTGCACCCACATTCCAATCAATGACTTTCTCCAAATTCCTCTCCCACTGCTGCAGGGACTACTCAGAGCTGGGGGAGGCAGCAGAGTCCACATCCTCTGTGTCATGTTCGTGTGGGAGCACTGCTTGCCCACCTTTAACACGTTTCCACTTCATTCTTCTGTTCTGAAACCACACTTTGACCTGGGTGATAAAAAGAAAATAATTATTTGTTGCCTCAACCTGAGCTGTATAAGCAGAGCCATGCATATGTGTGTAGATAGATGATTTGTGGAATTCCAGAAGAGAAGGTGAACAGAGCCTCACAAGTTTGACTAATTCATCTCTCTAACACAGACTGGGACAATTCTTTCTAAAATGCTCCACAGAGATGTTCCTCTGAAACCCTCAAAGGTAGTACAACTGTTTGCCTAGAATCTGTCTTCATGTCAAATAAGGCACAGTGTCTCTCATGTATTTTTAACATTTAGGCCATCCAATCTAATGCTTCAGGAATTTTAATTTGCCTCATGTAATTACATAATTCGTCTGCTGTCCACTTAGCCTTGATAAGGAAACCTGGGCTGAGATGACAATAGAGAACAGAAATAGCTCTCTCCACAAAAATCTGTATAATTGTCTTTCCTTATCACCTCAAAATACCACCTGACCCAAGAAGAATGCATGTATCAAACATTCATATGAATAATTTCCTTTTAGTCAAAGTCTAAGGTGATATCCATATTCCATATGTAAACCTTGATATATCAATATGCACCAATGAATGGTGGTAAACAAGAACTCAGTAGAGACCAGTTATTAACAAATCTATCTTTAGTTTAGAGAAACATAATTAAATTTATGAACTACTTATAGAAATGTGTAATGAAAATGTTTGAAAGAATGTGGAGGCTTTGTTTTAAAACACCTCTGCACCATTATAAAAGCAGACCCTTGAGCAACATATCTGGCTTTTAGCATTAGGGAGAGGTTGTGGAGGAGGAGGAGGAGGAAGGAGCTGGGGAGACAAGGATTTGGAGAGTACTTGTCTTTCGGTGAGATCCAGGTTCACAGCTATCTCGTATCTCCTGAGTCTTGTCAAGTAGTTATGGTGGGCAAATTCAGCTTCCAGCTCCCGCAGCTGCTCCTTAGTGAAAGCTGTCCTTTCCTTCCGTGATTTGCTGCTGGCTTCAGCCTTATTGCTTGGGTTCTGGTTCTCTAAGAGGCAAGCACACTTGTGTGATTTGTGGTTATGCGGATGTGTGTGAACATGTGCAGCTGCAGAGATCTAAACCGCTCCTTGAAGTGCTCAGTGGAAGCTTTAAGATGTTTGTTTTATGCCCCCCTGAGCTCAGCATGACTGAGTGGTGTTGCCAGCCTCGGTTTTGAGAGGAGAGAGGTGGGACAGCTCAGTCAGGATGGGGAGTGTTGTCAGAACTGCCTGGGTCTGCACAGTCACAGAACAGGAGCTGTGGGAAAAAAGCTCTCATTCCTTGCTGCCTCTGCATCGAGTTTCCTTCCCCACATTTTTACTTTTATTCCTTATATAGTTATATTTTCACCCTCCCCCAATCTACCATGCAGCAGGCAGCCAAGGACATGCAGCACGCAGGATGTCAGGAGCGTAGGTGCCCAGCTTTGGCGCAGGACATAAGAACAAATCACTCAGTGAGCATCCCAGCTGTGGCGCATGGTCCGGACATTCTGGGGATGTGGAGCAGTAAAACAAGCAAAAGCAGAGAAACAGTGGGTTTTGCCCAGACCCACCTTGATCACTCCTGTTTTTTAACTTTTTCTAATTCTCGCTAAATGAAAACTACAAGCAGATCTGGTGTCTATGTACATGATTGGCCTCATCCTTGTCATCGTGCTGGCTTGAAAAACCTGTTTGATATTTGTGTACATTTCTGCAATGGAGTCAAGATTCGTATCTCAGAGCCAAACTTCAAGCCATAGCCAAAGGGATGCTGTACCAATTATGATAATAAGCAAACAAAAAACTGACTTTACCTGAGACTGTGTCAATCCTTTTTCATTTTTAAAAAATCCTTTCTCTTTTTTCTTTTTCTTTCTTTTTATTTTGGTTTTTCCCCTCCTGTGTTTTAAAAGTTGGTGCTCAAAGAATCTCAAAGCAATGCAAGGAAAAATGCATTTCTTTTAGTGAGCAAAGTCCAAACTGCCAGTGTTTCAGGGAGTCAGTTTTGTGAATTCCTTGACTCTTTCTCCCCTCTTGCTCATCTTGCTAGATTCCCTGAACTAAACATGCTAATAGCATTTTTGTTATGCTGACAATCAGTTACTTAATTTTTGTGCGTAACCAGGACGCAATGGAGCATGTGTGTCCTAGCATAATAGTTATACACAGAAATGAGAAGGAAAATGGTAACAATATGAGCATGATGTGTAGCTTCATCTTCTGGGTGTCATTTTAGTGGCCAAAGTAATAAAACTGGAGAAATCTGTGAGGTGTGACTGTGGCCTTTGTGACTGATCTGATTTTATCTCTGCCCATCAGAAATGGAGAAATCACACACAGCTCTCATTCCTGGTAATGCACACAGGGACCAGTGGGGCACACGCTGCACCTGGACTGCTTTCCATTCCAAGGGAATCACTCTGCTTTGTTCCATACTGCTTTTGCTACTTCAGAAATCCACAAATAAAGATGGGGAATGTACAGGAACAAAACTCCCGAAGTTTCTCCCCGTGTTTTTGCCCACAGCTTAACAATCCCCTTTGTTCTCATCCCTTACTGCACGATCACGTTTCCCAGGGGCTCACAAGTGTGACTTGTGAGGGAGCAGTGGGAAGCAGGATTTGAAGTGTGGATCTCCTGCTGGGAACTTTGCCACCAGCCCCTGGGAGCCTTGAACTCAAGGGCTTCCCCTGGGGTCTGTGCTGCCCTCACAGACACACGGAGGGTGCAGCACCGCTCCAATGCCTTCAGCACATGGCAGAAACTCTAAACAAGCAGCTGATGCAAAGTGCATGTGAGTTCATCACAGCCCTGTGGGAAGGACTCCCTTTCCAAGGGACAATTTCACCAGTCTGCATCTCCAAAAGACAATGGGAATAATTTAAGACAGATATTTGGATATTTCTGGGAGCAGAGTAAGATGTGTAGCTTGGAATCTCTCATCCACACTGTGTTCCACAAGGGTATTGTCAAGAGACATAATGCTTATCCACAGCTTGAGGTTCTGTGAGATTCCAGAAGGGGAAATGTGGCCCAGCTGCTTCAGTTTTGACAACAGCATGTGAGAAATGACAAATGTGTGAAAGGACAAACCATCTTGAGCAGGTTTTTCCTGCTNGAAGGAAAGGAAAGGAAAGGAAAGATGCTTCTTCTGAAACCAGAGGCAGGTGTGTGTCTCCCAAGGATTGTGTCTCCTTCCAGGATCCCAACCAGTTTCAATGCTGGGTTGAACTCAACAGCTGCCTCTCCCCAGGGCTGCAGTGGTCACTCAAAGGTGGAACCCCAGACCTCTCAGGGGTGTCATTGCTTACAGCTCCCTGAAAGGAAGAGTGTAGGGGGCAGCAGCAAGTATGAAAAGAAACTGTGAAGAGTGCTAGTGAGAGAAAATAAAAGAATTTTTTTCTTCAACTTACAGGGAGATGTGCTTTGGAATCAGTCTCTTTAAGGATAAAGATATCCCTCTAATGTGAGTAAGCTGAAATCTGCTGTTTTCCTATGATTAGCTGATGTCTTAATGAAAGCATTGTTTACCTTTTAAATTATTAATTTATTTAAACTCCTTTGCGTTTGGGAAAATTTTGCCTAAACATGCTTTTTCAGTATAAATGAACTTAAATTCTCCAAATGTCTGCAAAACCTAGAAATCAATCAATTAATATTTTTATCCCTGCATTCTCTGCCTGTGAAATGGGGCTACTGGAAGATATTCTCTACTTGGTAGCAGGGCTGTGGGAAAAAGCACACTGTAGCTTGTAAATGAGTGCTGTGGCATTTGAATGCATATAAGCATCTTAAATTTTAACATCTTCCTTAGGAAAACACAATTTTATGCATATTTCACAGATTTAGATCTCAGATATCAGCGTGTTAGAGTTTGTATAACTATGAAATTATTGATTTTTACACTGTAGAAAGAACGTGTTTCGCTAGCTAGGATGACGCCATGCAAACAATGTACATTTTCTGCATTGTTGGACATTGTACTGATGGGCAAACTTTTAGTACCTCCTGTTTTGAAATTAAAATATTTAACATTTAGTGAGACTGAACAGAATTTATATTTAAAGGAAGACTTTGCCTCTTGTACTTCTCACCATAAACTGAGATGTCAAATTTCTAGTATGACCTTTCCAACTACCACAGGCAGCTCAAGATGAGAGATCTTTGCTCTCTGCCATTGTCTTTTTCTCAGGTGTGAATATACAATTCTAGGACTTTCAGTTCTGTGTGTACGTACCATGTGATTCCTGTTCAGTTACAGCATTGTGCTAGTGAGTAAAATACCTAGCTCAGTACCCAAGATCTGCAGGAGTGAAATACAGAGACCAGAATAAGAATAAGACAGTTAGTTACAGTGCTGTCACTGTCTAAAGTTTCCCCAGTCGAGTACTGTGAAATGTTTTCCTCATCAGCTTTCCTCCTTAATTCCCAGTCTCACCAGGTGTTCTCATTCCATCTCCTGCACTCTACCACAACCCTGATTTCATATCACCTACCTGAGCTGTCCTTTTTCCTTTTGGATGTCTTTTTCTCAGAATCACTTGTAGGATTTGCTGGTGCCTCATCGTCTTCATCCGCACCCACAGCCACACTTGCTAGGCTGGGGCTGCTGCCCTCTGACTCTCCAGAAGCCAAGGCCAGTCCTGGATTTATTCCTCTTCTGGCCTCAGTTGCTGTCAGGTGCCAGTCAGAGTGCTGGAATGAGGGATGCTGCTCCACAATCGCCCGCTCCTCCTGCGGGAAGGTGTGGGCAGCTGTCACCAGGCAGGAGGCTGAGAAGTCAGAGTAAGCAGCAAAATCTGCTTTTTGCTGGAAGGAGAATGGTGCTGCTGGATAGTGGCTGAGCCCTGGAGCTGTGGTCAGGTCGGTGTGGGAGCTCCTCACACACCCCCAGAGCAGGGTGGGAGGCTGTGGGCTGCGCATGCAGCTGCTGCTGCTGGGATCCATCTGCTTCCAGTCCTGTCCACACCTCAGCGCTCCTGGCTGGTGACAGCCCAGCCTTCAAAAGCAGAAGAGAAGCAGAGGGAACCTTTTCCAAATTTTACAGAATAGATCTCTCTAAACAACAGTTTGCTTGTGGGTTTGATGCTGCTGCAGGTTTGCTACTTTAAGGACTCTGGTTCTGAAGGTCTTCATCACCCTGACTGGGGCAACCAGGTCTATGCAGGGCTTGCCATGGGTTGGCTCCTTGTGAAGTGCTGGGCATGAGTGAAACACTTTTTAAATACTGTGCTGGGGAGACAGTGACAAGTTTGTGAAGTGAAATGTGAGTGAGGGGAGGGAGGGGTTAACACACATACCCTCAGCCCCTCCAACCAAAGCAAAGCAGGCAGCTATTAATCATCTGAAACCTTATATGCACATCTAATGGGATTTGCAGATGGAGCCTTTTAAAGAAACAATGTCTGTATTTTTTTTTTTAAGGGAAAGAGCAGCACACAAAAAAAGTCTTTAATGTTTCCTTGCAACACTATGAAGTTATTTTTATTGCACTGTTAACAAAATTCTCTCTCTTGGGTTTAGAAAAAGCCCTAAAACAGGATTGAATAGACAGCAAATTTCAAGAAGTAAAGTGGGAAATAGAAGTAAGAAAGGACTTCAATAATTATAAATAATTTAAGGCCCAATCTTAAGGTTAAAAAAATTATTAAACCTGGCTTGTACACACATGGAAGGCTTTGAGTAATGTTTGTTTGTTTTGTTAGATTTCTAAGACACGTATTTACTGAGAGTTGGAGTTTGCTGCCAGTAGCAGTTATTCTTTCTGTAGTCTACTTTCTAGGGAATTTTCAGTACACCCTCCTGCAAGGAAACCTCCTGATTTTATGCCAATGAAAGATGTGTTTTTCATCTTTTGTTGAACATTTTATAGTTTTTTCTAACAGAAAGCAGATTTTCTTTAGACCCTAGAGCCGCACCAGCTGAGAAGACATTAACAGGGAATCCATTCTCAATCCCTTTTTCACAGAAATATGGCAGCTGAGAATGGCCCAAACTATGCCAGGGTTACTGCAGCTCCTCTCAGGGTTGTTCTCCACATTTTTAATGACAGTCTGTGTGTTCTTGCATGTGTTTCTGCATGTGTTCCATGTCTCCAGAATCTGCTTGCAACCCTTTCAAACACTCCCCCAGGCCTTGCTCCACGTTGTGTGTGCCTCTTTCCCTTCTCCGACCTCTGGTGCTGGGTTTTGTGTTGACTCAGGAGCACAGAGATTTAACAGACATGAGGTCTTCACTTTTCACAGGAGCTGAAGTGATGTGTCATTTCGGGTTTTGTACAGTTCAGAATTGTAAAATTTCATGGAATCTGGGTGAGGCGAGGAATGTGTTTATCCTGTTATATCTGTTGGTTTTTAGAACTTGGCCTTTTCCAGGAAATCAAATTATTTCAGTTTAGATCCTTCTGAACAAGAACATCAAATTCCTTTCTATCACAAGAATATAAATTTTCATACAAAATACTCAACATCTGATAGCTAATTCATTCTCTAGGAAGAACTCACCCAAATACTTAAATCTGTTGCTCTGTTGCATTAAATAGTAGACACTTAAAAGTATTTCACTCATAGGCAGGAGGAAGACCCCCAGATTGGTCATTTTTTGAAAGGTTGTGATGAATTTGTGAATGCTGCAAATGTTTCAGGCACTGGCAGAATCTGAGTCAGAGTCCAGAATGTTTTGCCAATTCAGAATATTTAAATTATATTCTCTGTGCGTGAGAGAAATGGATTTGTAGAGGATTTTTAAAGCTCACATAGCCTTGTACATCCGTATGCAAACTCTGAGATAAGGTGTGCTGACTTAGAAAGGCCGTGGAATAGGACAGACATTGTTGAGAGAGAAATTGAACTGGAAACAAGTTTCATATGATGGCCTTGCAAACAGACCAAATATTTTGGAGAATTAGAACTGTGAAAGATGCGTTGTAGCAAGACCATGTGGGGTAAAATGATAGATGTTAGAAGTATTAGCAGCATTGTGTGACAAAAGCTGATAGGCCAGAAAACACTTTATAATGTATTGTAATCAGGAAATAGTTTGGCTTCTGATTATGATGGTGTGAATTGTAACATCTGTACTGTCTCACCCTTCACGTGAGACAGAAAATGGAATAAAAGTCTTTAAAATGCCTCTCAGGAGCCCCATCCATCTCTGGGTCAGAGAAAGGGTTTTTCCAACGTGTGTGTGTGTGTATTGTCATATGTATAACACTTAATTTACACGGGCTACTCGGCGTTTGTATGAATTCAGACTAAGCCTGTTTTTCAGTCCTGCCTTCAGTCTACAGATAGATCTATCTAATTAGCTAACATTTATCCTTGCAGGCATAGAAGAGAAAGGAGGATTGTCCCTTACTCTCAAACTCACTCGGGTCAGCATCAGCTTCAGGCCGCCACTCGGGAATCTCCATCAAGCCTGAGCAGGGCCTGCCCGGATTCCCTCACATCAATATCCCGATTTAAACCGTACATTAACATTCCGATTTAAACCGCTCGGACCCCGCTTTCCTGCGGGAGCTTTCCCTGCTGTTCCTCCCGCCCCAGCTGTGGGAAAAGGCGCTGCCCCGGCCTCTCCCGGGGTGGGAACGCTCCGGCCCCGCAGCTGCCGCTGTCACTCGGCGCCTCAGCGGGGGCCGCGGCAGCGCTGCATCTTCCTGACACCTCCCCGCTGAAACAACAACCGCCCTCCCCTCCCGCTAAACCCCATTTGTTGGCCCGGGCAGCCACCTTTAACCTCCGTAAAGTCAACATCTCTGCGGTCAAGCGCTGAGAAATGGATGGGGGGGAAAAAAATAAAATGGCGCAGATGGAGGTGGGTTTGTGTGAGGGACGCTCCCGTGAGGAGCTGAGGGCTGGGAGGCTGAGATTTATTTTTGAGGGGGTTTTTTTGTCTGTCCATTGTGGGATTTCCCCAGGTAAGGAACAGACTCAGCAGAGGGCAGGAGAGCTGGAGAAGGAGTGACAAGGACAGACACAGCAAACACCTGGGAAGGAGAGGAGAAGGGGCTGTGGCAGCTGGGGAGGAACCGCCAAGCCCAAAGATGGGCTCTGTGGATCTATCAGCCATTTTAATATCAGCTATATCTACCAGTCATTTTAATATCAGCTATATCCATCAGTCATTTTAGTATCAGCTATATCTATCAGTCATTTTAATATCAGCTGTATCTATCAGTCATTTTAATATCAGCCTTTCTGGAAGAATAAAAGGAGAAGTGTGAAGCTTAGACCAATAGAGGCAGTGTACCTGGAAAGGA
The DNA here is from genome assembly GCA_013400435.1 of Pycnonotus jocosus. Classification (NCBI taxonomy): domain Eukaryota; kingdom Metazoa; phylum Chordata; class Aves; order Passeriformes; family Pycnonotidae; genus Pycnonotus; species Pycnonotus jocosus. Next base: position 99,786 of record VWYP01001631.1, on the reverse strand, counting down.
GAAATGATCTCCTACCAACCAAAGTTAAAGAGCCACGGGATTAAAGAGTGGTATTAAAAGACATCAGATATTGGACAAAATGTCGTGAAATGTTAACTTGCATTTTGATGTAATGCCATATGACAAATTAGACGAGTTTAAAAAGGCCTGTATTTGGAGGAAATCAGTATTAGATTTTTGATAATTTAAAGGAGATTTAGAGCAGAAGTCTGCATTTCTTCTTAAAAAATATTAAAAAGTGGCTATTTTATAACAGTGATATGACAGTTGTATATCTTTACCTCTCTTCTCCATAAAGTTCTAAGAACACGTTTTTGGTCAATTTGTAGGGAATTTTGAGTACCTAAATTCTATGTAATGTCAGAGAAATAGTGTTGAAGAGAGGATGCCAAACAACCAGCTCCTCAATCTGAAATAGTATAATGAATATCTGAAGTTAAGTGAGTAAATAATGCTTTTGGCTCCAAAGACTTTTACCTAAAACGTGCTGCACTCACTGAGACAGAGTGTCTGCCTTGCTCTGCAGATGGGGAGCTGGCAGCACCACCACCAGCGTTTCTAATTCACTGATAATGTTTCCCTTAGCACTAAGTCAATATTTCCGGGATTAATTAAATTTGATGGCTTCACAGCCATGAGGGGAAAAAAAAAAAATCCTGCTTCAGGTAGAGGAAACATCAAGAAGTGTTAGAGACATTTATATGATAATTTATCTTAGGACAGAGAGCAGGAGAAGCAAAAAGCAGAAGAAAGAGGGGGCCAGCTTTAAGTTTGCAGAAATACTAAAAGGAAAAAACTGGAAGCTGCTGTAATGTTACACAATGTTTTGTTCCCAAAAAAATT